>VZSV01000032.1:3934235-3986296 GCA_013398735.1 Nothocercus julius
GGTGTTGACAGTGGTTTCATAGTGCACCCCAAGATTTACTGATGCGGTCCGGCTCTGCTTCGTGGTAGCTGCGTTCTCCTATCGGATGCAGGGCAGGTGTCCGCAGGGCGGCGGCTGCTCCATCGCCAGATGCTCCCCTTGTTTTCGGCAGCTCTGCCAGCCAGCTGGGAAGCAGCCCCGCAGTGTTCAGTCCTGAGCACTCTGTCACTCGCAAGAGCTCAGCTCTGACTTCCAGAGCTGCCCCCTTGCGTTTTTAGGCCCAAGTCTGAAATTTTGTAATGAATTAAATTCATGGGGGGGCTGCTGCCTGAGGCTCCCATTATCTGCCAGTTCCAGAGAGAGTTAAAATGGTGGCAGTGGCCTAATGGAGCTGGCTCTTCCCTATGGCTGATGACAGCCCCCTGCGTATCGGAGGGGGAAATACAGAGCCCCCTGCCTAACTCTGCCCCCAAGCCGGGCTACGAGCACAGGAGCGCTCACACACTTGCGCTTGACAACAAACATCCCTTTCCCTAACTCTGAGGACCTGTGTTGGAAGAAATAATCCAGATAATCCAGAGGCTGTCAGAGGCCTTCTGGGGTCAGAGGCCGGCTGCCCTCCGAGCGCACCGAAGAGGTGCGGATCTCTTGCCTCATCTACCCATAAGAGGAAGGAATGGCGGTGAACCTGGCACCGCCGTGCGTGGTATGGTCTCATGGGCACACTTGAACAGAACTGAAGAGTTACAACATTTCATCCTTTCACCTACTGCCATGTTCTTTATAATGCAAAGAATACATGTTCAGGCTTCGTTCAAAGCACAGGATTTCGTTCTAAGAAGTGGCCAAGAGTCACAGTTCATGACAGTCTCTCTCTTGCCTTGTGAACCCTCATGCACAGGGTGCTCAGCCAGACACGGCAGTGACCGGCACAGCGTTTCATGCTCTCTGGAATGTCACTCTTAGTGTTTTATAAAGGCTCTTTACAAAATGAATCAGCCCTCTAATGTGGGAATAGAGCAACGGGCAGCTATAGGAATGACCCACCTATAGGGTCTTTTAGTATCCCAGTTCACAGCATTTTAATGTTGCACCAAGGACATGCTGGATTTGTGAGTTTATTTGTGGGGGCTTTAGCGCCTTCTTCTCCACCGGAGGAGGAAGGTGGGTGGGGGGACAGGGTGTAGTTTCCAGAGGCACGTTAAAAACTTGTACTACAACAGTACCTAGTGGCCTTAATGGATTAGACTTTGGAAACCTCAAGGGGTAAAATCTCAGTAAACTAAAAATCTTCACATATTAGATAAACAAGGACCTTCCTTATTCCTCCAAATTATCTACTCCTTAGACCACAAATTCAGATAATCTTGGTAACTCAGCTGATTCAATTATTTAATGTGGTCACACTTAAAAAGCTAACTTCTGCTTTGGAAATGCTCCAAATCCCAAAGATACTTTTACATTTTAAGGGAGGGCTACCATTCATTGCTCTAGAACTGCAATTAATCAAACAAGTCTACTAAAGGCTACATTTTCATGTGTAATGAGTAAAAACTGGTTCAGTCTTCAAAAAAATTGAGACTAAGCATTCGAATCTTGGATACTATATGAGAAATAAGAATTGGTTGTGTCAGCACAGGATAAAACTAACTTCCCTGCAAGAGAAATATTTAATGGGAAAAAATGGCTTTGGATGGATTCACAGAAAAGTAGCCTAATGGATGATTGCTTCCCAAGTAAAAGTTGATTGTGTACAACTACTGTAGCTCCTGATTTTTGAGAAGCAGTTTAGAATGTCAAGTTTATTCAAATGATGCTCTACTTCAGCCAGGACATGCCAACAACTTCATTAATCAGAAACAAAAGACAGAAAAAACAAGCAAACAGACAAATTCCTTTTTAGATCTGGTTCATTGACATATTCCTTTTTTGATCCTGTTCACTGTAAAGCCTCTAATGCAAATCTGAAAACTAAAGAGAGCAACTCTTAAGGCAGTATTAAGAAGCCAATTATGTCTACCAAATAATTCATTCAGGACCACATTTCACTTGCAAAAAGCAGATTTAAAAATATTCCAAGGAAGCAATTTCTTGACCTCTCAAGGCTTTTATCAACTCTTGCAGAGAAAATAAACTCCCAAAAGAGAGAGGAGAAGAATGTTAAATAAAGTTAATGGGAAAGCTGAGTAAAGGAAGAAGGAAATTTCAAGTATTTTTTTGAACCAAGAAACGAAAGCATAAATACTGCATATGATGAACTGTGGCCTTCATACTGAATAAACCACTGGAAGGATGTGAAATCAAATGAAAATTTTTTAATTGCAGAGCAACTGAAGCCCAAGCAGCATCGGGAGGGTAGTGGGCTAGAAGGCCCTTGTTTTCCAACCCTAACAAAGCTGAATGGCTAAAGGATACATTGCTGCTCTCGGGTACCTCTGCTGAATGTGACAATGTTGAATATTTACTAAACATCTGAGCTTTAATTGTGAATTATTCATGTTCTGTTAATTCTAGACTCCCTAGAGTACCTATGCAAAACACGCATAATATGATAAAATTCTCACTCAATTTAACAAAAAGCCTTTCTTTTATGAAGAGCAGAATGAGGCTTTAATGATGAAACACACCTCTTTACTAGTTCTTTCTCTCCACCTGTGTATACAGAAAGCTCATTTATATCTTTGAGTAGGTATGGGAAAATGATAATAAAAAAGATAACTGAACAACTGGCTTCACTAGGAATGGATTTGGGATCAATTTAAACAACATATTGTAGCACAGAACAACCTAGAAAAAAAAATCTTCTAGAGACTTTATGCTACATCCAAAAGGAACTTCTGTACTGTTTTTTAGCATCATCTTCCTCTTTTTCTTAATCAGGTTAGACTTCAGTTAGCATCTCTATTATTATATGCTGCAAGTCTTTGCATTATGGATTCTGCCATAATAATAATAATAACGAATTTCAAACACTCCATTTCACATTTCTGTGCCATCCGACACCTCCTCAGTTCTGCAGTCTCATCACTCAGCAGGCTGTATCAGCATTTATTTATTGCAAAAATATTTAACACAGTAAGAATACTGTCATGACTAAATACTATAATGCACTCATACATCACATAAGCACGGATGAGTCAAGTACCTCAAGAAATTTTAATTTTAAGATTTTTGCAATTAATTAAAAAAAGACTTTAAAAAGCAGTAATTCCAATGAGAAAAACACTTAAAATGGCAGTTTAGTTCATTCAAATGACAGTTCTATCAGAATTAAAAGCTGCATCTAAATCTATACCCAAGATAAATAACTGCTATTAAAAAAAACAAAACCCAAAAAACTGTTACCTCTAGTCCATATTACACAATTTAATAGAAGTATTTCCCATAATGTTACATACAAGAAACTATTTTAAATAACATTAATACAAACTAAGGAAAGTCAGAAAACCTAAAATTAGACAGACTTTATCTCTCTCATATAATAAAAGATATATTACGTACGATTTATCCACCAACTATGTTATCATAACTGTACGAAAAAGCTTAAATAAAATTGTTTAAATGAGGTGCCAGAAATTAGGCATCTAAATCAGTGTAGACATTGAAATACCTTATTTAGTTTTCTGAATTGCAAACATTTTCAATTTCCATAGAATTTAAGGTGACCAACACCTACAAAAGTCCCACTAACACTTATGCACATGATTAACTCAATTCATCCAAGTAGGTCCATTAAATTAAAATGGAGAATTTATATACATAAACTCATATGACTAATGTTTACATATGTAACATATGTAGATGTAACATATGTATTTAGTTGTCTAATTTGAATCTCAAAATCTAAAATTTTTTATCATAATATTTAAAATCTGAATTGTTTATATAATCATGTATTAGGATGTATTCTAGGGTCTTTAAAAACATATGATGTAAGGAACTCTCACCAATTTTTAAAACAGAGCAATTAGTACATTTTTTCAAAGTGGTGACCAGAGTCCCCCCTTAGCAATGTATTATTTGAGAAAGTGAGGTATACAAATATGAGAAATTGCTTGGAAGCAGTACTTTTCCCTATGGGCTATACCAGACTTTTAAAGCAGAAATCCTGACAGCAACGGTGGAGATTTGCACTAGGAAAAGAATGAGAGAGAGTATGAAAATTTAAAAGTTTATGTAACTGCGTAAGTGCCTAAGAGGGCAACATATTCTTTTATACCCCAAATTTTAATCAGGGATAAATACTTACATATGAATCAACACATCTAAATATTTTACTAAAATCAAAATACCGGCATACTCTTTTAAGTATTTTAAATATCAGGGCCATCACTACACCATTAATATTGATTAATTAACTATCTTTCCAGCTGCTAAATGAAAATATCCTTTTCAACACGAATAGTTTTAATTATTTATCCAATACTTTTGATCAGATCAGTGTCCCATTCTACATCATTACTTTGCATCAGTTCTAATAAATTGCAACAGCAAAATAATTAGGTTGCTCTTTTTAGGAAGAAGGAAAAGGGCTCAATCCTGCGGACACTTTTCGAAATGTCTCATTTTATAAATGCAGATGGTCATGTTAGTATATTGAAAATAAAGCATGTGACAAAATGTTTAGACAATCAGGGTTCAAATCACTATATTTTTTATTGATACAAAGCCTGCAACATTCAGAGAGCTATAGCACTGGAATTGCAAGATAGGAACATATCAACAGATCAGGTAATGTCTGCAGAACTGAATTCATCTGAGGTCTACCAGCCACTTCTGTGGTAAGATGAACATACCTACCCACTTTGTCTTGGAGGAGAAAAAGAAACAAGTCAAGCTACTGATTGGCACAATGTTCCTCATCATCACTGAATGATCAATTAGAGATTTTTCTGGTTCACACTACATGAAATGAGTTGTTCTTTTAAAAGACCAGATCTTTTTAAAAAGGTACAGTTAGTAAAAGATTGATCTGCCTTTCACTGTCTCTACTTGGATGTTTTCAGCTAGCAGCGATTCTTGTTTTCATTATAAAGGTCTCAAATCTCCTCCTAGCTCCATCTTTTGTAAAAAAGACAAAAACAAAACAAAACAACAATAAAAAAATCCAAAATGTTAAGGCTGTTTTGTATCTGTGTCAGTTTGATCTACTCATACTAAATGGAACAATTGTTTTGAGGATCTTCAAGTGAAGTGGAACGATCAGTCTTCTCAATATTCTAGAAAAAGTCATCGATTGCATCCACTAGAATAATTAGTCTCCAACATCCCCATCTCTGTCACCTATGAGCCACAGAAAATGAAAACCCAGAGCTAACAAGGCAGTTCCAAGCAGATCTCCCAGTGCAGTAAGATAAGGGATAGAAAAACTGTCAGGATCCTTTCCTTTTTTCCAGAAGTGGTGAACCATCCAGTCAGCAATCCATAACAGAGTAAACACCTACAGAACATCAAACAAATAATCTGTATTATTATCACTAAAATCATACCAATAGCTAATATTATTATTTCCATTGTACTCAGCACTATTGTACACAACTGCTTTTGAAAAATATAAATAACTAATCTGATTTAATTTCTGATTAAAACTTCCCACAACCAGAAACAGGTTAGCCAACTTCTCTCTAACAGAATGAACAAGTTAAATCATGGACACCATCCTTTCAGTCTTATATTTGAAAAAATCTGGCAATGGCAGGAAAAACACAAATTCCACACAAACGTGTGGCTGTACCTCTCACATCAGACAATATTCTGTGTAGTGTGAGCATAAACGAGGTTTCAAGATTATACATAACTATCTGATATCAGCCCAGATAAAAACACTCAGAATAGACTTGACTTGTTACCACAGCCCTAGATCTGAGCCATCATCAGACATGAGATAAAGAATATGAGGTCAGATTAGGAACAGTTTCATCTAGATAGTGTGAACCACTACAAATGGCTTAGAATCTACTTTTAATGCATGACATACCAACTTCAGCTCTACTGTAATAAGGCACACCTGCAGTATATATTATGAAAGTGTCACTCCAGGCTGAATATGTCCCAGAGTAAAAGATCTCATTCCCGACTGTGATTGTCTGAACATCTGAGAGGTTTGATCTTAATACCAAAGGTATGTGTAAATCATCGACCCAGTTTTAGAAAAGAATTCTTTTAATGTTCCACAGCTGTATAATAAGAGGTTCTGGTTCAGTGGAATCATGTGGCGTGGCATGGCATGAGATGAGTGGATAAAAACACTACTGACTGAGCTTGTGTTTCTTCTTTTCTCTTTTGAGGAGCTGCCTAAGATGAAATAAACATTATATTGTATGCATTTTGTAGTTAAGAATATCTTAAGGAACGGTAAATTTAAGACAATTTTCATATTCATTCTCTAAAAGTCTATTTAAAAGAATATGTAATAAAAAAGTGATAAAAGGTATAAAATTTATATTTTATTTAATCAATTAATTACCAAAAAAGGTATAAAAATATTTATAAATGTGTATACTCATTTACTGAAACACTGATGTGATGTGCTTGACACTTCTCCACAATACAACAGACAGTACAATGAATGTTATATAAAAATGTGCTGAAAAAATTATTCTGAATCCTCGCTTTACAAAAGCATATTTTCAAATACAAACATGGACTTCTAATTACAAAAAAAGGAGAATATTTGCTTATTGAAAAACGCACAGTTTATTTATATAAATATATCTTCTGAAAAGGGAACTCTGTAGTCTAAGCTAATTATGCAAGTCCTAGGTGTGCTGACTGAAATCCAAACAAATATATTTAAAACAGATGTTTTCTTTGGAAGACTATCAGATTCTTTGAGTTGGCTCTTTCTTCCAACACAGACAAAAAGAGGTCTGTTTATGAAAGATACTGTACATTAGCATGACTTACTGGATGTACACAGAAAACTCTATAGTCCCCAAATCAATAATAGTTACGGATGCTCTCTTAGAGGATGAGAGCACTCATTCCAAGAATAACTTACAACCTATTGATGTAAGACACATAACTAATTAAACATAGCATACACTGTACAATTTAAATGATAGATACACATTTGTCTTTAAAAATTCATCATATGTAAACTTTTAATTTGTCCACATACTTTCCATTCTAAAACAACCATATACTGTAGTGATAAATAGTTAGTCTGGAAATTAAGTTTTGTGAACTTTTCAGAATAATTATTGTTGATATATTATCTCATAGGTGCATAACACACTGCAAACTATAACAAAACAGGTTTCTGAAAGTAATGAGAAAAAAAGAATTATAGTGTATTATATTAACTGAAGGTTTTAACAGTGTACAATGCCAGCAGGGACATGGTGATTACAAAATAAATAATTTTGTAGCCTTTATTTTGAGGAAGGAATTTGTCATTTGTCTATTGTCACACATTAGCATGGCTAGAAACTGACTTAACAATTAAGAATTACAAAGATTAGCCTTTGGAAATGGTTAGTTATGTATTCGGCCACACTTGCTGATGTTGGCAAGGTAGAAGTCCATCAACATGACTTAAATCTTTAATGAGATTTTGCTTCTTATCAATATGGAAATGGAGAGATCACAACTGTCAATCAATTGTTATTTTTGACAACAATACTAAAACTCCTACCATGACTTTGCTGACTTTTCAAAAGTAAGACAGTCCTTGAATGTAAAGTGGTAAGTAACACACAAAGATATGACAGAGGTTAAGAAAAATCAGGCAGAGGTACTCGCAGAGAAAGGCAGCGGAGAACAAAGACTTAGAGACCTCCCATTTTTATCAAAGGCATAGGGAGGAAATTTTACAGGAGGCATTAAAAGACTGGT
This sequence comes from Nothocercus julius, assembly GCA_013398735.1. Lineage (NCBI taxonomy): Eukaryota > Metazoa > Chordata > Aves > Tinamiformes > Tinamidae > Nothocercus > Nothocercus julius. Next base: position 3,942,051 of record VZSV01000032.1, read on the forward strand.
CACAAGAGTAGTTTTGTGCTACACTACTTTTGCTGGAAATTATTAGTAGCCTATACTTATTTAAGCAAATTAATGCAAATGGCATAGCAATATAAATATGGCATATTTCTACTCTGCATTTATTCCATGAAGAACAAAGTCTAACCGTGCTTCAAAGTGAAAAATAGCTGGTTTTGAGGGAAAAAATATATGGGAACCAACATTCCAGAAAAGTGTAATGAGACAATAAAAAATGACCTGGTTAACATGAAATGATGTACAAAGTGTTAAGAAAAGCTTGAATATGTGAAAAATATATGAAAAACTGTTGTTAAAGATGGGACTAGTATTTTACGATTCTTTAAAATACAGAGGAAGACAACAATTATTTGTCCTTTCAAAAAAAAAAAAAAAAATCAAGAACAGAAAAAAACACAGCAAGCATTGAAAAAAAAAAAAAAGAAAAAGACAAAATTCCAGACATTCTGGTTCTTTAACAGAAATCCTGGCTTAACTCTCTTTAGTCTTTTGGTCTACATTATCACTAAAACTGAGGCAAATGAAGCTACAGACGTTATCAGTTTTAGACTAACGAGGTATGAAATAAGCATCCCAATAATGCCCGATAATTTCTATTTATAAATGTGGTGTATCTGTAAAAAGATATACTAATCACATTGCCAAGACAGTCTGCAGAAGCCAGAAGAATAGAGACACTACAAAATAAATACAGCAATGAGATAAAGGGAGAAGAAGAGTGAGTAGCTTTTATCAGATGTCAGTGAGACTTTATCAGACTGTAATGACGAGGAATCTGAAAATAAGGAGCATAAATATACATCTCACATTTCACAACAATGGACAGCTATAAAGAAAGAGTGATTCTAGATATTGAAGTTTCAGATTCAAGCTAATATCAGATTGAAACTGAAGATGAATGCCTAAACAGAATGTTTATTTAAATATTTAAAGCTGAACTCTTATGATTGCAAACATGGGAACATTACACGAAAGAGTTCTTTTCTTTTGCTATGGGGCACAGAAATTGCTTTCATTCTTTGCAGGTCACTAGATGAAATTAACAAGTTTAGCTATAGAAAAATTACTTTGAATTATTTTGAAAAATTACTTCGAAATACCTTTGAATGCAGCGAAGAGCTCTAAAAGCTTTCTGTACACTTTCACATAACTAATTACTCACAGCTTCAAAATCTTCTAATTCAATATAAAATTGCATAACTCCTTCCAATCACTCTTAACATAGTCCAAACAATATAGGTTGGTATGTTGCAGCACGTTATCATATTTTTGTGGTTTCTTTCATGTAGGATTACCATATTTCATCAGTGAATACACAGCAAACTCACAGTGATAAAATGTATAACATCCAAATGAATAATCTTTGTTAATGAAGTTTTAATCTTTTATGCTTATATTAGTTTAAATATAGTTACTATGATTAGTGAATTCCTGTACCAACCTAGAAAGAGCAGCTTTAGCTTATATAGTTTGTACATATTGATGCTGATAATCAGGCATTACCGAAATTGAACTATAAGTGGTATGTGGAGCTAAGGCCTCTTAGCACTTTATTTAGCATGCCTCAGATGGACAGGATTTCCTGCAACTTATTAATACTACAGTTTCTTCTTAAATTGTTTCCATGTGAAGTTGCATTATTAGTTTCATTCTATTACTTCAGACTGGAAACACAGATGCAAATAAACTGTAATATCTTCTTTTCAAGTGTATTTTAATTTTGCCTTACTCTCATTCTTATGTTGACTCAGAATTCACCCGCAGCAAAACCACAGCAAGCTCTGGTAATTATTCTGTAACAACTGTTACAGATAGATGAATTTCAGAGGTAATTTATATTATTTTTTAAAATCATTAGGATGAATTAAGGATCTCTAAAGATTACTGTGTCCTGGCTTTGAAATTCTATCAGAGTTATGGTTTAGTTCTTTTAGTGGTTAATTTTTAAATCATGCATTGAATTTCTTAGATTTTAAATTGCTTTTGATGTCTTCTTGTGATACTATTACCTTTAAAGCACTCACAACAGACCTATACTGAACTTGTTGAACTCTCACGGTTTCCAACCACAATTGTTTAGTCAGAGAACTTACAGAGTAGTTTTTACACGTTTAGGCATGAAACTGTTGCAGACTTGGACATCTGTGCTTTTCATATTTCCTGCAACTTGGGCAGTTTTACTGTATTTTTCAAAACACTTCTCTCTGCTGCTTTCTCAAGTTAGCAGCTCTGATCTGCATCATAGCCAGGGGGAACAGGTCACTAGTTCCCCCAGACTTGCAGAGATTTTCTTCAGTGTCTGGCTGTTGAGCAATGATAGTTTTTACTTGCACATCATTCATGTTTTAGTTATCCTGTAATTACTAAATATAAATTCATTCGCCTTGGGAGTGAATAGAGATATCTTACGGAAGATTAAACTCTTTCCTTAGAAAACTTCTAAAAGCTTGCTTCTCAAACAACACTAACCAATAATGAGTACATTTCAGCAGTCTTTTGCCTTGCTGGACTCAGTTCAAATGCAGAGAGCAGCTGTGGCATGCCTAAACATAAAAGTCACACCAGTTTAATTCACATCATTTTCCAAGATGATTTAGGGCCTTAACTAATGAGTTCTGGAGACTCTTGATGCAGTGAGTTAAGACATTATAAACTTCAGACATTTCTCTATGCTCTTTTGAAACTACTGCAACCCTACCAGGGACAAGAAAAGGCAATGCATGTTCCTGTGTCTCAAACTTCTCTTTCAATCTAACATAGCAGACTGGCATTAAACTGGAAATGAAAGTGTGGTTATGCTGATTGACCAGACTGTGATCAGCCCTGACTCTACCACCAGTCATTTGAGTGATGGTGGAGAGCAGACAGGGAAGGAATGAGAATAACGAGCTGAGGAAAGAGCACAGCAGCATCAACTACTGTAGGTGGATGGTCTTCAACATCTGTCGGACAATCTATGATTTAAGAAAATTGCCTGCAGTGTTGGGCAATATTAACTTTGCATTGCTTCCCTCTAACTCCTGTGTAGAAAATGTGTTGGGAATAAGGCCAGGAACCTACCTGAAAATTATTATTCCTTGGCAATAGTAGCTCAGTTCCTTATATCAAACCTTTATGTTATGTGTATACGGGCCTAATCACACATTTTCTATCTCAAGTGCATAGCACTATGGTATCCAAGTACCCAGACAGCATACTAAAAACTTACATATGAATAACACCTTATTTAAGTCAAAAAAGATTGTACCAGTTTAACTGAAGGTGTTTCTAAACCAATTTGATTGTATCATTTAGTGGGAAGGGAATTATTTTACTCCATCATTCCTCAATCTGTCTTCTTGCTCTCTTTGCATCTTTGCCAGACACCCATGTTTAATCAAAACAATCCCAATTTTAGGCTGCTTGTCAGATGGCTGAACAAGAGTACAACCCACACCACTGAATGCTCAGTAGCTATAACTTAGTATGTTCTGCTACATACACAAATACTTTGAGGTTAAACTTTTGGGATAAAAAAGAAATGTGGTATCTCCCCTCTAATGCCTTTGTAGGTACCAGGCTTCTAGTGCTGACAGTTACGTGTCCAGAGAAGAAATGGACAGTGATGTCCAGATTCAGGCCTCAATGAATCCGGCCAGCCTGTTTTTTTCATAGCCCAACAATATGGCAATAAACAGGCAGATCTGCCCAGGTTTACATACTAATTTTTCTTTTTTCTTGACTTGTAGAGTGTCTTTAGCAGGCTCATGCTCTATATTTTGGAAGTAAATATTTTATGTCTGAAAAAGCAATACTGAAAATGAATCAATATCTTCTCCATCAACAAAATTTTCCATATTTTGGTATAATTTACCTTATACCTTATGAGTTTCACAGTGATGAGAACCATGCCATCATGTCCTATTAGAAATCCCTGACTATTTAAAAATGTAAGACATTTCTAATGTAAACAGAAAGTCATCAAGAGCATTGCTCCTTTCTAGGTTTTCTGTAGCCCCAAACAACTCTGAAATACTGACAAGTTACTTTATAGGAGTAGACACTTGATCCTCATTGGATAAGAATAATTGCATTTAGGAATGATTAAGTTGTTTGATGATAGCTGTTAGAATCTCCTCTTGTTTGTTTATTCCCAGAGTCTGTAACATAACTGTATGCTCATTTTTGGTTAGGAGGTGTGAAAATTCCTTAGAGGTCATTCTACTGGCTCAGTGAGAACAGAGGCAGCCTTTGAATGTCCAAAGTGGTATGTCAGGACTGATGGCTTGGCAGTGCCAGTGTTGCTCTCATTCTACTGCAGTTGAAAAGCCAGAAAATGAAAATTTGCTCAGTGCATAGCTTCGTACAGTTGAAAAATATTTGTTCCTTCAGAACAAATCCCCTTAAAAAGGTAGCGGAGGGGACGGTTTTTCAATTACTCTAGGGTTTGTGTGTTGGTCAAAAGGCAGACTATAACTTCATGCAGCATACTGAAAGGTGCGTGCGTGTGTGAGAGAGACAGAGACACTGGGTTTTGTAACATTCCCCAAAAAAGTGTTTCTGCTGTAGAAGCAAATGTGAAGTGTAGAAACACTTAACAAATCCAAACCATTCTTAAAATCAATCTACTGTTTTTTATCAATACACAATGCTTTGTCCAGATAAAATATGCTGCATTACTTGACCTACATACTTACAGGTGCCTATTTACATAGGTGAGCCTCCTCATAATACTTTTTATTTTGGTATTTTCTTTGGATGCTGCCACTAATAAACATAGCAGAAACTCTCCACTACAGACCTATTTCAAAGGTTTTGAAGTCAGTCTTGAAAAAATCTAGTTGAATGCAGATTAATTTAAATAGTTTTATATTTTCATATAGTTGCATATTTCAAGAGCAATGCCAAAGTACTTTTGACAGTAGGAATATTAAGAAGAAATCCAAATCTTCTGGGTTTTCTTAATTCAAGAACTGCTTTGTTCATAGAGAAGGAGAGGATGAGATATTGCAGATCATCATATTAGCTCGTCATGTTATTTAAACTATCTTAACTAATGATCTTTTAAAACAACTATATATTCAATGAAATTGTTCTTCATTTTACTACATAGTGTATTTTCATTCAGTAAAAGCTAAATCATACTAATGCTAATGTAAATCATGCCATATTAATTACTTATTTCCTATAAACATTTCAGTTATGAGACATCCTGGAGACAGAATTTCTGAGAACGGAAAAGGAGAAGAGTAAAAATACGCTGACAAGCATGGGTGGCAAAAAAAACTCAATAAAACAAAGTATCAGATTTAGATGAAAACAAAATTAACTGCTTGACTGGAACTTCAGTAATATTGTATGGAGCTTGTAATGGAAATAAGGAAATAATTCTAGTTCTACTTTTATCAGTTGGTGAGGAAGGATATTGAAGTTTACAGGCAACCTGAAAAAGTCTTGTTAAAATGCCAAATAGAGGAATTCATATTTATGTTACTAATTTACTGTAGAGGTAGTGTGGATATTTCATTGACCTAGAAAAAGCCTAAACTGGCAGAGCAAGATATAAAGAACTTCTAATGAAACCTTTTATTTAACATTTCTATGATTTTTTCAGCTTACTGTAACATTCTAGTTCTACTTTTGTCATTCCCTAAGCCCACACATATTTTAACAAATATTGCAGCAGACAATCAGAGATAATAAATAATATATCGACATTAAGTAAAAATCTACTTCAGTCCACTGTAAAACACTTTATTAAACAATGTAAACATTCCATGAAAGCCACTTGATTTTTAAAGATAGAAAATTCACTTTCTTTTGCCTTTCAATAATTTGGCTATTTTTTTAACAACAGGAAAAAACGTTTAAAAATTGGGTACACTGCCATAATTATGATTCAGCTCCGTATTTTTCCCGCTAACTTCATAAAGTAAGTAATGAATTAGAAAGCATGAAGCAGTGATACAAAACCTCCTCAAACACAGGCCTGACTATAATTAATTCTTATCTTTGGGAATCATTGTAGTCTATCAACTTATCATCTACCACCTCAAACTGAAATAGAGAAGTTATTTTAGCCTGCTTAAATGCAAGTTTGTAATTCTCGAAGCACATCTTCATAACATATTAGACTGTGGAGTCCATTATCAAAAAGGCCTAAAATACAGATATTCCACTGCTGAAGAGACTCTTGTTTGATTTGTTTTGTTGATAATTGAAGTGACAGTAATTAGCTGTGAGGTTTTTCAGTTTTACTGTAGAGCTGGAAAAGTCATCACTGTGAGAAAAAAATATAAAATGAAATCTGGAGAAATGAGATCAGTAGATGTTGGTTCTTGCAGAATTGAAAGGAATGACAGTTTCAAAGTAATGAAAAAATGGAAGAGGAATGAACATGGATATATAAGTGTTTTGCTTTAAAAATCAGAAACCAAAAGCACAGAAATGCAGTAGGGAAGAAAGGTATCAGATTGATATTTGACATTTATGGGTTAAAGCAATAAATCTCGTTGAAAATTTTAAAAGTGCTCTAATTGTAATCACATAAATCTATGATAATCCCTACTAGAAAAATAATAGAGTAACGAAACTGGAGGAAAGAATCTAGTTGACTGGAATGGGTCAAAAGTTTCAAAGGTTATTCAAAAGAGCAACTAGACAGAACAGGCAAAGTAAATGCACAGCATAATCTCCTCAGGAAAAAAAAAAAAGTGATAACGTTGGAAACCAGGAATAGTATGCAAGTGAAAAATTAAAAGTAATGGCTTGACAACTTTTAATGAGAGACTCACACATACAATGTTGTCTGGTTATATTATAGATAAAAAAAAAAAAAGGGAATTCTCATATAAAATTAAAATAGAAGCAGTTTTCAAAACTTATCTTTACTGGAATAGCCGAGTGGTGGCATATGAAGAAAAAACATTAAAAATATGTTTTTATTAGGGACTTATTGGATGATAATTTGTATTTTAAAATTAAGTTGATCCCATATTTACAAATAATATGTGGACATATGGATATTTCAAATGTATTTTCATTGTGCAACCTGAACATTCAAAAAATTTTTAAGTACAATGACACATTTTACTTAGCCAAGTTTTAGCAAAAAATTGGCTGTGAATTTAATAAAAACATTTCATTTTATATTACCGATTTCTCTGAGCGAAATTACTTCAGCTTAATGCATTGCTGTTTCAAAAGGCTTCTTTCAAAACCTGCCATTGCTTGGTTTGGACAGACCACTAGGTAAGACCAGCCAAAATAATGTAAAACTATTTAACAATTAATGCAATTACCATTTCTCCGAGAGTGGTTACTATCTGCCTAATTTCAGCTTCAGTAAGTATTATGAATGCACCAAGCCATAACTTTCTTATCCAGTACATTTGTCAATATGTTAAGTAAAACAGAACTGTGAACGATTATATGAAATCACATTGACAGATCTGATAAATTTTCCTGGTGTAGTCATTTTTCGTAAACACAGTGTTTCCTTCTCTCTACCCCCTACTCTAGTTGATTAAAATGAAAGGTTTTTAGAAGCAGTGGTGCCAAGAAACAAAAAAAAAGAGATGCATGACTGGGAAATAATGCAATTAAGTCTCTTATGGGAAGCACTCACAATACAGTGCAAGCTTTATGCATGTGGGGATAATTAGTTACCTCCAAATTGTGCTGAAAGCCAGTAATAACCCATAATCTCTTGCACTGTTCATGAGATTTCAGGAATCAGATAAAGGGTGACTTTCTTCAAGGATATTCTTTCATACAAAGATTTTCATGTTATATTTGTTCTTACCTGTAGCAGAGCTGCAAACAAATATACTGCTATAAAGATGGGAGTTAAGGAAGTATGGCCGCTTTTCATTAAATGGATAGTGTATAGGAAAATTAGGTGTCCGGGAATCACCAGAAGAAGCAGAACTTGGGCTGATTTGTTATTCACTCCTATAATAAAAAGTTCAAAATGCAGTTAAGTTCTTCAATTACTATGTCTTTCTAAAAAAATAGCTTTAATATAAAAAACAGTTTTGTGGAAAAGCAGGCATTATTTTCCACAGAAAGACTCCTTGAGGATTTCCCCTGGGAGAAGAAAGGCATCTCTAGATTCTGCCAGCAAAGCTAAACAAGGCCCTTGCAGAAGAGGGTACAAACTGTCCACTTTGAATCAGTACATTTTCTACATTCGTTTGGTTTCTGTACACATGGTTTTCCATCTAATCTTTGGAGCTGCAGTGATTTCCTCCAGTGTCCCTAACAGAGAGGATATTTTGGACTGCATATTCAAAACTTATCCTTAGAAGAATCTTACATTTATGAAAAGTAGCCCCACACTTACTGTTCTCTTTCTGCCCCAATCCACTTCACAAATATGAAAGTGTAATAGATGCTACTGCAAATTCAAATTTCATTATAGCTACTATATTATTAAGAAAGAGAGGAATAAACTGGGGAGCACAAATGGAGGAATAAACTGCAGGAAACTGGGAAGCCTGAATCTAGAAAGGAAATGGCAAATGGAGAGTGGAAAGCAGGGACTAATCTTAGTAACTATGGTAGAAATAAAGTTTGGTCCTAACAGGACATTGGTGTGAGCTTCTGAAATTAGATGACAAAAGTTAGGAGCAGATAAGTGAGCTAAGGCAAGATAAAGGTTGAAACCCTTATCAGTAGGTATCCTCAATTCCTTGCTCCATCAATCCCCACCTTTCACCCTTGTGATAATTATAACTTTATCTCTGCTACTCTATATGCATGCCCCCCTTCAGTTAAACATCTGCACGCAAACGAAACTGCCATGCCTCTAATGCCTTTGAATCATGTACAGCAACTTATTTTGTTGGGGCTACTGGGATCATATAAGAGGTGGGGTGAGGAGGAAGAAGAGACATCAGGCACTAGTTTTAACAATTAACTAATACACACCTGTGCCATAATAGGTTTTGCATGGATAATAGCAACCCTTTGCTTCTTCTGGCAGTTCTCCAGGAATGCTGTGTAAATGGAGGTAGGTAGAGATTCTGCTAGCTTGAATAGCTACTAGATTACCACCAATGCCTGAAAAACACAAGGACAAGGAGTAGACTTTCAATTATTTTTTTTTCCTCTAATAGGTAATATTTTTGAAAATGTACCAACTTTCTTTATGTTTAGCACAGCCCTTAAAGTACAAAGTCAAACATAAAAGCACCTTTAGAACTTATACTACTTATTGATGGTCTAACACCACTTACTAAAACAACAGGAAAAAAACGTGCTACAGTTTCACGTATCACTGAAAAGGAGTATTTGGAGATTAATTTTAATTTGTAATAAATGAAAAAGATTCTCCCAAAGGCTTCAACCTGATACTTTCATGCATGTGAAGCTCCCTTTTGAAGCTCCCTTTTCTTTGTCAGTCCCTCCGGGAACAACAGGGGTAGTTCCCTCCTGGAACAACAAAGCTATGCAACTGCTGGATTCCCTTCGTAGGCAGTGCAGGCTTCACAGAAACACAGGTCTGGAGAAGTCTTCAAGAGATGATCTATCCATCCCCCTTTGCCACTGAGAACGATTAACCATAATCTTCTGTCAGTCATAAGTCAGGTTGAAATGACAACTGTTTGGCTAACTAACTGATCTTAAAAATAATGGCAGTGATGGAGATTCCACCTTCTCCCTGAGCACCTTTGATATGCTTGCCATCAGAAAAAATACTCCTATGAAATGACTTTGGTGTTCAGTGAATTTAACAAACAATATATATCTATATCACATGCTGCAGTGGCATACAGATTGTACCAAAATGAGCTTGGTGGCAACACAGCAGTATTAACACACACAGAACTCTCCCACTGCTATTACGCTCTAGGATTGTCTACTTCCTTCTTAAGCACGACCTTGTTATTCCCCCTCATATTCTCTACAGAGCAATGACTTGCTCTGAGAAGAAATGCTTAAGCAGAAGTAAACACATGAGTTAATATGGATCTTGTCCTACTTGGGAAAGAGAAAGTCCTTGCTTAGTGTGGTTAAACTGATTTGTTTATCTGATACTTGGCGCTTTGTTTGGTAGCAAAAGAAGTGTCTGTGGGTCATCAGAAGTCCCCGTACTATGCTGCGGTAAGGACAAAGATCTAATATTAAGAACTCAATGAAGACTTCCTGCCTTATCACTGCTTAAAAACAGTAAATGGCAAAATCCAAGAACAGAGTACAGCTTTTGTGCAAAAGGTTCATGATACCAATGAGGAAAAAAGGTGCAAGCAATATGTGGAATTGTTGAAAAGGACTGATTATCAAAGAAAACTGCATCCACACAGTCGGGAAATACAGGGAAAAAAGATGTGAGCTAGCAACAAAGTTGAATCGGTCTTTGGAAAGAAAATTAGGAGAACATTCTTTTCAGACAAACTACAAAACCAGAAGTGAAAAAAAAAAAAAAGGAGTCAAAATAAAGTTAAAAACAATCTAAGTAGGGCCCAAAGTCTACCTTTTGATAGGTTACATTATGGGAAATGGTATTGAGACTCCTGACTAATGAGAATAAAGTAGGGGATAAAAGCAATCTGGGTAATTACAGGCAAGATAGTAACTAGAAAAACTGACGTAATCAAAACAATATTAAGAGATAAAATAACTAAAATCCTCTCTCATTATCCCTACCTTTCATAGTATTATGAAAAGAATAACAAAAATAATTAGGGCTATCTTCCAAGGCATGCTTTGATGCTTGGAGCAATACAACCATCAAAAATGTTGGCAAAGGAAACAGATTTGGATAAATGACTTGGATAAAACTGGTTTCACATTAAATGTATCCTTTTGACACATGTAGAGATATGCAGCTTATTTTTCCTTAATAGGGGTTACTCTATGTTTGAAGTTATCTCAGCAAGATCAGATTAATCACAGGTTGACAAGATGCCAATACAACAAATTGATAACTTCTCAGCATCTAAATGCATAAACTGGTAATGTGCTCAGTGGCTGCTCATATTATAAAAATCCCTATGGGCAGATATATGGACTATTTCCATAAATATTTAAGTCATAAGATTTACTTCCTGAAAAACAGTATTATAGTCCTCATAGCAAGAGTTCCATTCTATTATAAAGACTAACTTTTTAGCTTCTTTTAATTCTCATGAGAACTACAATACAGGAGAAAATAATTAATTTCAAATGTAAAATCCTACAGCTGTTATTGCATTCCTCACAGGAGAACAGAAGTGTTTAACTTAAACATGAAAATACTACTTTGTCAATAAGCAGAAGGGACATTGTATAGTAATGCATGAATGATGTCATGCAGCCTTACATTAAAAAGAAAATTTAAAACTTCAGCACTTTATTGAACCAGTCATGGGCTTACGCAATAAGCTCTCTTCTGCAGACTAAATATTTCTTCTGAAAAATATCACAGTTATTTCTTGTTTTACAAGCACATAAATTTATATTCAAAACAGTGCCAAAATCATGCCATATATTCGTGATTATGTTTACCACTGTGATTCTAATCATCATTATCTGGAGAAGAACTTTTTTTCTAATAGTGGAATATATATACATATATACACACACACACAGATCACATTAAATATACTTTGCATTAACACATCTTAAAGAATATTTCAAAGTAGATCTGTCTCATTGCCATCATTAACATTTTATAGGTAAGAAAATGGAAGCTAAAGGAAGCTAGGTGGGTGTTGCTGATGCAGACTCGTTACAGTCTGCCTAATGCCCTGTGTAACACATCAGGCTGTTCTTATATTGCATGCTTTAATAGACAAAAAAAATCTGTGCAAACATTATCAAGGAACTTCTGTTGGATCATAGGTATATAATGTTTAAGTAAGTATGATATGCTTGCCAAATACATCCTTTTCAACTCATTTCATTTGAATAAAGTTATTCAGTGGTTTATGTGCATGATATATTTGCCTATCAGTATAGATAGGCAGATTTTATGGACACACACTGAGTACTACTGTGTATGGGGATGGTATTTTCACTTGATCAGGCAGTTAGTCCTCTATATTCCCAAACCCATGACCTGGGCACTTGCAATGGCTTCTACTTTCTGTATTACTCTTTGAATTATTATTATTGTTATTTTTAATCACCTTAAACCCTATATTTTCATTTAGAGGGTGAAGGCACCCATTGCTTGATGACTTTATAAGGGCAAAGCCATCTCTCCCTCTCAAGTCTATTTCAGCTATATGTCAAATGAACAGAGGAAGTGATTTGCTTTTAAAGAACAGATGTATGTAACTAACCTTAAAAAAAGATTCTAAAAGATTTTGATTTTTGAGCAGACAGAGGTACTTTTCTCTTCCCTGACTTAAGTGGCAATTACCCAGAGATGCTTTTTTTTTGACCAGGTCAGGATGGCTCTCTGATGGAAGAGAACTGTTCTCTTCCAAGTACCTCACCTTCCTTAAGGTAGTTAGGAGACACTGTTTTGAGCCCCCTGCTCTGGGCTTTAGTTTCTCTGCAGGAGGCCACACACCTAGAAACAAGGTGCTCTAAAACCAAAATTCTTAGTAGTTACGGCCCTCTACATTTTATAGACCTCTACATGTAAACACTATATAACTATCTGTAAACATCCCACAGGAAGAGTTGGTGCAAATTATGACACAGTCCAATAACATGATTACTTTTCTTCCTTGTAGACCTGTAATTCAATGCCACAAAGTATTGTCTAAGTGTCACTTCTTAATATGGATTTACGCCAGTTACTCTTTCTGGAGTTCGACAGATACCATTTGTATTATAAAAATGAAAAGGAAGAAAAAGAATCTCTTATAGTAGTAAGCAAAGTGCTAAATTTTGGAATAACTAGATTATATTCCAGAAAATTCAGTATGATTTTTTGTCCTGACATCTTTATCCACTTAAAAAAAACATGTTTTATGCAATACTAAATGTAATACTAAAATTAAGAATCTGGCTTAACCAAGTTCATCTCCATGCTGTTTTTTATCCAATTTCTTCTATTTTCCTTTGCACTTTGCAGCACTTCTGTTAAGACTTAAAAGTGTTTTGGGGAAAACAAGTAAAAAACATTAGCTTTTCTTATGAGGCCATTTTTAAGAGAAGTCTTTAAGACAAAACTGTATGTGCAAATCATTACATTTACCAAGAGTGGTTTATGCTTGATTTGGCTCCCAAATCTTTTCTTTCTTAGGTCTAATGTAGAAATTGGTCCTTAACTTCTACTCAAAAAATGTAAATATTGTGGTTAGAAATTATCAGATTATGACGTGAAAAGTAATGGTATGTGAAATTTTGTAAAAATGTGCAAGACTTAAGAGAAAAAAACACATATTTGTATAATGGCACAGAATACACACATTTACGCATACAGGCTAGCAACTAGTAAGTAGTAGAACCCAATAATGTGTCAGAATTAAATATGCAGAATCAAAATCCTCCCTCATTTTTTTCATGCCAAAAGAAAGACCAAGTTATAAAGTTATCATACAGAATAGCTCCCATTCTAGACTATTATGCTCTTTACAACCCAGGGTGCAAAGTAATTCTCTTTGCTATCCAGCCAAGTTGCTCTGTCACCATGCATGTACTCTAATGTTTTCCCTTGTAATTTAGAGAGGCACCAAATTTCAGGTGCTCAACTGATGGAGACCATGATTATCTTCTAATCAAAGCACCTCTCTGTTATATGAAAACTGAGAGTGCAACAACTCTGTATGAGATTAAAATATATGAAGATATATGAAAACACATCTTCATTTTTGAGACGGCATGGTTTCTCGGTGTTTTCTTTCCATATTTTCCAAAACAAACAACTTAGAGCAAAAGCTCTCTGGAGGAAAAAAAAAAAAAAAAAGCAACCAAACACAACCAAACAACCAAACAAAAAAAACACACAAAAAAAATGTTGTTCCATTTATCTTATTACATAAACAGAGGTATGGTTGGGGAATACATTATATGAGCATAACTTTCATCTCCCAGATGACAGACATGCAGTAAGTTTATGTCAGATTTTTTCAAACAGGTTTCTCATTCTGTTTGATTTAAATTTATTCCCTTAAGATATCAAATAGTCTCATAAAAAGTACAGCTAAAGAGTGAAAAACATTATCACTGGTTTATGTTATCTTCAAAGAGTATTGTTTTAAACCATCTGTAAAAGCAAGTTTTGCTATACCAAAGTCTGCAAAGCATGTCTAATTTTCAGGTGTTTTCAGGATTATTTTGTAGTACCTCAGTTTCACAGAAATGCAAAAGAAAATGAGGGGAAGTATGCTGGTCATTATGCAGCAATTTCTAAACTGTAAATACCTAGAAGATATCACACTATGTTTTGTCTAAGGATAAAACCAAAAGGGAGAGTAAAGTGGCTCTATCTAGTAACTGCAGCTTATTTCACTTCTGTGGCATACTCCCAAGCATATAATTGTTCAAATCATTATCATTTTCTGCACAGAAGGAACTCTGTTACTTGCCAATTTCAATTCCTGAGCCAAATTCAACATGCTGTGTAAGAGGATTTGCAAATTTTAACCAAATTACAAAATACAAAGATCAACTTTTTGTATTGAGACTGAAGCACAGTCATGCTTGGGTTTAGTTATTTTATTCAGAACTTCAATACACGAAAAATAGACATCTAAATTTCAAATAGTCTGTAAGTACCACATAAGCTGAGAACACAAAATGATTTATTTATACTTAGAAAGCAGAGCGACAATTTAGTCCAACCAACTATAGAATTTAAAATAATTATTCCTCTCAAAAAAATGTGTTTAAAAAGGAAAACTGGAAAATGATTTAAAAATACTTCTGGGCACCAGCAGTAAAGCTGACTATAAATGCCTCACTGATGAAGAATTATTTTTATACCCTTGGCAAATATTTGCAGCTATTGTTAGTAGGGGGTTGGAACCTTTGAGGTTGCTCAAATTCCACATGAATATTTCTTAAATGAAGGCTTCACACTGTAATGAATGTGATGGAAGTAACTTGCCCCATACCTAAGAATGTGCAAACCACTTACAGCACCAGCATATACAGCACCAGGTCCAAAGCTATTTAACAGTGTGAAATCCACAGGAAGCCCAATACCCGACAACTGCGGCAAATACGACACAGGATTTTTAAACTATCTAAAAATAGGCACTGAAACAACAACCAGTGTGAAATAGAGACAAATTCACACTGCTTCCATTTCTGACTGGACAAAATTTCAGTAGGTTACAACCTTCCCTTCAGGTTTCCCTAGTGCTTTCCTGGGACATAGCAGCAACAAACTTTAAAGAGAAAGGTACCTGAAGCACCTTTTGAGGGGGAAACCCTCAGCTACTTTCACTACTTATTCTTGTAATGAGATTTCCAAGGACAGGAGCGTACTGGTAGGGAAAGCCTTCTGCAACAATAATATTTTAACAAGCCATCTGTTAAGTAGTCTAACACACCTTCTATGTTAGTAAATGAGTGTCAGCAGATGTGCTTTTTTAACTGAAAGATTTCTTAAATTGCAGTTTAGTACACTACTGTCAGGAGACCATGCCATTAGAATTATGAAACCCAGGAGAGTCTAATCTAACAGCAACCAAAAGAATTACTTACCTACAATTTCCTTTCTTGGGAGGTATATAATTAAACAGGCATATTCTGCGTTGTTTACACAGAAAATATTTGCTCTGTATTTTCTAACAGGAATGCCTTCGTCTTTACCATTCTGAAGTTTGAGGGTGTAGCACGTGCATTTACAACAACACTTAGACGTGGCTCCCCTCTACTCATTTGTGAATGAGGGAAGAATAGAATTCCTTAAAGGTCCTGCTGTTGCCAGTGCACCAGCAAAAGGAGCATTGCTATTTCTGGTAATAAGCCACAAGCCTTACATTAACTTTGCCTTATGCAAACTTCACAAGACCTTAGTTTTGGCACATCAGACTTGTTATTCTTTTGTTATGAAAATTTGCTGTGTAAAATGCAGTTTAATATATTTTTTTCTTGTAGTTTTCTTGTTGTTTAAGTGTGGGATAATAGGAAAGGTTTTGAAAATATGGACACCGGCTTATAAAAAACTTGTTCATAGCCCATTCCTGTTTACTGAAGAAATTTAATCCTACAGAGCTCAGAGAAAAAGACTAAAATAACAGAAAACATAACAAGAAAAGAGATAGCTAAGCAATAAAAATCCAGATGAACAACAAGTAGGACACCAAATATGACTTGGGAAAGCAACAACTTCAGGAATTGCACAGTAGACCTGAGCAAAGACAAATAACGGTCTAGAAACACAGAACATCTTATAAAAAGGCAGTACTTTTTGAATGAGGGTGGTACAGTCATCACAGATCTCATCGCTGTACAAACTCTGTGGGACTTCCAGAGCTGTAAGCCCATCTCTGCTTTCTCTGTCTTCTTTAAGGACTCTCTCTTTCCCTGTCTGCTCCAACAGCCCCAGGTATCCTCTCTCCACCTACCTGATTCTTCTGGATCTTTGACCTGCCACCTAATCACCCAAGGCTGTGTCTAATAGCATGCACATACATATTATATATATGTGTGTGTCTGTGTCCAATGTGTGTTTTCCCCACAAATTCTGTGCATTTCTCCTCTCTAACATTCTAACCCCTCCCATAATGCCTTATTGGATACAGACTTGATTTGTCAGGGTAGTATTTTGGAAAACACTCTTGGCTCATTCTTTTCCTTTAAAGATAGCTCAAAAGAATATATGCACTTTCCATTCTGTTGGTAAATGTATGAAAAGAAAAACAAGAAACAAAGTGGTACATTTAATTTTTCTAGAGGTATGTTTATAGAAGCTGTCATTCTTAGCAATTCAAATGATTTACTGAAGTACAATCATTAGCCAAAAATGTTAAAAAGGTAAAATATAAGCACACTGGCAATGCAGGTTTCACAGCCAATTTCTGTGGGGAAAATAAACACGGAAGGGAAGGAGGAAAGGAGGGAAGGAAGACAATCTGGAGCAAGGTACACAGTTGCGTTTACAGCAGCAGTCCGTAATTGCTACAGGGTAAAAGACAATCATCATTGCAACATCTGGCAGGAGCATGATGCCCAGAGAAAAGAAAGCTGTAAGTGCTATAGTAAGTGGCAAGTCTAGAATAGATGAGTCTATAGAAAAAAAGCTACCAGTATTTTGGTATAGTGTATTGAAGCAAAGAAAGATGCCTACTCAGAAACAACAATACAAAAAATTGCCAGACAGTTGTTTCCTTTTGTAATCAAGAGATGACATCTAAGAAAGCAGGGCTACTGGTAAGAATTTTTGGTGCACCTGCCTAAGAACATTGCTGATTTTCCAGCTCATTAAAGAAAGCTTTAAACTAGGTGGGAAAGGAACTAGGAGAGCAACTCAGAAAGACAGCAGCAGTCCATCATGCCCCGAAGCAAAACTTTTATTTCTTCTAGGTGGAGAGAGCTACCATGGGAAACAACTGTTCTAGGCCCTAAGTTATCTAATGCTGAAAAACCGCTCATAAAAACAATGTAGTAAAAGCAATCACGAATAGAGTTCACTATTAAAAGAAAAAAAGAAGGCATCACTAAAATAAGATTAAACAACAACAACCAAACACACAAAAAAGCCACAGAAAACAACCTCCCCCAAACAAACAAACAAACAAACCCAAGCTCAGTCAGCAACACACTCAGACAACTGTAACCTATATTGTCTTAGGAAGAAGATCTAGGGAGTAACTGAAAAGGACTGTTAAGAGAAAGCTTTCTGATGTAAAGCAGAATTTCATTGAAGATGAACATGGCTACACTGCTCTTTAAGTATCTCAAAATGAAAATGTAGAAAAAGAGTAGCAAGTTGGAATTAATACAAAGGAGAAGGAAAATGCACAGCAGCAGAAAGGCTGAATTGCAAAAACAAATGTGTGGTTAGCAAGGAGCATAAGCAACAACATAGAAGAGCTTCATGTTAAAATAAAAAGGAAAAATAAGACCTTAATAGGCAAGAAGAAGTTAAATGATAAATGGAAAACTGAGACACTCTATTCCTTTTGCGATCATCTTTGTAAAAATAGAGATCTGTGATCACAAACTTAAATGCATTAAGCCTGTAGGGCCTGAGGGTAAATTAAATTTAGAACATCCATAGAGAGATAGATGAACAATTCCTGAAATATCAGTGATTATCTTTGCAAACTGATTATCTTTGAGGTTAGAGAATACCAGAGGGCTATAAAAGGGAAAACAGAAAATGAAACTTTTAAAAAGAATGACCTAGGGAATTTGTATGTCAGTCCAACTTTTGCTCTAAGATCAGCATTAGAATAAATTACTAAACAGACAATTTATAAGACCTAGAAAATATAAAAGTGGTAAAACAAGGGCTAATGTGAACTTTTCAAGAACGTGCTTATGTCAAAACAGTAACACTTCCTTCTCTGACATGACAGCGTGCTTATGGAGACTGCAATGGATATGCTAAATCTTGACTGCAATAAAGTTTAGCAATTTTTTTTTTTTGATGCTATCTCATACAACGTATCCTGTAGCAACCTGTGGAAACAGAGCAAATTGGGGTCATGTGCTTCAAAATTAAAACACAGGGTCAATTAACAATTTTTTTTTTTTTTTAACCAAAGTTGAAAAAAAAGAACATAAGCGGTCATATGGCATGTAATTGATGGTTTGGAAATCAAAATAGGCCACAGCCATACAGAATTTGCAAAGATCAAGTGAAGAGATGCCAAAAGCGACCTGTAAGACAAACTAAAAAGATAAGATCACCTTGATAATAGAGAAATGGTTTGAAAACAACAATATATACCATGGCAAAAGAATGTAAGAAATCAAATGGAAAACTACAAAAGGGGGAAAAAAGCTAGGTAGCAAAATAGCAGGAAAAGACCATGGCAACTATGATTGTCAAAACATAAATGAGAATCAAAAAGGTGATACTGATCAAAAAAGCTCCAAAGTTTGCATTTTCAAACTGCATTGGTGTAAAAAGTTATTAAATATTCTTATAAATTTTGCCCTGTGAATATCCTTAGAGAAACAAACATGTAACAGTTTGTAGACTAAACTTTCACAACTTTCACAAATACTCGCCCAGTCCAGGAAAATATACTCACCATGACAAGACAGGAACCAACACACACTTTTCTTTGTCATCCCCGTTAATACTTATAACAACACATGCTACGAGTAATTTAAATTACTATTTTGAAAATTTGTCCTTGGACTTTCAAAGGAAAATCTTTTGAAAAAACAATTATCTTAGTCTTCCTCAGCCATAACAGTCTGAATATAATATTCGAATATACCAGTTTTTCAATTTTTATCCTTTTGGTTTGTCACTGCATACTTTAGGCTCCTATTTTTTCATATTCTCTATCATGGTTTAATGTTCATAATAAATAAGATCAGGAGAACTTAGTAGGTGTTTAAATTCACAAGCAGTGCCACCAAAGTCAAAACTTGAAAAGAATATATCAGATACTAATTAGCATGACAGAATTTCACTATAGTAAATTTCTATCAAACCAAAATATATAAATACAGTAGTAAAACATCATATCATAATCTTACCATTAATTACTGGAGTATAAACAACAATTCCAACCAAATTAGGATCCGATACAGTTGTGTCCAGAATAAGGCCACCAATACTGAAAAACAAAGAACAACACAGACAATAAGGCAAGAAGATACATTAATTAGCGTTTCAAATCTTATTTAGCATTCTTAAGTTCTTAACATCTTCAAGTCACTATTGTCTTCTCAATTTACCTTCTTCCCTGACTACCTTTGTTCTGACCTGCAGATTAATATTTTTAGTTGAGCTAAATATGTGTTAATCACTGCCAATTTCTTTGATAAAAGTACTGCGACAGAAAGAACATTACAGGCAGACCTACAAAACTCAATGTTAAAAAAGACAAGCTTGCTTTCTCACAGAACTGAAATATGCATCCTGTTGTGTTACATATAGAGCCCTAAAGCTTATAGAGTCTAACCTTCCCCACAAAGACTACAACTGAAGTAATTAAGTCAACCATTTGTTTTGCAAGTCTGTTGAATATAGCACAAACAATGTCATGTTTTTTCTTTCTCTTGCTGTAGTTACTGATTATTTATATATTAAAATTGACTTCTTGTATATCAAAGACCATAAAATTTCAAACAATCTTCATCAGACTTTCAGTTTACTAAATCAAATCTCTTAAATCAGCATGCAGTCTTGCAAGAAAGAACAATTCAACATGTCCTTTATTTGATATGGTGCTACTCTGTTCAGTCATTTTCATAGGCCACTGTTAGCTCCCCAACTCAGTCCTACCTGTAACTTAACTTTGTTCACAATCCAGAGGGTTGTTAAATGTTTAACACAATCAGACGTTAAATTATACAGAGACAAGGTAACTATCAAGACAAAGTGAGACAAATAGACTCACCTGCTTATAATCATAGCAGTTATAACAGGCTCCCATCCGGAATGGAGAACTGTTCTGGTTGCTGGGTGTTTGGCAGCTATGACAATCCCCATGGGAGTCAGAGCCAAAAAAAAGGCACCAACCAAAGGAGATACATAGTAATATGTCTCTAAAATAGTAGTGAACAAAAGAAAAGTTTTACTTTCAAGCTGCTCCACTGACTCAGGACTTCCTAATGGAACAGTGTGATAACTAAAGGAAAATCTATCTTAATGGCAGGTATGTATAAACTACACAAATTCCTCACTTGTCCATACGTTTACTTTTATGGGAAATGTGCCAATGGTATTTAACATTGAAATTTTGTCTAAACACACACAATTTACACAAAACTTAATGCAAAATACACTCTAACTTAATCAGTTCTTTAGTACATATAAGCACTGTAACAAAGAGGATATACAGAGTATATATAATAGTATATAATAATATATATATAAAATATTATAATATATAATATATATTATAAAAATATAATATAAAATATTATATATATATATAATAATATTATATATACAGAGTATATATAATAGTAATCTCACCCAAGCGTAACAGCTTGTTAGAAAGGCTGCAAATTCAAGGTATTCTTACTTTGATGCTACCTTGGTGGAGGGGGTGGGCGTGTGGTGGGAAATACCTGAAACTACACCTGGAAAATTTGCTGCAGAGTTTTTAGAAGATACTATCCTTCTGCTTTGGTTGGTACAACCTCTGCAGAAATCCAGCAAAAAAAGATGGTGTGATTACTTCCATTTTGTAAGCTAAAATTAGAAAGCTCCCTGAGAGAGAATGAGATGAAGCCCAAAAGTAATTTTCCCTTCTTTTTCTAACTACTGCAAAATATATTACCCCCCTCCCTCTCTGTGCTGCTAATGATTTTCCTGTCTTTTCTCCTCTTTCTGTGAACTTGGAAGAGGAAGATGGGTCTAAAGTAAAAAGGTCTCACTCAAAAGAGAATGTATAACACATGATTCCTTTACTTGGTAATTACAGTTTTATCAAATTTAATAAAGAAAAAAAAAAAGATAAAAAATGAATTGATGTAAAGTTCTTGAATCCTTTTTGATCATGTGGACCACTGCTTATTAGCCAGGTAAGCTCACTCCTCCCTCTACTTGCAATGAAGAAAAATCCATGTATAAACTATAAATGGTCACATGCAAATAATCATTCATTCTATATCTGTTGATATAAATCTTTGTTGCATAAGATTTTTTCTCTCCCCCCCTTTTTTTTTTCCCTTCTAAGAAGTTAATCATATTGTATTCATCCTGCTTACTTTTCCTCACTCTCTCTCTGTTCCTGTCATACAGAAACAAGGGGAGGCAGTAGCATGTACCAGACCCCAACAACAGATTTAAAAGTCAGAATGACCTTTTCTATTTAGTAAAATAGCAAAGGGCAGAAAATAATGAAATTCCATTAATATTATGAAGTTTCAAGTCATTGTGCAGAGGCTGCCAATTTTATTAGTCTGCTGGTCAGCAAGGATCCTCTGTTGGAAAAGACATTTAATGGCAAAATTCATACACAATGTTGAGCAGCAAAGGAGAAAAAAAAAGCACTATACTAATTATTCACTAATTTTTGAAAGTCTCTCACCTCTATCATATTATCAATTAGCCCACTGTACTCTATTACAGGATTCCTACCAATACAGGAAAGGAAATTAAAAGTTCAAAATAGCATGTTTTTCTCTTTTTTAATGATTTCTAATCTCATTAACAACTTAAAAAACTTGTTGGAATGTGATCAAGAGAAAAGCGAGTATTTAACCATCTGCAGCAGTCTATCTGAGAACTAGTCCAAGAATATAGTCCAAGAACTACAAAGAACACTAAAAATAAGCATTCTTTTACTCAAAGGGAAATACATCATATAATTCCTTTCTTCTGGGGGGAAAAAAAAAAGAAAAAGAAGTCCCACAAATAAACCTTCGTATCAACCAGGTCAATTATGCAAATAATGCTAACCAACAGTTATTTAGTAAGTAATTTTAAAAAATACTAATTACGTAAAATATAAAATTAAAGGTATACATAGAAATGTGATTCAGCCATAGAAATATTATGAGAAAAAATTATGAGAAGACAATCTCAGCTACTGTAAAATGATTCATGATGTAGAGCCAAAATAAATGCAAATTCTATCCGTAATGCAACAAGACAGTAGAATTTCCAGAGCTCAGCAAAAAGCCAGATGCAAGTCCAGCGTCACAAAGCTTAGCAAACACAACTAACCTATCGCTGACTTTCAATAATTTCTCAAGTTGAATTCAACACATTTTAAGTTATCTAAAAGCACCTACTGTAAGAAAGAAATACTTATCTACACACTATGACACAAGCTGTCATATTTACATCAAACAAAGCAAAAGTTAGATGAATTTTCAAGAGGGTCAAAACATGTTTTATACCAACAGGAGCATAGTATGTAGTGACAAAAGAGATGACAACAGAAAAGAAAATGCAACCACTGGGTTTTTTTTTGTACACTCTGGCAGAGCTTTCAAGACTACTCAGCATTGATTTAGCTTTGTTCCTTTGAGTTAACAGTAAGGGAGAGGAGTTATTAAACATTTTTTAGCCATATTTTTCAATTTTTTAGTATGTACAAATGTATTAATTTCACCCTGGAGTTAATTAATAGAGAAAATATACAAAATGCGTGTTACATCTGAACCCTATAAATGGAGCTGGACATGACAGCTGGACATTATAAAAGTTATCCCAAGGTTAAAATGCAGTGTCATGAAGTTTCTTCTTCGAAAGAACAAAAGCCATTTGATTCTCATGAGTGACCCATCTTCAGGATATCGTTCAAGCTTTATTATTTTTTTAAAAACCTTCTGATAAAGTATATTAGTAGTTTTGGGGGATTCCCAGTTCTAAAAATGTTAGAGGAAGTGATAAAGGAATATCAAAAGGCCACCAACTATCTCCATGCTGCTGAATGAGATGGAAACCGGGTCTAGGTATTAGTCAGTTTACAAGCTTTAGACTAGATAAGTGAAAATCACCCTACCCAGGCTTTAAGGCAAAGTTTAATTAAAACTATAAAAGCAACTAAGAGTTTAGAAAGATATCTCAGAAACTGTCTCTAGTGAGCAATAATAGACTCTAAAGTCCTACAGGAGCAGGGAAACTACTCACTTCCAGCCTAACTCTTGGAAAGAAAATGTAGGACTTCGTTTACCTATAGGTGACATTACAGGTAGAACAACATATTAAAGGAATTAAAAAAGATGCTAACATTGAGATTCACCTTTTGAGTAACAGTGAGCCAAATTCTTCATATTTAGTCCACAAAAGGAAACAAACAAACAAAAAACCATTCCAAAATAGCGAAGAATAGAAACCTGGAATAAATGACTGCCCTTTTAGGGCTCATTTTACTCCACTTTTGATAGCTTTCTGGTGTTTCAGTTACATGGTAAAAAGAATTTTATTCAAGTATGCTCTGGTGGCTCTGCTATAGAGGCTGTACCATCCAAAAGGGGACGATCAACTTCTAAAAACAACAAAAAACAACTCTTCAAGGAACTTTTGACTGTGACCCTAGATTCAAAAGCAAGGGGGAAGTAGGGTAGAGGCAAGCATTTACACCAACTTTTAAGAGACCTTCAATTTCTAAGTGACCTTCAATTATTTTAAGCACTCATTCCCTTAGCAACCTGTGATACCAATCAATCTTGCAGCTCAGAAAAAGATATGCCTAACATTTTACTCTTCATGCAGGGTATCTACTGGAACATAACGTTCAGTGCAGCACCACCCAAAATGTTGCAACCTCTCGTAGGGATTCTAAGTAAATTAGAAGTATAAAACTTCAAAGTAACAGGTAAAAACCTGGAAATAATATCAGGAGTCACACAATTTGTCTTCTCAACCAAGATGCAGGAATGCCTCAGAGATAGACACACATATTTAAACCACGTTCTGTGAGGAAAAGCATTTATTTTTGGATGGCTTTAACGTAGTCTTCAGGGCATTACAAAAGACTTTAGAAAGCCATGCAACATGGACCCTGCGCATTTAATATACCAGGTCTTCGTATTTCAGAGGGAGGAACACAAGGCTCAGCTCCAACGATGGTCCTAGGGAGCCCTCTAGTGCTCCGCAAGGAAAGGGCACCATTCATCCTGGATTATGTTGCACCGAGTTAGTTAAATGCAGAAGTGAAGAAAATGTTCCTTCCCAGAAAACAAGACCCCTAACTATTTAACTACACTGTATTAAAAGACATAGGAACAATAGACAGGCACCACTAATTTTGAAGGGGAAAAAAAATGAAAGTAGCTCAGGCATCTTACACATTTAAGGGACTGGGTATCAAAGTCTCCCCTCCAAATGGCTACAGGATTCAACTGACATAAGTATTTAAAAGACAAGTTTTATACGATAATTGTCTCAGTAAAGAAAATGATGAACCATGACTTTTAGGGAGACAACTCACAGAATAATTTAGATGCATAGACATATTTTAAGGGATTTGGTAAGATCTAACTGTTAACCAAAAGCTGAGCCTTGGCATTCTATTGCAGACCAATCTATTACAGACAGGAGGAAAGTTTGTAACATAAAAATGTTCTCCCTCCTACACCCACTATATGAAAGCTACTGACTGTCTGATTGTCTGTTTGGATAGTCAGGCTAATAAACTGTACTGAAAAACAGCTCATTCAAAAGAAAATGCAGAGTTGAATTCATCCTGCATCACTAGCTCATAAGCTGGGGGTTTCTTTAGAACATTCCTATTCTGCTTGCTACTCTTATTAAAAAGGCAGCAAAATGACAAAAAGAGCGTAAGAACATAAGCTGCTAGGAGCTGAGGCCGAAAGTCTCACCTAGTCCCATATCCTGTGTCTGACTATAACCAACAGCTAAGACTCAAGGAAAGAAGAAAATGGCAAGTTTATGGAAACGTTCTTTTTTACAGTGGGTGCTGCCAGCTTTTGCTACTATGTCCCTCAGTGATTTCACCACTCAGGTTTCAAACTCCATCTCTCTGTTCAATACTCTTCAATGGATTTCTCTCTAAAAAAGTCAACCAAATATCTTCTAAAAATCACTCTGTTCAGCACCATATAGTATTTAAAGTTCCACATCTCAGTTATATCCTGTGTGAAAAAAAATACTTGATTTTACTTATTTGAACCTGGTGTCTGTCATTTTCTAAATACCTTTTCCATTTTGTTCAAAACTTTATATACCCTTCCTGAGCTAAAGGACTAAAAATGTACTTAATCTCTCGGTGTACACAAGCTACACCATGCTTTTATTCATCATCACCATTTTGTAGTTCAAATAATTACATCTTCAAAAACATATTCTGGAGGTCTTTGTAATATGTTTTTACTTTAGAAAGTCTAATTCCTAAGAGATGGTAATAGAAAGATACTGAAAAATATGAAAAGCAGAAGCAATCATTTTAAATGTGGTAAGATAATTAGACATATCAACAAAAGAGTGGTATTTCCAAAAGATCATTTGGAAATTGAATTGGAATTTATTCTTAGAAGTGAACTGAAGTATTCAAGAAAATCCTTTCTACTACTCATCCATATTCTTCAGCAGCTGTGGCTCATGACAGCTGCAGAAATAGCAGAAGAACAGTTCAAACTGGCCCCCCTTTTTTTTTTTATATATATGCCTCTCTGATATGCTATGCCATGTGCAAGTAAAGATGTACAATTTCTGGAAATGTGTGAAAGCAAGAAGGCCCAAGTTTCTTTCCCCATCTTGCTTCTGGGTTTGAGTGAGTCTTTGTGTTTCTTCCACTGCCTCCCCCACTACCTCCAACACACTCCTCAGAAAAAAGAACGTATGTTTTAGGAGAAATGGAAATGTCAGCAGTAATTTTTACTTCTTTAAGAAAAACATAATGCATGTAATTCATACAAAGCACAGGATGCAGTACTTATTCTAGTCATGAAATAATATACATAGTTAGCTTGCAAAGACAAATGTAGCTACTACTAAAATTCACTTGTGTGGCACACTAATACATGCAACTAATTTTTGCTTGTAGCCACAATTTTGAAAATGGAAAGGAGGAGGGCATTTAAAAACAGAAAACATCAGTATCACTGATTTACTATCTTTGAGCCCTATGGGTTTAAAGTGTGTAATTATACAGACAACATTTCAAATACATAAGAAAGTAACATTTCTAGTAAAAAGACTTAGGGAACAGATGAAACATCAGTGGCATGCTCATTGCAATGTAGATAACACAAAATCTTAAAGACTGCAGTGAGGTTACAGAACATAAGTTTCTAAGACATTTCATTTGAAATACTTACTAGGTAACACTTAAAGCTTGAAGTCCAGCAGTAATGTTTTTTTAACATAGTCCTGGCTAGAACAAATTTTAACTATAGTCATAAATCTCATCTTACTCCTAACTCCAATCTGGCAACCTCAGCCAACTCCACACCTCCCCAGATAGCTAACACATCTCGTAATAACCCTAGCTAGCTCTCTGCTCCCTCTAACCCAGGCTAGATACCAGTGACACCCAAGCTTTTCACTACATTAATTACAACCAAGTATTCTTTTAGTAATAATAATCATGAACTTATTCATTTTTAGCAGATATTGTGACAATGAATTTTCTTTAATATTCTGGTCACTTAAGAGAATAGGACTTAGTCTAGGTTTTGGAAATCAGAAAAACAGTTTCAAGGGATTACAGAATCATGCAGATTACTAATATAAGAAAAGGAAGTTAGACTAAAATATGAGTTATTCGCATTAAAACTGGTTTGGAGCTGTTTATGTGTAATTTGACCGTTCACAGGCCCTCAGCTATCATACAGAAAATGAACAGACAAACAAACAAACAAAAAAACTGTAATCAAGAAGACAGATAAAATTATGCATCAGGTATGATCAAATCGTTGTCTGAAGTCAACAGCCAAGCCCATTCTCTCATTTGCTGCTAGGCTATTAAGAACAGCTGCTTGTTTTTTCAGCTTTCATGGCAAAACTGCTGTTCTGAAGCAAGCTACAACTAAGTCAGCAGACTTATTTTAAATATATTCTCCAAATACATAAGACAAAACAAACTCAAAAAAGTGGATAGCCATTATTTGGAGAGGTGGAAATGGCTATTTCATTTATTGTTAAGCACAGTAGTTATGTTAAGGAAAAGCTGGTAAAAGGTAAAGATGGTAAAAAGGATGCATGGGTATGGGCAATAGGAAGCAAACATGAAAAAGTGTCCTGATGCAAGAGAAGCTGAAGATATGGAAGAGCTGGAGGAATCAGTATTGCAAGCACAAGTATGAGAAATGAGGGACCAGGAGGTACTGCAATAGGAGCTAGAAAGAACTCGCTGTGAAACAGCTGATCAAAACAGCCAATTCAACACCTTTCCCTTAGTGCAAAAGAAAAACAATTCAATAGGCCTCTGGGAAGCAAATATTTGATTTAGGGTCCAGCATTCAGGAAACTAGGAAGAAGGCCCCTCCCCCTGAAGAAAGCAGAGAAAATTCAGCAACTTGGCCACTGCGGCTTCAAATTCACATGTAGATCTGCCCTGGTGCTCTGAGGCTGTTCAGGATATTAAGAGATGGTGCCAAGACTATAGTTAGTGATTTTTATCCTCAGGGGAGAGGGCAGGGAGGGGAAGAAGAAAGCATCACATAACGTTTCAACGCAAAATATGGTACAAGTGTAAATAACAATGTCAGTTACACTGAGAATGTTTTCAAACCTTCACTCTCGTCCTTCAGGAAAGAGCTTCCTAGGAAAATAAATACGCAGAAACATACTTACCAAGGCAAGTATAAAGACCCTGACTTATCCATGCTAGTATAGCAAGAGTGATAAGATCTCCAAAACTTGCTGCTATAGGAGTGGCAACATTGTCAGGATTAATACCGGTCTTCTTTGATCCAACAATAACTCCAACCATTATTATTCCTAAATTCAACAAAGAAGAAAGTATGCTAAACATATCTATTTCCCTCAGGAAATTCCAAGAAAATGGTAATTTAAAACTTGATAAATAAGAAGTCCATACTTTTGCCCAGGATGATCCTTCCTCCCACCTCACTCATTTCTGCATTTTTAATTCTTAGCAATTTTTTAAAATGAGGTTATATATTTTAAAAACTACAGCAAGAAAGCCATCTGTACTGTGAGCTATTTTTGCTTATGATTAAAATTCTAACTGCTAAAATTGTAAATCAGTCATTCTAGAAAAAGAAATATTCACTGTATTAATTCTACTCCCTATTAACTCTAGCCGTCTGAGATTCATAGTATTACAGTAGGCTGAAAACAACATCAGATTAAATACAATGATGTCTGAAATTGTGCAAGATTTCCAGTCATGAACTTAGGATCAGAAGCCATGAAGCTGTATCATAATTTAAATAGAAAATAAGCCAACATATTTAAATGATACTTGCTACAATTAAAACATTTTAACATTAAAACAATTTAAATGGAGGCCAATGGTTACTATTTTTTTTCTTCCACTCTTTAAGAGGAATTTCTCTATAGAATGCAAGTGGGTACTAAAAAATGCAATTCACTTATCTATTAAGAATATTCTTGGCAAGTAGTTGAAGAATTTTCCTCTCTTCATATAATACATTTAAGATTTTCAGCTCAGCTGTGCTCCTTATTCTACATGTTATTTTACAGAAATAATAAAAAAAAAACTTTTCATCTCTTTCAGCAAATAACATTATTTATTGTAGGCTAAACTAGGAATTCAGGCTGAACTCCTAATTTTCAGTCTGACGAACTGCCTAAAGTGTTACACTGCAAAATTCTCAAATGGAGCAACTGAAATGAACCTGTGGGATCACAATATTTCCACAGCACCTGTTTCATGCGTAGGAGTTAGATGTTTATAAAGTAATTTCCTGTGCTGGCCTATCACCAGATACAACAAAGATTTTTCTTAATATCCAGATAATACACGACAAGTGGAAAGAACCAGCCCTAATGCTGCTCTTAATTCCACTTCATGATGAAACTCAGTGGCTTTCTAGTCACTAGAAAAGTGTGTGCTTTTAATGCAATACAAATTCCACGCAAAACCTTAACAAGATCATTTGCAATTTTCACATAAGTAAACATATCAAGTTAAAAAAAAGGGAAGCTAAATATTATTAGGACTACCAACTACGTATTTTCCGTAAGGGTATGTCACAAATAAAGGCACCTTTCTTTCCCCCTACTGTACATAAAGTACTTTCTTACACCTTTATGACTAAATCTTTCCTGAAAATTGCCAAGGATAAGCTTAAACGCATCACACCATTTGGCTCAAGGCAGAGAACACTGATACACTTCCTATAGAGGTGAACTTGTGCTCTGAGCCACGCTATGCCCTTCAAATACCAAACCAATTGGTTCACTTCACACACAAAGTAGGGCACAAAGTCCTATGGAAGCAGCAAGAATAACCGAGGAGTTTGATTCGGCTGTCACCAAGGCTCACTTGAGCTTAATTACTAATAATTTCCACCTGTCCAGTACTTAGAATATATTTTGTACAGTAATAAAACTTGCCTTCTCTCATCTTGTAAGGAAACTACACTTTTAATTTTAGATATGCTCAGGAAGTCATGCAAATTAAACTCTTTCAAAACCATATGATGAAAGACAGATGCAATATTAGGGCCTATATAGAAACTGCAAAAGGTCATTCTATTGTCAGCTGTGCCTATGCATTTAATTTTTTAAAGGAAAGCAGCATAAATACACACTCTGCCTCCACTGAAAACAAAATAACCACAAAAACAAACAAAAACAAACAAACAAACAAAAAGCTTCTTTCACCTTGTAGAAGAGAAGCTATGAAGGCAGTTGCCACACTGCTAGAACACAGAAGGAGTGAATGATCAAAGCGGTATTTGCCCTCTGGAATCCAGCCCAATATAACTGCTGCCACTGCTGCCAGGAAGCCAACTACTGTTGCCTGAACCTGGAAAAGAAAGAGGTAAATATCTTTTGTTAGAAATCAGCGGCCCTTAAATTAACCTATTTAAGAGGATAATGGAATCATTTCTCATTATTCTTTCCTCCTATGTACATTTGCTTGCAAAGTGTAGATGAAGCATGGACATCCATCTTGTAGAGACGATACTCCTGGTTGATCATTATTTTACCAGTAATTATTTTAAATATTTTAATATTTAAATATTATTTTAACAGTAATCCAGAGACTTAAAAATAATAAAAGTAAAATCAGAGATAAGGAATCACCAGGAGCCTAAGATGAAATGCCTAAGAAGATTTCTAAGCCATTTAAAACAGTGAAGCCACAGCATAAATACTTCACATAATTTTTTTTAATCCTAGATGTTCCATTACAAAATAAGAGCATGTAACAAATCTTAAGATTAAGAGATAGTTGCTTTGGAGCACAAACACTCATTTCCTCAAACGACTCATCTATTTAAAATACAGTTTATTATCCAAAAGCTCCAACAGATACTGACTTTGAATATTGAATCCAATTAAAAGTATTGAAAAGATTTGAGATCAAGCTTTGGTTTTGCTAAATCTGAAATTATTTTCTAATCAGCCTTAGAAATGTTCTCTCTGGGAAATTAAAAATGAAATATTATTGATAAAGTCACATGCTGTACCTCTTTTGGTGATGAAAACAAGTTCGTATTTTTTTAGAGAAGAGCTTTGTTGTACTAAAAGCAATTGATCATGAAAATACTGACCATGAACCACTGGAATATAGCTACATTCCTATTAACATTTTCTATCTGCACATTTGCCCAGATTCACACCCAGTCAATTGCATTTACCTGTTTTAAGGCTAAATTGCCAATTATTAGGTTCCACTTCTCAATGGGAGAATCCATTTTCCCAATATTTACCTGTCAAAATTACAAAACAATTTCAGACATCTAGGTTTAAAACTGTATTACTTTAAAAACTCACTAACAAGGCAGAAAAGCAGAAATAATTCAACTCTCAAAAAAAAGTAGACATTACATTCATTCTAAAGAGAATTACATTCATTCACAAAAAAGTGAAATTCGTTGATCACACATAGTAATTAGAAATCTTATTCTTTACAGCTTTTAAGTCTGTTTTACAACTAGTAACAATGCCAGATATTCTGAAAGCAAGTTAAAACCACGCTGTGCTTTTCCAAGTCAAGCCTTTAAATTTGCACGGAGGCTACCTATCCAAAAATGGCCATGCTGATGCAATTTCATGCAGTACATAGCTGGTTTAACCTTAGCCTACTGTGTAAAGGATGGAATTGCTTGATATTCCATGAATGCTTCAAATGCCACCACTAAGACAACAATGGGAATGACCCAAAGAACAGAACAAAGTTGAAGAATATGAAACACACCAGAGAAACACTATATTTGAAAGGGCAACCTAAGTACACGTCATACACTTAAGCCAGCACATTAGGGGAGGATGTTTAACTGTTTAACACTAATGATTAAAAAAAAATAGAAAAGAAAAGAACAAGCTATCAAGCTATAGCCTTAAGCTGATTAAAACAACAGTCTTGAGACAAAGAGAAAGGACTTATTTTAAAGTGGATAGTAAATAGTGAGTGATCGGTACGAAGCAGCTAAAGCAAAAAATTTGGGCAATGGGCTGAAGGTGATTCAGGTAAAGGCTGGACCCAGGAGTTTTATGAATATAAATGTGTTGAAATAACAAAACATTATGTTTTGGCTGACTACATAAATACCATGGGGCAAAGTAAAGATAATTAGTTTACAGCCCCAGGTGCATAGGTACATATACAAATTCAGATGCAATTATAAACTTAGCCAGAAGAGCAGGAATTAGGTCCAAAGCTGAGGTCATATTCAAAAATGTCTCCTTTGAAGCAGAGCTATTCACAAAGGCACAGTCCTGCATTTAGTGCTGAGACAGTATCTGTTGGAGAGTTGGCTTATGCAAATTTAGGTTAGAGGAAGGAAGACAAATCATACAATTGTCTCCAAATAACCATCTAGATGTGCTGCAAATGAATATATTCCTTCATTTTTCACTAAGTGTGAGGACAACAGCAGCAAAGGCAGAATGGGTAAAGAGAGTCCATGGCATCAATGTAAAGAGTGGAAAGATCAAAATACTCTCTTTCAAAGAGATCTGAGAAAAAAATGGTATGTAAATTCAGGTCCAGCGGCAAGTTTCTTTTTTGGGTAAAACTCTTCAGTAAGGAATGATACAATGTGACATAGAACCCATTCTTAAAACTTAGGAGCGTGACCGTAGACAGCTGTCCTGGAGTTTAAATTCACATTTGGCAACTAAACCCAAGCTGCCACATGTAAAAAGTCACACGCAACAGAATACACATGTAATAATGTTTCAAGTTTCCAAGATTTTTTTTTTCTAACTAATGGACCCCTTTCAAAGCTCTTGTGCATGTTTGCCTTCACAGCAGAGCTCTGTGAGGATGCCTGGCTATTCCCAAGCTCACGGAGCTGTGCACGTCACAGCTGAAGTTGAGCATGAGAAAAAGACACAGAAGAGAAAGCTGCAAAACTCTTTGTAAGAACAGGCCATTTTTTGTAGGCCATTTGTAAGATAAAGCCCACACACTCACAAACACACACTCCAATATTTTCTGTTGACCTTCACCAGCTAAAATACATTGGAGTGCCCAGTGGCTAAAGGAGGGTATGTCCACCAAACTGTGTCTACCTCCTTCCTAAGCCAGATATGTAACGAACTTTAAATAGATCTAAGGAAATATCCTAGAAAGTAATTCAATCATGTCTGTAACTTAATACAGGATTTTCCAGGATCCTTGGGCAAAATAGACCACCTAAGGGACTCCTAGAGCCACCAGGGAAAAAAAAAAAAAAAGAAAAAAAAAAGAAAAAAGCCTGCTAATTCAAAGCGGGGAAACAGCTTGGTGCCAGTGGTGCTGCTGCTTGAAGAAATGTACACACCACCGACAAGTTCTAAGCCAGCTAATTAACCTTTATGGGGGTAGGACATGAACAGGATTGACTAACCTGAACTGGCCAAGCTGGACACAGGTACTGGGATGAAAGGAAGCCTTCATGGCATTTTTGAGCAAAAACCCCTGAAGCATCAGCTGACTTATGCCTTGGTGAGACTTAATAACAATGGCAGTGGTGAGTGGAACTGGTAATACTCCTCGGACAAGGCCCTGTCGGAATGGGCTGTGCATCAAAGATGGAATATAGCTTTCACAGTTGGCATAAGGTCTAACAGAGGCATTTGGCAAAATTAGTGAAATACAGAAAACCGAGAAACGGTACCTATACAACAGAAGCAACAAGGGGTTTTGACTCAACAAGGTAATTTCATAGAAATAAACAGTAGTAAAAGGTAAACCATCCTAGAAGGATGCTGTCTCGGAAAGGATGCTGCCGCTACTTGAGGTAAAACATGAGGAATAAACTGGTGAAGGCAACAGACAAGAAGCTAAGCTTCAAGCACTTTATCAGACTGACTATATTCTGCTGTTTGAGTCTCGGTATTCTGCTGTTTGAGTCTTTCAAAAGCCCAAACTGGTACTGAAAAATCACATTCAAGACATTTGCAGGCCATATTATCACACAGTTAATGGGAGACTTTCAAGCATGCAGTTCTGGTTTGGGGGGAAGTAGCCTGAACCTGAGAGTGTCAACTTCAGTTAACCACCAAACATGCAGGCCATGCTGTGCCACCTCCTGTATCAATTTTCTTTTGGGCAGCGGGTAGCAATTCCTTGACTTTAGGTCTAAACAACAGAGAGACAACATGAACTGGAGTCAGGACCCCCAGTGCTGAAGAAGGGGCTATATTTTACAGATGCCTGCAGAGAGCTGTGAGGCTCACAGATGAGATGGCATTGCTGAGGATGGAAAAATCAGGCAATGATTGTCTTGGAGAAGAGGTGCTGGATTCATAATCCGACAAAGGTCTCATCTTTTTGCCTGAGCTACAAGTGAGACTGAAGAATTAAAGATCATATTATCTGAAGCAGAACTAAAGGGGCTCATTTTGACCCTCTTTTGTTGCACTTTCAGTAAGGCACTGCAGACACTGGACTTCTTGGGTTTATTCTTCATGAAGCAGTACAAATGCTTTGAATGCTCGGGCAAGGAACTGTGTAAGACGTGAACAAATCAAGAGACAAATCAGCACAAGAAAAAAACAAACAAAAAAAGCAAGGTAAATTAAAATATTCATGCTTGACAGTAAAGGCAGTAAGGTTTAAATGCAAATTACTATCAAGAAACAACAAGAAAAAAAAAAAACGAAAATTAAGAACATTAAAATAAAGCAGAAAATATGTCGGAACAATTAAGCTTGCCACTGATGAAGACAAAGCTAAACGTGCCTATTCAGATGCATGAAAGAAAGGGTATGGGGGAAAATTCATCAGTTTCTATAATAGGCATGACACAAGCAGACCTTCACAGGGCTGCTAAGGTTATACTCATCACAGCATATATTTGGGTGATAAGTCAACCTAATGTGGTAATATAATGTACTAATGAAACAAAGCTGGGAGGCTTTGTCAAGATGAAGAACTGTAATATCATACAACAGGTAGATGACTGAGAATTACAGCAATGAAACCAGATGAAATTCAACAGTAGAAGTCATGTGAAGGGTCATATGCTTACGGAGTATTAGTATTTCTCTCAGAAGATGGAAGTGACATCTGGAAATAACACAAAAGGAAATATACTAGGAATCCACAATTGATCACCTAGTGACTATGACGTATAAAAGTGATGCTCCTAGGAATAGGAGTAAATATAATCCTACGATTTTTAAAGGGAGTTATTTTAAAAGAGAAATAGGGAAGTGTTATTTTAACTCATAGTGAGGTGTCATCTGGAATTATATATACCTTTTACTAATCATTTAACCAGAAAAAAAAAAAATATTCAAGGAGGAAGAGATAGAGAAAGCTCCCTGCCCCTGCCAGAGAATGGAATCCTTATCTTACAGAGAAGAAATACTACATAAGGTAATGTGTTACAGAGATACCTAAGATAGCCCAGGTACCAGAAATAGTTTAGCCAAGTTAATGGAGCATTCTATTCATGGTAGTTATTTACACAGAAGAAAAAAAAAAAAAAAAAGCCCACATGTGAAGGTAATCTGGTTTCTTAGGCTAGAAAAACAAAAGGCCGGAACATACTTTGAGACATAAAAAAAGAACTGTGACATACACAAAAAGGCATAGAAAAGAACTACTTACACTAAATTACAGTGTTAGCACAAAAAAAAAAATTAGCTGGAAATTTTAAAAATGTTTCTCATAGTTTGAGTCTGGAATAGCAATGCAAGCAATGTTTTATTTTGGTGCCACACAAGTGGTCTTTTGAAAAACGAGTCTACACCTTACACAGCAGCCCATTCAAACCCCATCAGTGCCAAAGAAATGAGTCAAGCTTATAGAATATAAAGGTAAATCTCAAAAATCTACTCAATCTGAGAAGGATGACTTAGAGAAGATGAAAGAAGGTACTTACAGCAGTTGACAGTCTGGATGCCAACGTCATTTCTAAATTTCCCTTGAGACCAAGGAGTGCAGGAACTAGGATGAAAACTTCGGTAACATTCTTGAACACATCCCAGTGCTATTTATTGGATACAGAGGGGAAAAAAATGCAATTGAAAAATTCTCATTAGACCATCCTTTAAGCAATGTCTAAAATTCTGAAATTCACAACCTACATCTCTATAAGAAACCATCTTTTAATATTAGACCTAGAAGACTTTAAAACTGCTATCTGTCTATAAAAAATGTCACAATTATGACACTGAGAATATCCAAAGTAAAACATACAAAAGTTTCTAAATGAACATGGCTCTGCTACTGCACTTCCTTCTCTTCTTTTAGATAAAGACTAAGTAATTTGATTTTTTTATTTTTTCCAGTTAATCAATAATTATTTCTTACTCTCTCCAGAAAGGAATACTAATTTTTAACATTGCAGTTTAATGCTTGTAATTTCTGTTTATATTTTGTATATGTTAAAATAATTTCAACCACTTAAATTACTAATACAGCAAACCAATGATTAGAAACTAATATGAAACTAGCATGATTTATTCTAGCAGGAAATTAAAACTTGATCTTAAAGTAAACCCAGTTTATTACAATGTCCACTTAACTATGTATACATTTATTCACGTCAACAGATTTTTGAACCAACATGTTTTTGTTACTAGATTTTTATCTTTATTTAAAACAAGAGGTAAGTTTATTCACCAGTTTACTATGACTAAGCCACAATACTTACCTAGACTTGAATAACTCACAATGAAATTCTGGAACTGTTTTAAAAGAACTCTGGGGAAAAGGAGGGGTTCAAAGTAGTAGAAACATACACAGATATAATTATAGCTTGTTATTGTAAACATCTGCAATACTCTCCATTAGAAGTCAAAAACCCACAGATCACCTGTTAAAAAAAATGCCTTCCGAAGCAAATACCAACCTGTACAATATCCAAAACCATGCCAGCAGAAACAGTTCCAAATCCTGCTAGCAAAAATGGCACAAGTATCTGTAATGCCATAATACTACTAGATTCTTTGGGTTGTTTTCTGCTCCCTTCCACAATGATATCTTCATTACTGTCACTAGATAAGTTATCTTCCTGCAACATGGCATCTGTTTCTGAAGCGTCCATTCCATCACAGTAATTGTAACTGGTAAAATCATCGTATTTAGGGCTACAGCTAGATGGGCTGTGCCCGTTACTGCCATGAAAAGTGGGTTCCGAGAAGTGATGGTACTCCATATGCTGCTCAGATCTAACATTAAAATTGTGTCCTGCTGGCTGTAATCCATCTTGCCAGACACCGTTCACTTTTTTGTGTCTTTCCTCCTGGTTTATCTGGTAAACAACAGGAACCATACTCAAAAGCAGGTTCAAAAATTTATCAGACTGAATTGTGTTAAGATTTATGGTCCAATTCACAAAACCTTCTCTGTCATGAACTTTGCTGTTTGTTTTGGTGATGGTAGATCTGCCTTTACAGTTAGTCATAGTGTTACAGAAGTACAGGTTGGAAAAGTACTTTGTTCCTCAGAGGTCCACAACAAAATCCTGTAGATGAGTCACCAAATGTCACATTCAATTTTAAAATAGACAAACCAAAATGATCCTTTTTTGCACACAAAAAGGATTTTTCATTGATCTCAGATCTTGAACAATTCCAAAAGTAAGGCTGGACCTGGGGAAAAAAAAAAAATCAAGCTTTAAAATATTTTAACTCTATACAGAAGACACAAAATACTAGCCTAAATTGTCAGCTCACCAAATACCTTTCAACGCTAGTGTTTGCTGTAGGAATGCATATCTAGTCCAACCTTTAACTCTCTAATTTGCAAGAAATTAAAAGGCCAAAAGGGAAAGCAGGCACATGAGGAAGATACTCAAACCCCCCTTCTCTCCAGTGAGTGAAAGACAGCAATATGGACTGTAAATGAATACAGCGACACCCTGACTTTTGCCTTCTCAAGGTGTGGGAAGTCAACATTGTCAAACAGCATATGCAGCCCTAGATTTCCAGCCACCTCGAAGGCGCGAGGTTCTGGCTACCAGACAGTCCCCAGAGAAAAGTATCTGGAGAAAGTGCAAGAGCACAGACAGGGGGAACACACTCAGTGCTCTGTGGAGGCACTGTTATTCCTGGGACCCTGTGCTAATGCCTTGAATTTGGGGCACAGGCATGGAAAAAAAGAAAAACTTCCCGAACGCTGCAGTAGGTGGTAAGCCTAAAAGGATTACTGGGAGGGAAAGGCCTCATGTGTTGATGGTCCTGACAACCCCCTCCCCGACAAAACAATGACAAACCAATGTTGATATGCATAATTTGAAAGCATGCTAAATTAGAACTGTATTTACTGAATTTGCTCTGAAGCAAACATATAAACTATGTTAAATGTAACTAAACAGCTATTATATATGCAACAAAATTGGAGATTTTTCATAAAATACTATAATATCATGGAAAGGAGGCCTTAAAATTCAGACTAATTACTCCAAAACAGTTTTAACTAGTCCAATTTAAAAATAAACCCACACTGCTATACTCACAAATGTATACCATATTAAAAAATAATTAAATTAGAAGAATCAAAAATGCTAGGTGTTAGGATAATCTAAATCAAGATATTAAAACTCTGATTGTAATTTAATTTTGCAGGTGGTGTACATGGCAGGTATTTCTTGAAAAATAGGTTATTCTGATGTCTGGTAACCACTAAAATATAATCATTTGATCAGCATTAACACTAAATGTGGTTTGTTTATTTTGCTTTCTCTGAGTGATGCAAACACAATGCATTCTTATGTTTAGTGTGATTCCAACTTTTAAATTTCCGCTATGTTAGAAGATGAAACAATGATGTATTGACAGGCTCAAGTCACTTGATATTTCCTCCATCAGAAGCCCCTTTACCTTGATCGTCTTCAATTTTTACGTTACAATAACTGTTGTAGTAGTTTACTAAAAGAAAAACAGTATTAATTTGCTTTGTAGCTTTGTTGATTTTGGTGTTTACTACTAGACTCCACAAATAAGTAAATGATTTGCATAAGCAAAGAAACGGAAATTAGGGGGACTACCCTAGCATGATGCAGAATAACACAGCTGCACAAGATCAAGGCACTGTATCAATGCAGAACCAGAAAATCAGGTATTTTTACAGACTGCAGGAAACAAAAATAGTCTAGGATTGGAGGATTTTTAATCTATTTTCTTAAGAAAATGGGGTTCCCAAGACCCCATATCCCTTTTGTCTTACGGTCCCTATTATATCCCTCCCTCCATTTCAATGTTTTTAAGATCACGCAGGTTTTTTTTTAAGAAAGTTCAACTAAATTTGATGGAGTGGAGATCTCAAAGCTATTGCCTATTAAAAGCAGTATAAAGAGAGGTCTGAATTTACGTTCCTGCTATAACGCATCTTCAAAGATTTATAATGTTTGAAACAGAGTAATTAAGAAGAATATAAGCAGATGAGAGGATCATGGGAAGCTGAGAAAAAATAAAGATTTCAAGAACAGTATAGCTGAGCGTGCTGCTTGTTACCTGCTGATTTATGAAGATGCAAAGTGGCACACAAAGTGGCTGTGAAGTCACTTCAGCCAGCTGAGTTTCACTTGACCACGAGATGCATCCAGATTAGACAAACATTTATGAAAAATATATAACAGGATGTGGAATTGCCAGGTAAAAGAGCCCTTGGTGAATGACACTTACGGAGAGCCAAAGTAATGTCACTGTTCAGGTAGTCTTTTTAATTTTTTTTTTCCAGGAAGGGATAGGAAAGTAGCAAATGAAGGATTTTATTTTACTGCTGGTGAAATAAATTGAGGAAATTTCCCACTAGCTTTAAGGAGGCAGTGCCTGGCTCTCATTGTGGTTTCTCCAATATGTCTTCCAAGCGTATCATTGGAGTACTAGCCTGGTGACTCATGGAAATTATTCACTGTTCTGGAACTTTGGCCAAAAATAGTTTGGGTAATTATCCGTATCTTAAAACCACATGTATTTTGTTTTTTCTCCTCAAAATTTGCTACTTTATGTTTATTTTTTTTAAATAAATCTTTCAGAGAGGTTATGGTTTCTTTTAATATGAGAAAGTGTTAATAAATATAAATAACACTAAAAATAAAAAATACAAAAAATAAGAGAAGGAAAAATGATTCAGTCAGCTAGCAAAAGTTATAAAAGGGGAAAGAGGCCAATCTGGATGGTTAACAGCTGAAAAGAAATAGTACAAAGCGGTTTGGATGATTGCCATTTATGTTTTTCCTACCAGAAAACTAATCATATATACAGCAATAAGAATTTTGCTATTGATTTACACAGGGCTAGACTTTCATAATTTTCATTTTTGTTTGTAAACAGCATTTATTAATTCAGGAAAGATGCCACTGATGCTGAATTGTATACGTAAATCACCACATTTAGGTAGCATGGAGGAGATGCTGATCATGTATTTTTAAACAGCCTCCTGCGACACCTTTTACAGTTACTGGATATTTAGTACATGATTCTATTCCTTTTATAGGGCTTTTACATCTGCTCAGCACAGAACCAAAATCACAAGGATAATTATAATGAAACAGCCATATCCATGTCTAAAGACCCATATAGATAGGTTATATCCCACAGATGTGTTGCCGTCCAAGGGCATCTCAATAAGCTGAAGAAACTTGCTAACAGGAACTTAGTTCAACATGATGAGAATCCAACACAGGGAAATGCAAAGTCCTGCACTTTGGGAGAAATAACCCCACATACCAGCACAGTCTGGGGGCCAACTGGCTGCTAAGGGTTTGCAGAAAGCGGGGTCCTTGTGGACCCCAAGTCTCTTGTACTGGGGAGCCCAGGACTAGAGACATGGATTTTGTGATAGTGAAGGGCCATAAAATTGATTAAAGAATTGGGCCATCTGCCATACGAGGAGGGCAAGGAGAGGCGAGACAGAGACACACTTCTCAGTGGTATAGAGCAAAAGCAAAAGGGCACAAATTCAAACACTGACAGTTCCACTTATGTTTGAGAAAATGTTTTGGCTTTTTGTTTACTATGAGGCTAGTCAAACACTGGAACAGGTTGTCCAGGCAGGCTGCAGTCTCCAGCCTTGTGGATATCACAACTTGACTGGATGCAGCCCTGAGCAATCTGCTCTTGCTGCCCCTGCTCGGAACAAGGGCAGGTGGACGAGACAATTTCTAGAGGTTCGTTCACACCCCTGTGATTTTGTGAAGTTTGGTATGTGAGGGTTTGTTTGTTTGTTTGTTTTAAGTTCATAATAAGTTTTACATAGATAGTAGACAGCTCTGGAGGGCCTTATCTCCCCAGTTATAGCTGTCTTGTATAATACAAGTTCCCAGTAATACACTGACATCCATATACAGCTATGACTAATCTTTAAATTGCGAAATCCTTGTAAACATAGAAAGCAAAAGCAGTTTTGGATCACCTCAGCATATATGGAGACTAATAAACAGATGGCATTATCATTAGCCGCTTCGCTGAAAGCACAGTCTAAGG
The DNA here is from genome assembly GCA_013398735.1 of Nothocercus julius. Taxonomy (NCBI): domain Eukaryota; kingdom Metazoa; phylum Chordata; class Aves; order Tinamiformes; family Tinamidae; genus Nothocercus; species Nothocercus julius. The sequence goes on from VZSV01000032.1 coordinate 3,983,521, forward strand.
TGGTGCATGGGACTAAGACTATTTATAGCAGATGCTTAGGGTTTGGGATTAAAGATCAGAAAACATGATGGAAGTTAAAAGATGTTGATTGCAAGGCAAATATGGACATTACATATAATTTTGCAAATATTGTGCAGTGAACTGGTTAATGTAGTGTTTATTGTATGCCATCTGTCAGGTTAAATCAACAGTGAAAGAAACAAGGGAAAAAAAATAAGGAAAAAAATAGATGAAACAACCTCCAAACGTCTTCTTGAATATAAGCAAAACATTAGAGCAGCTAGCCCCAGGGTAAACTTTCAGACAAGTTTTAGACTATTGCATTCCACTTCCTGAACATGGCAGCTTTTGATTTTGGCCTCAAGGAAAGGAAAAGCAGCTGTCAGGAAAAGGTTGGGTTTGCCTCTACACTTTAAAGGCAACTCAGTTAGAAGAGACCAAACACACCTCAAAATGAGGTGGGGCCACGCTGTGAAATGTGGCCAGGTGCTAAATTAAACCCAGATGGAATTCCTATTTAAAAACTACTTGGCAAATCACACCCAGCTCATCAAAAGCAGGTGCAAAAGTATGAAATACAAAAGATAATGCATGCAGTCCTCTAGATTAAATAACCAATAAATACTCACCAGGATGAACCCTAACTGTACTATTTGGGATGCCGCCTACAGGTTTCTATTGTCCTCACCAACTGAAGATGAATTCCTTATTAACTCAAGCACTAGGATAAAGATTGTACATTGTTTTAGGGGGAATGATGAAGTATTTGGGAAAAAAATATAAATGATACATTGCTGTTTTTTCTTCTGAAGAGTCTACAAGTCATACTGCAGTATTCTGGTCAAAGTTTCACAATCTCTTTAAGCCAACAGTAGTAGAGACTGCAAAAACAGGTATTGCCACCTATTCTCACCTTCTCAACAGCATTAACCATTTGTATGGCCCCTGAGCCACACAAAGGAGCAAGCAAAGAGAGGGAACAGATAGAGTTGAAAAAATAAATTTTGTCTGAATGGTTTTAGGGGCTAGATTTTGTTCTTTTAGCTGAAGGAGAGAATGCAGCTGCTAATTAAGGGGAAATATGCACTTAGTTTGGCTCAAAGTAATCGGACCTGTAGTGTAAGAATTCAGTCCAGAAAAAGAATCAGAAAGTAATACCCAGAAACACGGAAGTGAAAGTATTATGTTGCAACATAACAGGTGTATATATATGTACCGATATTAAATCATAACATCTGCAAATCCAGTAGACTTATTTCCTTGCAGCTTTTGCTTAAAAGTTACTCACAGGATTCCAAACTTTCTTTACTATGCTTGATACATCTTAGATACAGCATACTCTTTGTAAAATGCTGTATGGGAAATTCACTTCCTGTAAGGCTTTACAGTCAGTAAGCCTGAGTAGAACACTGCATAGACTTTTCTGAAAAATTCAAGACAGGCCGCATTTAGTCTGTGTTTCAACGAAGTTAAGTAAAACACAGGAAGAAATAGAATAATTTATACATAATATTGCTTCAGCATTCCTACAAGTGTATTACACACTGACAGGGGGAAAAAAAACTCTAGATCTAAAAGAACACATTGTCTCAAACTGTGCAGCCAGTTACAAAATATAAAATGACCTGAAAAAGTGAGGATAATTTAGGGTGTCTGCTTAAGGTTGGCAGGACTCTACCAAGGAGAGAATGGATGAGCAGACTTTTGTCCTGTATTTTTATGTTTTGTTCCTGGCATTAAGATTAAACAATGATTTAATTCATTTTTATATGTCCACTTATCAGAGCGTGGTTATCATGCTGTATTCTGTAATCTTGGATCTTCTACAAGTAAAGAAGGCTCGCATGCTCACATCCTGGACAGGATGGGGGAGCTGTGATAAAGTTCACTGAAATTAAACAAAGAGATGGAGGTATTAATTGAACCTAACTGAAAATTAGTGACAAAGTAGATACTAAAACGGAGTAAATCACAAAGAGCACTTATGTTTGGACAGGAGAGTATGGAAAGAGCACAGTGCATGTTGTTTACAAGCCCTGTAATTAACAACAAAAAGATGACAGTTCAAGTCCTCATATATTTAGTACAGATAAAGGTCCCATGTTTTTCATGTTTTTCATGTTTTTCTGGCACCTGCATCTGTGGTGGCAGATTATGGCACATGTTTATAGATGCAAAGGTGGGAATAGAAATGTAAATGAGCACTGATAAGGAGAATGGTAAGAAACGAGGATCACTTGAAATATTGGACAGAAATCAAAATGAATCATTTCCCAGACTATCCAGAGCAGCGCATGATTACACGCACACGATGAAAACAGCTCGCAGGAGCTGAAGAGGGACCCTCTTCCCCAAGGAAACGGGGTTGCGGGGGGCATTCTGCCTTTCAGCACCCGCGAGCAGCATGCAGGACCCTTGCGCAGGACAGGGAGGCGCCCGCGCGGGCTCCGGAGCGCGATGCGGACGGGGCGAGGGAACCGCGCGGGGCTCTGGGGAGCCGCAGGGCCCCCGCACACGGCTGCAGCGGCCCGGGGGGCAGCGGCAGCGCGGGGAAGCAGCGCCCGCGGGCAGCGCCGTATGTACGGAAGTACGCGCCCTAGCGGAAAAGCGAGGGGCCCCTCTTCTTTCGGGGAGGGGGCGAGCCCGACCGTCCATACGGGCCGTACACCTCGGAGTCCCGGCGCAGCCGCTCGCCCCCGGGGTGCGGTCGGCGCGTCCCCCCGGGGCAGGCGGGCGAGGAGGGCAGCGCCCGCCGGGCGGCGCCTCACGGCTCCGC
>VZSV01000032.1:3990208-4022836 GCA_013398735.1 Nothocercus julius
AAAAAAAAAAAAAAGAGAGATCGACAAAATAAATTGGTATTGGCAGCCATGGCAACGTTTCTACTGGGAAACAAATGTTAAAGACAAATAGATCTTCATTTTAGTTAATGAGAAATGACTGATGGTTCTTTTGGTAGTCATGAGAATTAACTTGTCTAATGCAAAATTTCACTAGGATTTTATAAACCTTGAAAAACTGCTTAGCCATCTCTGTGGCCTGCTTTCATTCATAACCACCACCATCATATATGCAAGCGAAGGGATTTTTAAGCAGTGCAACTCATGTGCATTAATTGCTTCCTTGGTGTAATGTGGTGTAGCAAGGTATCTTTCTGTGTAGTAGAGCAGGGGACAGCAAACAGACTTCACTCAGCTGTATGGTTATCTTGTAATACCTATAATATGCTGTAATATCTTGTAATATGCAGATATTACAGGTACAGATACCTATTGGTAATAGTTGTGGAGTAGACCTTTGACTTGAAGAAATAGTGAATGTCTGTAAGAAATGACCTGCTAGGTCAGACCAGTGATCCATCTAGCTCAGCAGTCTGATCACTGCAATAGAAAACGCTAATTATAGAGAGCAGTTATCATAAGCATTTTCTGCTGCCTGTTCATCTTGTACTTCACAGTATCTATACCTGTTGGGGGTGGGATGTTAGAGTGATTCTTGCTCAGTTGTCTTGGTATCTTTTGTGACCATGAATTTGTCTAGTTCCGTTTTGAACCTGCTGATCCCTCTGCTTTCATAACTTGCCGAGGTAGCAAGTTCTAGACGTTTGCTACATAACAAAGTGCTTTCATGATCCGTTCCAAACAAATGTCAAGAAACAACACTTGCAGGAAGGCAGCCTGGAATTCTTGGAGATAGAGATGGTTGAATCCTGATCTGTCTTGAGTTCATTGTAGAAAGGTGAAAAAGTAGCAGTGAGAATGTGCCATTCATGGTTGACATAGGTAAATATTCAAATATTTTTTTTTTTTTTTTTTGTTATTTGCAGGACTGGAAGAAACATTGTTGATTAGTTCAAAATTGAGCAACAAGAAGGCCACAACTTTACAGACAGTTAGAATGCCAAGAAGTAATGGTAAGTATAACTTTGCTACTGGAACACAGTGAAGTACTATTTAATATGTTTATTGGACATAACTTACTCCAGCCTCAGTGAATCTTCAGACATTTGCTCATGTTTACAAAGAGGGAGGCTCTCATGTTCTGTTTCTGCTGGTGTTAGGTCCTCCCCTGTGGTTGTGTGATTAATGTGTAGGAGGTGCAAATGTAACTTTTGCAAAAAAATTAGATTTTGTGATGCTGAGCTTTATGGTTGTAAGTTTTTGTTCTTATATAAATACTCCTTGTTTGCTTATAGTGAATTAGCTGGGTTGTAACTTAAACCTTTTTTAGTCATCTGCTTTCAAAACAGTTTAGGATACACAGATCCTTTTTGTAGCTTCATTTTTAACAAAGGTGCTGTCAAAATTATTAAGACAAACAATGTAACCTTTCATTCATAATAAAATAATTTGAGTGTATTAAGAAGGCTTTTTTTAAAACAAGCTATGTTCCTTTTTACTTAGTTGAGTCTACATATAGATAGCTTACCACCTTTTCAATGTAACTCTGTATATACGAGTGGTGTAGTAATTATGCTTCTTTCAAAATTGTGTATATTTATTTCTTCAAGATTTGTCTTTTTCTTTAAAAATACCAAAGTTCTTTGGTCACAGATTGCCTTATTCCAGTATAATGAGAGTTGTTCCTTTCTGTTGATCAAGACATCTATCTTTGGAAGTAATTTTCCAGTATTTTCTGATATAAAAGAATTTTGTTTTAAATTTACATTTAAGTTGAATTAATTTACTTTCAAATTACTATACTTCTATTGGAGGTGAGATTTAAAAATAATGGAAGGACAAATTACTCTGTAATACCAAGTTCTTCCTTGCATGTAAGTCTTTAGGAAGATGACAGTTTTTAGGAAGGTAGGTTACACCTATTGGACAGTTCTACTTCCTAGGGAGTGAAAGCTAGAGATTAGATCATCTGCCATGTGTAGCGGAAAAGACTGAAGAAATTCAGAATTCTGAAATGCAGAAGAATTCTGAAGAAATTTCAGAACCCCCTATTGATATTGTATTAATTCCTTTTGTGTGGCAGTCTGACACCTATGACATCTGTTCTGTAGCTATTCTTTCCATCTTCTTTCAGTCTATACTTTAAGAAGGAAGGCAAAATTGTATTTCCATTGGAGATAATACTGATGTTGATTTCTCAAGCTATGTTTAAAACCACTGGAATTTGTAAGCAAGTTTTCTTTAAGCTAGCCACATTTTATTTTAAGAATCCAAATAGAATTAAGTGATTTCTTACTGAACCACATGCTGACTAATAGAATCTATATCATTTTGCAGTGTACGTCTAAGGAATTGTAATAAATCCCTTCTTTCTAAATATGGCAGACATTTGGAAATTACATTTGAAATGGAATCTGTTTCAATGTTGAGATCTCTGTATTAGTGCTTAAATTAATGTACCTGTGTATGTGTGTGTACATAAATATATATATACACATACATATATGCGTGTGTGTATATACACATATTTTTATGTATGTTAATTATACAATTATTTCTGCTGTAGTTTTGGACAGAGTGCAGAGCTTTCTACCACAGATGGCACATGCAAATGATGAACTAAGAAGAAAAATGCTAACAGCACCAGCTCATCAGTTTGATATCGAAAATCTAGACAGTGCAACAGGAAATGTTGTAGAAATGGTAAGTGTGTATGGTATTTTTGATCTTATAAAATAAATTGAGATGAGGTTAGAATAATTCTCTAACCTTAGGATTAATTAAGTTTGATAGATAAGGCCAAGTCTTTACTGTTTTAGTCTGAAATATGTGAATTGAAAGCCTAACAAATGACTTTCAGCTGTTCTTTGTAGGTGTTTTAGGCCTAGCTGTAGGTCTTTGGTTAACAAAGTCATTAGTATCTTTAGGGCTTGTGTTTGCCCATTTATTTTTATTCACATCATCATTCCCTTTCTCTTGGGGAAGGGAAATGCTGCAGTCATGTCCCCCCATCCCAAGAAAATGAAAAAACGCAGTGGCTGTGCTATGTACATCTAATCAAATGGCTGGAAAATTGCCTGGCCTAGGCAAATGCCTGCTGCTCTGCAGCCTTGCAGGAAATAAGGCAGCCTGGGGTTGGTTTATGAGATGTCAGAACAACTTCCTGCCCACAACATTGGACTCAGAGTTGTTGCAGATTGTATCCGACCTGCATGCTGAAAGTTGTCTGGCACTGGGATTGGTTGAAAGAATTCCAAATGGTGAGAGAACAAAGCTGATCATGAAAATTACTTTGATATGCTCAAATGGAATGAGTAACTTGGACAGAAAACATTTTTCATGTGATAGTGTCCGACAAGCGTCTTGGCTTTATTATAAATAAGTAGGACAAGAGATCAGGTGATTTAATAGCATAAGGATATTTGCAGATCACCAAAGAAATGTACTGACATCTCAGTTCCTGTACATGGCTTTGCAGCATGCAGGCAGTTTTTGAGGTGAGGATCATCAGTTGAAGACAAATGTTTTTAGAAAAGAAATCAAAATCATGGTCCTTCAGATGGAAGTATATGATCACTTTTGCTTCAAAAATGTCATGGTGGCCTAGATGACTTGCTGTTTTGCAGTAGTTTTAATACTAATAGTAGATCATAAGTTAAGATTTATATTAATAAATACTTATCTACACACACACATGTTTGTACATGTACCATGCATGACCCCTTAGGCATTAAGTGGCTTGGTACGAATTCTTCACTGAAAAGTACAGCTTTGATGCCTCTGCTTATCAACTTAAATATCTGATTTAGATTATGTGAGTTCAGCTGTATACTCATTTCTCTGATAATGATATAAAATGCTCATTTGTTATGGGGCATAATAATTTTTAAAAATACTGGATATGTGTTTGTGATTAGTTTTTAATAATCTCACAAGAACCCAGATGTCTTTCTAATTGTGGGTTTGGAGTTTTTTTATGGTGATAGGGTTGTTTATTTGTTTGCTTTATGTTTTAATCAAATGAGAAGTGCTATATTGAAATGTGTAATATATTATTTTTTTTTCGTCCTTGCAGAATGTGGCTTTAGTTGAACTGAGTGGTTCTGATACAGATGAAGAGGTATCACTCTCAGACGATGACTCGGAATCTGAAGATGACTGCACAACTGACGAAGTGACAATAGACAACATTAAATTCCCTAAGCAAAAGGGAGAAAAGGGCAAAATAGAAATTTTGGACAGCAAGGTGAACGAGTAAATCCGTTTGTATTTTACTTTTGAAAGAATCATGCTTTCTGGTTTTGAAGACTTGACCCTTAAACTGCCTTGTTTCCCAGCGTTCCCAGTCTACCAGGAACATGCAAAATGCTGTAGTTTACATGGTTGGGAATGCAGTACCCACTTGGATGATCGTTTTCCTAGTCGTTCTGAGGCAAGCTGCATCTCTGAAAAATTGCTGTCTTGTTCCTCAAATGATACGGAAATGAGCTTCACCAGAAAGTCCAACTAAGAAAGCAGCTGGAAGTGGGGCTGGAACTGTGCGGGAAGGCATACTGCACGTCTAGTTAGGAGGTAGAACTCTTGGCCTCTTGCCTTGCTGATGAAAAGTCTCTGCAGTGTGGCAGAAAGTTTTTGCCTTAAAGGAGAGGGAAAAGCTTTGTTTTCTATATTCACTGTCCTCTGAAGTGGAATGTACATGTCTTCAATATTAAACATTATCTTAAAGTACATTTGAGGTATGTCTATATTGCAGTCAAGACAGTAAGCACTGTACGCTAACATAGTGGCTGAGGTGATTTCATGGTAAGAACAGTGTTTTAACCAGCCATGAAATAAGAGAAAGGTCAGCAAGCTCTCCTGGCTTTCTGGGCCTGCACTGAGCTTTGTAGGGGTTGATATATACATCTATCTATGCACAGATTGCTGCTAGTCCCTTAACTAGCTTTTAGCAGCAGTAGTTTTTGTAGCTGTAGTGTAGATAACTAGAACTGAAAGGGTTGAGTCTAACTGGTCTTGCAATTGCTCTAAACCTTACTCTTAATCTCCCGCTTTCTCTGCTACATACTTCCATCCTCTCCATTTCGTTGACAGCCGTTCTTTCCAAAAGAATAAAAAGAACGGGTTTTAGATTAGTTTAAGACAATTGTGGAATTATAGTCGGCTAACGTATGTGCCATCATACTTACCTCAGACTGTTAAAAAGCAATGATTTGGACTGTTGTATTTTCCTTAGAGATGGTTTTGCATTTCAGAAGTATCTGTGATGCTCCTTGATATCATCATTTGTTTCTTAAAGGAACTTTGTATTTTCTACACCATTAATTTTTTTTCTGTACTGTTCCTCAAATATTAAACTTCAAACTTTGTGACTTGAAAACTGCAATTAATTACACAATTTATTTTGAATCTCACATATACAACTTGATTTTTCTTTAAAATTCTGTTTATGGACTATTTGAGATAGATAAACAAGGATTCTGGTCTTCCTTTCACAATATGGATTCTTAAAAATGGAAGGAGGTTATGGTTTACTGGGATTAGCTGATTAAATCACGGAATATTTTAGAGAATGGGAAGCAAGGGGTGGGACTGCTTTTTTGATGGCAGCCCACAGATCAGATGAAGCTTTGGGTGGGATTGTGCTCCTAAGAAGAGCAAGCAGTTTTAAGCAGGCTTAGTTTGTTAGACAAGGTCTATATGGAAAGCTTGCATTCAAATTGGAGAAAAAAAAAGTTTGAAAGCCACTGTCTTAACTCAGTCTTTTTTACAAGAGATTTCTTGCCAAAGATTAGGGGGAAAAAAAGTAAGATACATGAATATGCATTCTATAGAAAACAGTGATAACAGCCCATGTGCACAGACAGAAAAAGTGATTTTAATCTGTTAATGTAACCACCTTTCAAATGGCAGGCAGATCACACATTATATTATCAACAAAAAGATAGAAAATATTTTCAGTAATTTTAGCTTGATATGCATAGTTTAATACCAATGTTGAACTCTGTATGTACTATACAAAGATCATAGTAAGTGCACTTTCTTGCAGTTATTTACTTTTTATGGCACAAAGGTTTTCTGTACTGCTGAAGAATCACCAGAGCAGAATGTTTAATTGCTACTGTAAAACTTGAACCATTTTTTAGCAAAAATGGCATAATATACATAGTTCAACTTTTAGAGAAGCCTTGTGACTACAGATTAAAAATGGTCATGTAAATGTTATGTTCACACAAATATAAAAGGAGACGTGTGAGAACACATTCTTCAGTTGTAATTTTAAAAAAGAATAGCTCAAACTTATTTTTTTTTTCTGCTTGTGCTAATACCTGTTACTGTTGCTGGATAATTAAATAACCAGATTAATTGCCAAGTGCTTTCATCTTTCAGTGGGACTAAATTCTGGACTTGATTTATGTAAGTTTATGCATGGATTGGGGAGACTCATTTTCATAGCTTTCCCACATTGGATAGCATACCCTGGGCATTGCATGAAGTAATTCGTGGAGTCCTTAAGACTTGCACTCAGCCAGTTTACTTTCCAAGTTACTTTAGTATTCCACAGTGATAGCCTTGGTTCTAAGGTATTCATGAAGAGCTTCTTCACCTGTAGGAGCACAATATCAACCAGTTAGAACAGCAGCTGAATGACAGAATGTTAACCCACATTATAAAAGATCACAGCAAGAGTCAGTATTTTAAGTCCTTAAAGAATAATGACAAACTGATTTAATTTACCCTCCTGCTGAGTGTTATATAAATGGTTTGACAAGCAAAGGCCAAAGCCAACAAATGTGGAAAGAAAAAAAGAGCTAGAATTTTAAAAAGGGAGCTACCTGTGTGGTATTAAACAACAGCAGTTTCTAGATGGCTGTTGTGGCTCATAAAGGATTTGAAGTTTGGTTTGCCTAGAAAATGTAGCATCCCTAGGTATGCATTCTGTGAAAAGATCTTTTTTTTTCTCCTCTCTGATAATAATTTGGCTTCAGGAAATGTTGGCTACCTGTGAGAGGTTCCAAAGGGAACATCTATTTTGTCACTGTGAAAATACTTTTCTTACCTTTCTTTGGTATGAGGCTTGATTTGTACAGACTTGTAAAGCTCCTTTGACAGACTTGATTTTTTTTTTTTTTAATTGCTTTCTGAAATAAGTTTTGTGCAGTCTTGCTCTGGGCCTAGTGGCAAATATCTATCACATTTTAAGGCATAATAAATAATTTTCCATGCTCTAACAACTTTAGAGGAGAGACCTAAGTTAGTGTTCTTTCTGAGGGAAACAAAAGGAGACCTTGGCCTGTACCTTTTGTTGCTAGTAGCTTATACACAGCCCTGGACAAGCTGTCATGTGATCGCTTCAATAAAAATTGGAAAGGAATCTTCTGTGTGAGACTGAGGTATTTAGCAAATGTACAGGAAAGGACGAATGGGAGGTACTGAGGCAGGAATTCTGGGGGGATGGGAGCAGAGAGGAACTAGCTCATTGAAACTGGAGGCAGATAGAAGTAGGGCACAGACACATAGCTCAGATTTTACTAGTGCTATTTACAGGGAATCCTTTTTTATTTTCTTGATTTGGACTGTTGGATGAAAAATGTGGGACAACTTACCTAAATCTTTTCCAAAGCCAGATTGTTTAAATCCACCAAAAGGTGCAGCAACATCCGTTTTGTTGTATGTGTTAATAAAAACTGTTCCAGCTTCTAGTTTTTCACTTACATACAGAGCTTTGCTTATGTCTCTTGTGAAAACTCCTGAAGCTAAACCATATTCTGTGGAATTTGCCCGTCTTAGAACTCCAGCAACATCCCTGTAGGAGGAAAGAACTAATTTAACTCCTAATGGGTAAAATAAAAAAGGGTTAACCATGCTGTAATGTAATTCAAATTTGTGGCCTAGATAATAAACTCCTCACAGGAGCCATCTCTGAGCGCAGAAGAGGTTCCCCTGCCTGCTTCATTCCACAATGACAACAATGGCACCGCCAGGGTTTCTTGTTCTCTCAACTGTAACCCTAGCCCTCATTTTTCTGTCATTTTGGCAGTGGGCCAGAGATCACCATATCTGGCTAGAGAACAAACTACTAACAGGAACCATCTCTGAGCACAGCACATGTTGCCTGGCTGCCTCGTTCCACGAAGACAGCGGTGCCTGTAGGCTTGGTCTTTCTCTCGAGCCTAACCCTAATCATCAAAATGTTGTGAGGCGAACGGCGCTACCAAACCCAACATGTGGGGCATAATGAATAAACTCCCCTAAGGAATCATCTGTGGCCACTGCATACTGTCCACGGGCAGCCCCTTTCCATCATGACAGCAATGTGGCCTCTATGCTTTGTCTTTCTCCGAAGCCTTACCCTAACCCTAGAGGACTTGCCATGCTGATCCTGCGCTGCAGACCCCCATATTTGGCTCAGACAAGAAACTGCCCTCAGGAGCCATCTCTCACCTTCGACACTGAGAACTGTAAAAATAAATGTTGCATTTAGGCATACTGTCGTCGTGCAGTACCGCAGTAAAATGTTGGGAATGCAGCAATAAAATACGTGGAAAGCCAGGCCATGCAGTCGATTATTATGAATCAGTTTGCTAATAACTGGCCTCACTTCATAATTTAGTTTCATGCCATGTCTAGAGTGCTATTTTCTTCATGTATCTCCTCTCCATATCACTTCATAATCCCTAATCCCTAATCCATAATATTTAAAGAATAAAAAATTGATATTGTCCCTTATTAGATATGAAAATTGTCTATGTGATCAATCCTTAACTACATTTTCAAACTGTAAAAAAAGGAAATGTGGTGGAAATAGTCACATGATTTGGGGGGGATTTTTCTTTAATATGTTTGTAAAATGATTTGAAATGAAAGGCATTAAACTGACAGTCCACAAATATATGGAGTAGTTTTCATCCGTGATAGTGATGTGCTAGTGTTGTATAATGGACAACAATGTTATGCAGTCCTCTGTGACAATGAGAAGAATAAGCAATTTCTTTGGAAAAATACATGGTCTGTGATTTGATCAGGGTATTGCAATTATTGTATCACCTTCTGTAGGTAAGACTCAATATTCAATGAAATATTTTTACAGTGTGGCATTTAGGGTTGCATAGTGTCTGCTATTGCACCTCTGTAGCATTAATTTTGTGTTGACATGTACAAGGATACTTCAGAAAGTGTTTTTACTTAAGAGTTTACCTGGAAGAGAACCTAAAGGTTCATCCTGGTCTTACAACATCTTGCAAAATCATAGTGCTAGAGGTTCTGATTATATTATTTTTACATTTTGAGAAAAAATAAGAAAATAAAGTTTCTAACAGCAGCCAGAAGAGAACATACCCATTTTTAAATTTAGAAATTACCATCACGGGACCAAAGGACTCTTCCTGGGCAATAGACATATGGTCTTCAACATCTGTGAATACTGTGGGTTCCATGAAGAAACCTAAACAGAAGATAGGGCATTATTTAATCAAGGACAAAATCTTTCTCTGCTTGTGTTGTCCAGGTCATCTCTTTTCCATACTTGGAACTGAACCCAAGTCATAGGTCTGCTGAGACTTGAAACTGAAATATTAAGACTGATATGAATGAGTGTGAAAGGAAATGCATGTGTGTGAGTATTATAGAAGCAGCAGAGCAAGAGTTAAATGGCCTGTCTTGATCATAGCAGTAACATGTGTTGTTCATATCAGCACCCCACAACAAGGTGACTTCCCAATGGAAGGCCCTGGACTCAAGCAGGAAGGTGTCAACAAGCTTAAAATATATCAACAGGGCTGCATACAGGACTGTAGCCATAAAGATCTGTATGTTCCGAACAAGCAAAAACATGTGATGGGCAGCAACTTTGCCTATGATTTATAGAGACTGAAGTAAGAAGAATACTGAGATAAAGGGCAACGCATGACAGATGTTTTCCGGGTATAAAACACCTGTCCAAAATCTTGTTCACCATTGCTAATGAGGAGGAGTCCAGGAGTCACAGTGTGGACTTCACAGTTGGCATCCCTTGCTGTCCCTGTGTCGCACACAAGTGATTATGGCCAAATCTTTTCTACACCTACATCTGGGTATGTGAGTGTATTATAGCATGAGTTGGTAAAAATCAAAATATTTTGAGGTCTTGTATATTTGCCTTCCCCTTCCATAAGATATCTCATTCATTTTATCCCACTGATTTCAAATAGCTACAAATTTTCCCTTTCATTTTCTTTGGGTATGCAATCATGTCTTGAAATGGTGCAAATGTTTCTCCTTGTTTACTGATACAGAAGAGAGGTCCACAAGAAAATGTTTGCTCTTATACGGGCCCATCAAACTTAGCATTCTTTACACAGAAAAAAAAAAAATGCTTTTGTTAATAATTCCAGGTGCTGACTCTGCAACCAAGATACCCCAAACAGCTTTAGTGTTTTGTTGAAGTAATTGGCTACCACTATATTTCTGGCTCTTGCTAGTTCAAAGATGTTTCCCAGTGCCCAAGTAACAGCCCTAGATTCTGAGCCAACTTCATATGCTATGCTCCAATTACACAACTTCTATTAATATGGGAGTTGGACGCCCTGTTCTCAAGTGTCATCCTGCAACTACCTGATACTGTCTGCACAATACTGCTACTATTTAATGCAGTAGAGACAATCACATTTTATTTAAAGTTTTAGAATTCCAAACACCTTTGGGAAGCATTTTACCTGGTCTATTTACTTGTCTTCCTCCATATACTAGAGTGGCACCTTCTTTTACTCCAGTTTCACAGTATTGCAGCAGCTTTTCCAAATGTGCTTTGTGATTTTGTGGACCATGATCTGTAGATCTATCAAGTGGGTCACCAATTTTCATCTTTTTTATTTCTTCCACCTATGGGGTATCCAATTAAAATAAAGTTACATAGTGTAGCAAATAAACAGTTGTTAAAGCGACAACTGTGGATGCTTCATCGTTTGTGCTACGAATTTTGACCCCAAGAAAGAGTTGAATTTTTAGAAGGTGAAATACTCATTTGCCTTCTAAGTTGATGCTATGTAAAGTGTCTTATGCTTGATGCCCTCGATCACTGGTTACTTCTGAAAGTTTTTTGTGTCATTTTTACGCATTCATTCTCTTCTGCTATTAAGGTAGACATGTAAAAGGTCACTTTTTACTGGTGGTGAATGAGTTATCAAAATAACTTTCTTTTTTTGAGTTAGATGTATGAATTTTGCAATGGTACAACTGACTACTGAATTTTTAATAATGACAACTGTATGATTCCAGCTATGCTTCCAATATACCTTTTTTAAATCCTCAAGCAATCTTCAATCACATTGATGTTAAGTTCAGTGATTTTCTAAATCTTGCTTTCCTATATGAATATATGAAGTCAAATATGAATTATCACTGAAGGTACAATATCTTCTGTCACTTATCTGTGCATTTCTGATGGAAATATCTCCCCGGCACCTCCTGTTCAACCCCGTAAGAGCTTAACAAGAAGCAGTATTGCCTATCATAACCAATCACGAGGATTTAAGCAACTATAAATAACAAGAAATATGTGTGTCTACAAAATGAGGGGATCTTTGTGCCATAGCAAAGTATCTACTTAAACATTAGTCCTTAAATATCTTACCACTTTTCTAACAAATTCATCATGGATTGATTCTTCCACAAACAGCCTGCCAGCAGCAATGCAGTTTTCTCCTTTGTTGAAATATACTGCTCCCATACCCTGATCAGGAGAAAACAAAATAAAACAAACAAAAAATTAATATTCATACACATACTTTTATTAATTCTCCCCTTCATTAATTTCCCCTGAGTTGGCCTCGGATATAATGCTTTATTTAAGCAGACATCATCAGTACAAGAAGCAAACTAGTCGTATAACTGGCAAACACCCTTCCATGGAGACAAACAGCTCAGGACGAACCCATTTGCACTGCTCTTTCCATTTCCATCAGCTCTGCACAGAAACACTGGCTGCAGCACCACTGAGAAGAGGGCTGGCAGCAACACTGATGAATATGAAACCGTGCTGAACTGCCCACTGAGCAATACTGCTTGTGTTGACAGCTGCATGCGACTGCGTCAGTGTCACGTCACTCCGATCTGCAGAGAGGCTCCTGTTTCAAGAACACGGATTCAGACACCGTGCTGTTTGCTCCTTTGTATTTACCAAGACCTGATTCCTGCCACTTTTTTTTTTTTTCCTGGGGAAAGGGGGTGTGGAACAAAAGCGCAGGATGACTAGGACAATTCAAACTTCTCCGTGCTTGTTTTCTGACTGTTGCAAAGGTCTGGGGTCCTACCACTATGCGGTGTGATTGAAACCATGTGCCAGTGCTGAGTGCAAACACATTGCTTCAAAACATTACAAGCCATCAATGTCACCTGTAGCACAGGCAAACCTCTGCATCATTCTCTTTTTAATCCAGCTGAGAACATTGCTGGCACCAAGCAGTGTGCTGATTTTTGCATGCCAGCTTTTACTGTTTTCCACATATACTTCACTGTGCAGTCACAGATACTCTCGTGTTCCCAAAAGAGGGTTTAATAGTGTGAAAAATGCTTAATAGCTTCTTCCTGGAAGCAGGGGCTGCTTATACAAGAAATTCATGGCACTAGCACAGTGTGGGAGACCTTGTTTTGGTATAACTGAGCAAACTATATTCATTATCACTTTTTTGAATCAGATCATGTGAACAGGAAATAAACTCCTTAAATCTACTGTATTTCTTGATCACACACTTTATTTATAATTTTTAAACAAGTTATAGCTGCTTGGAAAAATAAAGCTAATAGTAATGGTGAATTGCAAGGCACGATATGGAGCTTACTATGTTTTGGTTCACTTTTCAGGCTTTTTTTAGTATCAAATTCTGACAAATCATCTTTATCATATAAATTTGTCTGGTAAAAATATTTCAACATACATATTTCTTTATTTGATGGTATTTCTTAATGTATATTTCTTGTAGTACAGATATTTCTTGTAGTACAGGCTTTTTGTTGGAGCATTAAAGGTTTAATTGTGTTGTCATAGAGAAAAATCCGTTAGCAAAAGAGTCTTTTTTAAGAGATTGCATGACATTTTATGAAAGGGTCCCTGATGCACTTTTTGGCAAATAATAAAAATATTGCAATACTGTGAGAATGTATCATGACAGTTTTGAATACACTTTTTTCTTTGGAGTAACCTTACCATCTTTACAGCTCTATCAAGTTCACAGTCACTGAATATGATCAGCGGTGATTTACCACCAAGTTCAAGAGAAACTTTCTTCAGATTACTGGCTGCACTGGAAAAAATGCAAATAATTATGTAGAAAGCAGGCTTTAAATAGCTAAATACATTATTTCCCTTTAATCAAATCTGGTGAAAACGTATAGGATAAACATCTCTACTTTCCAAAAAAAAAAAAAAAGAGACTTAAGCAGAATTCTACATCACCACAAACGACCATACATAGTTATGCTTCTGTATTACTGTATTATTGCTACATGCAAGACAGAATTATTAAGACACCCTGGAAATAGACTCAGTAGTGTTTATTTATGAATCTTATGCTAAGAATACCTCTTCATGATCTTTTTACCAGTTGGTGTTGAACCGGTGAATCCAACTTTGCGAACGTCTGGATGTTCAGACAAGTGCTGTCCCACTAAGCCACCTATTGTGATGAGGAAAACAGCTTAACTGGGCAGTACATGAGCAATTTTTCTGAGCAGCAGCACTCTAACATAGAAACAGCTAACAATATGCGAACCAAGCACAATACCACATCCTTATTTACACTTATGGCTTTATTTATATCAATATTAAAGTCTCATACTAATTAACTTAAATCATGTGAATGGTTCCAAATTTCCCCATCATTCTGGCCTGAAGAACTTCTGGCAGAATTCTGTGTCAGAGTGTTAATGCCATCTGTGTGAACTTGGAGAGGGGTAAGCCAAGGAATGTTACCACTAGCTAAAGCCATGTGATGTACAGATTTTTCCAGGTCTGTTTTGGCGTTTGTGAAATTGCTGTATAACATATATGCCAGCCTATTGGGAATGAAGATAAGATCATGCAGCATATACTTCTGTATGCTGATCTGCAATGTTAAAATGCTAGTTCTCCAGTTTAAGTATGGCTTGGTTCCAGAAAAATGATTAGTTGCATTATTTTTTACCTGCACCAGGCAGAATATTTATAACACCCTTAGGAAATCCTGCTTTAGCTGAGAGTTCTGCAAACTTTAAGGACGTCAGCGGTGTGACCTAAGTGAAAACATTTAAATTAGATCTTCTGTTTTAGTTAAATGTGTCATGATATCTTTTACATTCTATATTCTCAATTTTTACATAATATCCATTTTCTTCTTCTTCACAATATTGACAAAATAAAAATGATGGCTTGCAAAAAGGAGCATATTCTGCTCATATGCAGTAATACTATTTTGAATTACATCCATCTCCCTAGCAATAGCACCATGCAACACAAACATCAAGGAAGAAACAGAACTCTATGAGGAGACAGAAATTAACTTTTGAAAATGAGAGTACCATCAGAGAAGAAATGAAGACAATTGGTACCTTGTATGATCATGACAATTTGTATTATTTTACATGAGCCTTCAACCTAGGGATGAGATGAACTAGAGTGCGTATATTGCTTTGCCTGAACAAATACAGTAGGCCTAGAGCTGTTCCTTTGTGTTTTCACCTGAGCTGGTTTGAGAACCAACGTGTTGCCTGCAGCCAAACACGCTGCGCTCTTCCATGCAAGCATCATCAGTGGGTAATTCCAGGGGATAACAATTGCACACACACTGAAAATGGGAAAAGTAGGAAAAATTATATTTTTGATAGCACTTTTGAGTGGCTTTTCTATTGGTCAAGGCTGTGACTAGGAATAAAAAAGGAAAGAAATTGCTTACCCTATTGGTTCTTTCTTAGTGAATGTTAGGTTATGGTTTGGGCGGGCTTGGTTAATTGGAATTGTAGCACCCTAAAAGAAAGAGGTGAGATCTTTATACAATCTCAAATGCACCATTTAATCATTTTTGTTAAAAACACCATTGCCATATAAGAATGTTGTGCAGAGCAGTTGTGCAGGTAATGCTGCTATGGTGTAATTTCCTGCTACTGGTACTGTAGTCAACTCTTGATTATCAGTTGGATAAAATAAAATCACAGATAACAATAGTATGGAAGAACATAAAGTGAAGATATAATGAAGAAAAGAAAGCTGAATGATAGTCTTGATTGTGGATCTTAAAGATGCTTCAAGAAACATTACTGAACCTGAGCCATGTGCTACGGCACCAAGCGATCTCATCAGGTCAGGATGTAACAGAGCTCAGGTGTCTCTGCACCTGCAACACAGCTGAGCCACCACAAGGCCACTCTGATCCATGAATAATCAAAAGCTGACTAAAGATGCATATACACTAGGATACCTCAACCAATTAGATAGATATTATTAGATATATAATTAGGTATTTAGAGTCAGACTCTAAATCCTTATTGTCCAGTCGGAAGCAGACTGTGCTTCTTCTGTATTGTCAGATAGATTTTTTTTTTTTTTTTGCATTTTTTGCTTTATTTTTGAATTTCTTGATTACCTTTGCTAACACGGCTTTTTGGCGCAGTGTCAGCAAAGAATGTGCACAGAAGCACTGTCACTCATTTCTTCCTTTATATATTCACTTGCCTGAATTTTGTCACACCATCCAGCAAAGTATCTGAATGTTTGCACAGACATTCCTACATGGGTCTTCAAAGCTAATGTGTAGACAGCTCCTGAGTCGATAGATTCTATTGTTGCTAACTCTTCTTGATGTTCTTCCATCAGGTCTGCAAGTCTTTAATCAAAACATAACAAATACACATCAAAGAGAAGTGACATCTAACCACTGGCAGCCTAAAATGAGATTTGGTTGGGCAAAGAACTGTATTAAAATAACATTGCCCCAGAACTTAAAAGTGCAGAGTTGGGGGCCCTGGTTTCAGCGATTCAGCTTAGGCTTTTTCTACACAACACAGACAATTATTCCACGACAGACCACAAAACAGTTCCTAGGGTGGCTCTTTAACCAGGTGAGAAGGATGTTGGATGTTGGAATATACCCCCTAGAAAATCCAGTCTATTTCAAAATCAGTGGCAATTTACTATATGCAATGCAGACAGACAAGGTTTGCAAGGTCAGAAATCTCTGCCTACTTAACCTCATTAGACTCTGCACTGAAAACTTAAGTTCCACATGCTCTAGGTAACCCTGCGTATGCAGGGGGGTTGGACTAGATGATCTCTAAAGGTCCCTTCCAACCTTAAGCATTCTGTGATTCTATGAAGTCTATACAGAAGGATTTGGACTTTACAAGAGAATTCTCAATCTCTGCAGTTCAGGAGGAAAGCACAAAGATTAAATGAAGCCATCGAGTATTTTAAAGTCTTTTTCCTCCAATTCTTTTTTTCTATTCACAAAAAAAAAATTCTTCATGTTAACATGGTTTCAACCGGAGGGTCAGAATTTCTCCAAGAAGCTGCCTAAGTTTCAGTCAAAAGCAAAATGAAGCCATAGCACTTCAGTGTATTAGGAGATTAAAATATAACTAATCTAGTAACTCTAAAAATGGGATTATGAATATCCATCATACTCAGATAAAGTCTGTTGCAATTCAGAGGAACCAAACAACTAGTTTTAAGGAAACTAAACAAACACAGTGCCACCCTTTACATACCTGTACATGAGTCGCCCTCGCTCCCGTGCATTCATTCTTCCCCATTCACCATTTTCAAATGCCTCTCTCGCTGCTGCCACGGCTTTGTCAACATCAACCAACGAAGCAGAGGATACACTGGCTATTACCTGTGACAAGGTAGCAATGTGTTAGCCCATACTGAAAGACTGGGATGCATGAAGTTACTCCTCCCTCCTAAACTTTTGACTGGCTATAAGAAAATACTTGATATGCTCAAGCCCCATCATTGATCATGGGTGAAACAGGTTCCAGAAAGTTCAGACACAAATAATGGTGGCTGAGTTTGAAAGACTGTACAGGGACTCTGATTCCTAGATATCTTCCTTTTTTCTTCAGCACCAAGGAGCATCATCCCACTGGATTCACCCTCTTTTCATACGTAAATCAAAGTGATATGACAAGCATTTAAAGTTTGAATATATGATATTGTCACCTGAACATGCTAAAACGACTCCTGCATGTTCTATTTCTCTAGCATGGAGCTTCTGTTACCATGAATCATATACATAATATTTTATAATGATTATATCCCATAATTATTATATTTTAAAGCCTAAATCAAATTTTTTGTTATATTTTTATTCCATTTCATAATGAGCTACAAGGAAGGTACCAGATTCTGGCTTCCAATCCTAGTAAAACTTGTGCCACTGATTTCCCTGGAATTTCATTACTCCAGAATTACAACAGGATAAGCAGACATCAGGATAGCTCCTTTTATTATAATTCTTACTTAACAGTTGCTCCACCAAGATTTAGTAGCTTCAAGAGGATGAAGTAGAACAGCATCTATTTTCTTATTGAAAAGTTTTATTTTCTTACTGGGAATTTAAAGGTTTCTTTTTAAAGTCAAATTTGCCCTAAGACAACAACAATTTGTAAACAACAACAACAAACAAAAGGCTCTGAAGTCTACTATTAATATCCCAGTAGAAATACTTCTTTAGCAACTAAACCTTACCCTTTTTTTTTTTCTTTTTCCAAAGCCAAACAGGTAAGAAATCAAGGTAGAACAAACAGCTGGATATGAAATTGGCATATAATACTTGAAACAGAACGCGGTAATTACTGTGAAACTTGACTGACATGCAACAACTGAAGACTACATAAATCAAGGAGTAAGTTTAAAAAAAATTACAAAGTTCTTGTATTGTATGGTTTTGAACCCAGCAATACTCAGTTAATGTCCTAGATATTCCAAAGGAAAATGAAATAAACTGTTACTGATCATACGTAGAAATTACTCACTGATCCATCTGTTGGATTTATGGTGTCATATGTTTTTCCATCATCAGCATTTATAAACTGTCCATTTATGAAACACTGGTATGGCATCCTCACGGTCATATTGTTCACATTTTTTGAAACCTGAAAGTGAAGCACAGACACACACACAAAAAATAGTATTTAAAATATATCATTTTAATCCAGTCCAACAATAGAACATAGCTTTTGATACTTACAACTAACACTCAGCTGCATTTTAGGATGTATGTATGGCTATTAAGAACAGTTAGAAGGGTAAAATGAAATAGAAGTCATTCTTCCTGAACACCAATACCCATACTTCGAGATAGTTAATCAGATTTCTGTGTTTCTTATCATTAGGTTTCTATCTTCAAGCCAGCACTAAACCTTGTTTCAAGTTGGTCCTGAAGAGATGCAGGACTTCAAACAAAAGTCCAATTCAAGCAAATTCCCCAAGTTCGAGTGATCCTGACTTGCTTCATGTCTTCAGGAACACTCACTAAATCTTCAACATGAAGTTTTCTAACAAACTCTTATGAGAAAGGTCCAGCACTTTTTGCCTCAGGAAAGCGGAAGGTCTGCCACTATTCTGACTGAAATATTTTAGCAGGATACTGCACCTGGGTGTGGGAGGGGGTACCTCTGTGAGCTACTCTACACACATTCTTCTTTCCCCAGTTTCAGGAACATTGTGAGCTACATTAAACGTATTTTTCCATTCTGAAACATAAATATATAAAACTTGCAGAAACCAGTCACAAAGAGGAGCTCATATGCCCACATACTTGTTTGATTTTCCTACTGCATCAAGCGGCCTAACAAAATGTATTACCTATCATCCAAACAACCAAGAGGCAACAAGCAACAAAGAAAAAGTAATCAGTGATGACATACATAATCAATGACTAACTCTTCTTCTTTGTCTTCTCCCCTGAGTTTTCTGACAGTCATTTGAATAAAGTCTGCAAACTTAGTGGCCATATAAACATCTTCATTTTGCAGCTGAAGTCCACTATATTTCTGTTTTATCTCTTCCAGCATTCTAAAGATTTCAAAGACAGAATGAAGTGAACAATTGAGAATTACTCAGATAATCAAATCATTAGAAGGTAGAGAGGAGTCAAAAGTGAATAGTTCCAAGCAGCCTGACAACCTGCACCTGTTGGGTTAATTGAGGCTGTTACAGAAAAGAAAATGCAAAGTCAGGAATACCCTTATGTAAAGTTTTGGAAATAAATGATAAATAACATCCTTTATTTGATGAAAGTACTCTCACCAATGCAGGCGGGAAGTTTTGAGCCCTATGACATTGGCAATTAAGATGGGCAATAATCATTTTGCTAAAATAAAACTGAAATCCTGGTCTTATAGCCTCTGAGTTACAAAAAGAAGTTAACTGAGGTGACCCCACATAGCACAAACTCAACATACTCACTTATAAGCATGGGGCTCAATTACCCTGTGAAAGGCTCTGAATGACCTTCCCTACGGGGATTCCTTTGCTCAGCTTCTGAATCAACCACTGCTCTTGAGATACCCGGCACTACATGCTGGTGGCTTTGAGCACCATCATGCTTCCCCATGTGGCTGATGCCTCTGAAGTCAAGGGGATTTTTGCTTGAGTATAAAAGGCATCAGTATCTCCTAATTTGGGCCACAGAACCTTATCATGTTTCCAAAGGTAGGAAAGCGAATAGAGCAGTGGCAAACAAATTTGAAAAATCATTTTTTGTTCGCTACTTTATCACCCTGATTCAAGCACTGTGACAACTTTGTTTCCATTAGCTTTTGCTTCAAAATATTGTTTTGAATATTTGTTTACCTGACAACATGCATAGAAGATGCTCCAGATTTGAAGAAGTCTGTAGAATCCTCAATTACAGGAACATTGCTCAAAATTCCCTTCCAAATAGCCTAATAGGATATAAAAATAATTGGGCAATTAGGTTAGCTGCAGGAATTATTTACTGGAAAATTCTTTTCTAACATACTTATGCCTTCAAAGTGTACTGCTTCAGCAGATATAACAGAAAGTCATTTTAAGTAGGCCTGGAACGTGATGATAGCCAATAAAATCTACAGATTACTTTTTTGTCCATGATAGTATCACCTAACCATGCAAGCAAAATTAATGTTACAATGCTGATGAGTTTTTATGTCCATTTTTATTAAAGTCTTCACCTTCCAAATAATAGTATTACATTGCACTATGGAATATGCTCTCAACAGAGGTTTGGGAAACTTTGTGAATGGACTGATGGAACTTTTGGCATCTGGACAGAGTGGAGAGGTAGCTTAAGCTGCATGAATTAGATGGATATTTCTGTTAACATGAATGCTAAAATAACTGGTAACATTTAAATTAATAATAGATCAGTCTCACGAGTTAGCCGCTAGTATCATAAAGAGAAGAGCTAATATTTTTTTTCACTGTTTTATCAGCCAGCAATTGCTCCAGGAAGCACTTAGGTTGCCGGCAGGCAGGTTCATGGGAAGCTTGAAACAGTGTTTTGAAGCACTGGTGCCTTGAGCTGCGTGACCTACGTCAAAAGTTATTGAGAGCAGCAGAGCTGGCAGAAGATGTCTGTGCTTCAGCTGCTCTGGCCCACAATTATACAAGCGACAAGGGTGCCTTTCAGCTGAGAAGCCGCCACTCACTGCAGAAGGAGCAACTGCTGGAGAGGGCAACAAGGTGCCCCTGCAGCTCTACAACCTTCTGCTCCAGCTGCTCCACCAGCACAACCCCCTGCCAGCCAGCCCGCCGGGCACGACTGCAGCAGCAGAGAGAGTCAGCACAGACGGGAACAGGCATAAAACCCCGTCATCTGCCATCACTTGACCCTGTGATCAACTTCTCTGAATCACCTGCATTTGAAAGAAAACTTTATATGGTTATGTGTTTCAGCATGAATTCCCAAATCCTTCTGAATGAAATTCAATAACCAAAGATTCAACCCTGTGTTTTCTGAGTACATTTCACAAACACCACCACCAAACTTTGTGGTTAATGAAAAGATACACTTTGCCTATATTGAGAAGTATGTAGTGCTTTTCTCTGACATAATGGCCAACAAAAAAAGATTACAGAATTACCCTAATATCTTCTGCCATCTTTTTCTCCTCTTCTGTAAGTTCCAGGGCAGCTGTTTCATCAGCAGAGAAGTATTTAGATGCAGGGATCATTCTTCCATCCTCAAACTGTAGATTTCTCACTAGTACCTAAAAAACGAGGGGATATAATTTTTAAACTCTTTGAGCAGCCTCACATCATTGTGTGTTTGTATCCTTCTGTGGTGAATTTTTCAATATTAGCATTATCATTGGAATAGTAAAATAAACAGCTTGCAGGAATGCTGCTATGATGCAAGTAATGAAAAAAAGATTACTTTTGTCTTTTAGATTCTCTTCTCTTCTGTTGGTACATTTTAATACATAAGCAAAATGGGTAAGATTTGAGTGAGGAGCAAGACACAAACACTTTTTCTATAGAATGACAGAAGATTAATAAACTCCAAGCTAATTAACTGCCTTTAGCAGATGGATTTATCTAGCCTGACAATCCACACTTCTGGGACTTTTTGCTAAGGTTACTCCATCTGTGCTCATGTTCGCCAGAATGAGCACTTACCATCTTCCCGTCATTACCAAAAATGACCAGGCCATTCTTCGTTACAAGTCCAGGTCTTGAAGCACCTTTTATTGCCAGCTCTTCTCCAGCTGGGACTGAAGCATCGACTAATGATGATCCATAGAAAGTAACCACCTAAAAATAGAGTGGCAGGTGCACATAAAAATGCTCTAAAATCCTAAGAATGAAGTGATATGATTTTGATGCTTTAATATTCTAGAAAGTAATAACATATAAGTACCAACCCATGGAAAATGTGTTACAACATTACCTCTGTATATTTACAACCTAGGACAAGTGAAACTGCAAACTTCCTAAAAGCTGCTTAGCTTTAACATTGAGCATGATGAAATCAATGCAGATAGGAGGTGGCTTTAGTTAGTGCATGTCTGGAAAGAGAATGATTTTACAAATGTTTTACACAGAGAAAATGTGAATCAAAGCCACAGTGCTTTTTCAAAATCGAAATGAAGTTGTTTTTTGGGGATAAAATGTGGTAAAATTAATGTATTTTTTCTGCAAATGATTCTAGCATTGCTAGGTCCACAGCTCTTCAAACTGCTGAAATAACTTTAAATAAATAAAAGAACTTTTCCTATAGTGTTGCATTCTGAGTTGTACTGTGATGTTGCTCACTGTAGCACAAGGAGTGTGGGTTAGATGAGTGGACAGTGAGGTGGATTGAAAACTGGCTGAACGTCAAAGCTCAGAGGATTCTCATCAGGGGTGCAAAGCCTATTTGGAGGCCTAGTTAGTAGTGTCCCCCATGTGTCAGTACTGGGTCCAATCCTGTTCAATTTATTCATCAAGGACCTGGATGAAGCATCCTCAGCAAGTTTACTGATGATACAAAACTGTGAGGAGTGGCTGACACACCAGAAGGCTGTGCTGCCATTCAGAGGGACCTTGACAGGCTGGAGAGTTGGGCAGACAGGAACCTCATGAGGTTCAACAAGGAACATGAGGATCAGCAAGTGCAAAGTCCTGCATCTATGGAGGAATAACCCCAGGCCCTAGTACAGGCTGGGGACTGACCTTCTGGAGAACAACTCTGCGGAAAAGGATCCGGGCATCCTGGTGGCCCAGAGCCAGAAATGTGCTCTTGTGACCAAGAAGGCCAATCGTCTCCTGGGTGCATTAGAAAGAGTCTTGGCAGGACTTTAAGAGAGTTGATCCTCCCTCTCTACTCAGCCCTGGTTGAGGTCACATCTGGAGTACTGTGTTCAGTTCTGGGCTCTCCAGTACAAGAGGGATGCGAAGTTAGGGGAGAGTCCAGCGTAAAGCTACAAAGATGATCAAGAGACTGAAACATCTGTCCTAGGAGGAGAGGCTGAGAGAGCTGGGCCTGTTCAGCCTAAAGGGAAGACTTATTAGTGTGTATAAATACCGTAAGTGAGGATGTCAAGAGGATGGGGCCAGACTCTTCAGTGGTGGCCAGAAATAGGACAAGAGATACCAGTCACAGATGGGAAGACAGGAAGTTCTATCTGATGAGGAAAAACTTCTTGACTGTGAGGGTGACAAAGCACTGGAACAGGTCATCCACAGAGGTTGTGGAGTCTCCTTCTTTGGAGATATGCAAGACCCACCTGGATGCCACCCTGTGCAATGTGCTTTAGATGACCCTAGGTAACTGCAGGGCAGTTGGACTGGAGTATCTTCAAAAGTCACTTCCAACTTTAATCATTCTGCGATTCAGTCTAAAGCATGCACTGCATTACATGCTGTAACACACTCTATCTCCTCAACTAAAACGGCATAGTCTGTCTCTACCCTGCCTACTTACTGCTTTTTTTCCATCTTTTTTAGATATTGCTCTTACCTTTCTTTGAATTAAAATCCTAGCTACAATAGATCTGCTGTGTTCTGTACACTTGTTTAGATGTCTGTTCTAGATTTATACCAAATATACAGCCATCTGAGAGAGCCACTCCAAAGTAACTCCCAAATGTATTTATCTGCATGCAATTCCCTTTAGCCTTTATAATAAAAAAACAGATACCAGGGGAGTGTTAAAAAGGCTGCCCTTCTGGTTTCCAGAACATACCTGGTCACCTATTTTCGCCCATGCTCCAGGTACTTTATCATGACCTCGGATCCAATTGTGCAAAGCTGCTGCAGGTTGGTTCCAGGAGATCTGTGAAATCAAGATATTCCAGCTAAATCTTTTGTGTTTGGTTATAAATCAAGTTATTAATGTTTTCTGACATAAGAGTTACAATTTTTCCTTCCCTTTCTTTCAACTGTTTATGTATTTAGGAACACAGAAAGGGTCTGGTCTAATAAAGGAAGATCATAGATCTGAAGATCATTGTCTTAAGAACATTTTAAGATGTTCTTAATATCTGGATACTACATAATAACTACTAACTACTGAACTTACTAACTACTGGATAATACATGATCTTAAGAACATCACACATAGTGCGTATCAGGTGTAACACCGGTGAGAATGTATTTCATTAACTCTGCAGCATCATAGGTATGAAATGAATTAGAGAATGTTTTGGAGTATCTACCAAGTAACAAACACTGAAGCACCCAGTGTCTTTCTTAGTTTAAGTACAAAGAATATTCAGAAGCAAGTTATAAGCCAATGAAAAAAAAAGCTGTACGATAGGGAGATTAAGTTAGTTCACTCCAAAAAATCTTCCTACATATTTAAGGGATGAATACAGCATTTGGACCACAGATACAAATTAAGTACATAAATTAAAATCTAGAAGTCACTAAAGCTCTTGGAATTCATTGCAATTTTGCATATATTATTTGAGTTGTTAAGTCCTCAAATTCATCCTTTCTTTTGGTTTCAGTAATGCCATGAAAACTCTTCTTCGTAGGCTCCTTTTCTGAGGTGTTTTGGAATAGATAGGAGTCAATTACTTCAGCTGCTCTGCTTCTTCATACATACTATGTACGATGTTCCTATCACTTTGTCAGCATGTATATGGCACACAAAATTTTGGTCCATGACCTAAATCCATACGCAAAAGTGGTATAAGGTAAGTCAGGAGTTTTAATACTCCTTTTGCAATATTTTTGATGAAAAGGACTATGTTCATCACAAACAAAAAAATGATATTAGTAGTTTTTGACTTCTTCATCAGATACTTGCATCGGTCTAGCAAAAGAAAAAAAGGTACTAAAGATGGCATTCACTATCATTTTATGATAGCCTTTCCAAACATAAAGAAAATCTAGCTAACAGTAAGAATTTTATTACATAGGTCATCCAGTGAGAGTAGTTACATAATATAGTCCTATATGATATAGTGTTTGAATAATTATTGTTATTATTGTTATGCTTTTTTTTTTCACGACCTGTTTTTTATCTCCTGGTAGGTATGAACAGTTCTGTTTTCCTAAAAACTTATTCCTTATCTACTTCTGGTAGAGAATTCAGCATGAATCACTGGTAAACATACCAATCAAAAAGAGAGTCCAAGCTTCATTTCATTTAATGCTGTATTTATAACTATCATAACATTCAAGAATCCACTGAAGGAGCAGCTGCCATCTAGCTGCATAAAGATGATCTCAAGTAGGACATCAAGTTTCTATATATAGATATGTTTAACTGCTGACAGGGAATATGAACTTCACCTGGGGCTCTGTTACATACATCCTTGGGAGTTATCCCAGGAATACGAGGTGAGGAAACAATTGTGTTACAACTCAAGGTAACTTGATGTCACTACTACTGTAATCTGAGTTAGTAACACCTTCTCTAGCGATTGTGTATGAAACACAGTGCTATCTAATAGTACCTCTGCATTTTCTTTTTTCTGGATCCCTTCATATGTTGCCCCTTCTTTAGGCTGAGGTATCCGAGGAGCTTTACCATCAGCAATTAGATGTACAGCCTCCACCTAAGTAGAAGAAAAGCATTTTTAATATTACTTTGGTACTCACTTTCTGCTCAGTCATCTTTATGAATGGCAACATATTTTCTTGCATAAAAGGAACTGTTTTATTTTTAAAATCTAAGATTTCCAAAATCAGGGAACAGATTTACATATAAGTATTCTTAAACTCCTTTAACAAAAGAAATAGTCTCAGATATCTGTTGGGAATGTCTAATCACTATGCATACTAGCTGCCTAAATTCTTCAGGTCCAGAACGTAAGCGAAGGCAGAATTTGTTTCTGGGTGTTTATATTCAATTCTTACTGCTTTTGCTTCTGCAAAAACTATTTCTTTATATTAGAACGGACAGAGAAAAAATATCTCTAAGATTCCCTGCTATTTTTAATTCACTTTCTTTTATGCATTTTAAAACAGAACGAAGACAACTGAGCATGCAAAATCCAAAACACTCAGCTGAACTTTAAACTTCATTCCTCTTTTTTCTTTATCTTCACTCCTGACTTTCTGCTCCAAGATTTTAAAAAATTTCACCTTGTAAAAACATCAAAAAACTCTACAGAAAGAACTACAATCCAGGCAAAACTGACTTCTTGCCTTCTGTGGAAACAGGACATGCTGCCTGCTGCCAGCAACAAATATTTTAAAGCCAGCTCCTCAACTTTGTGAGGCAACAGAGCTCCACTAAAGCCACAGATTCAGCCGAGCACCAAGACCTCAGTCTTTCCAAATTTATGTGCCTTGTCTATACTCCCTTTATGTTCATCTCCAACATTTATTTTCCTTTTAAAATGTTGATATTTAGCACAGATAAACATACCATAGCCTTTATCCCTTCTGGAAAGAGAAACCGGTTATACAGGTCATCCACAGTATCGTTTTGGCCTACGTCACATTCTCGCTGCAGAAGAATCGGTCCAGTGTCAAGACCATCATCGGCCCAGAAAATGGTAAATCCTGCTTTCTTATCTCCTTGAATTAAAGTCCTGCACATTAAAAAACAAACAAAAAAAAAACACCTTTCAGTAAATACTGACAGTATGAAAGCACTCAGGAATATCAACTCATCTGTTACACATTCACTTGCTTTAGGTACATAGAAGAGAAGAAGATCCCATGTCAATCACACAGTACATGCACTAATTACTTTAAGCGTATGAGCAGTTGCAAGACACACAGAACAAAAAGTGTGCAAAAACTGTGATGTGATTTGAAAGATGGGTACATCAAAACAAGAAAATTTTAATAGTCTGCTTCTAGATAGTATATAGTATCAGTATATAGTAAATATTCATAGTTATTTACTATAATTAACTAAGCCTCATTACTTATCTATAGGTCAGAAAGGAAAGTACAGTTGTCCCACAGCTGAAAGAGCTAAACTCAGAATGGAAAATGACAGATGCTTAACACAGCACTACTGTGCAACTGTTTACGGAAAAGTCATTACAGGAATTTAAGTCTAGCCGGATTCTCAGCTGGTATGTATCAGCACAGCACTGCTTACAACAGATCTGTTGCTGATTTGCATCAGCTCAGGATCTGCCTTTGAATTTAGAAGGAACTTTGGCAATTTAAGATTTTCTAGGTCTCCTCCGTCTAAAGTAAACTTCGTACAAAATCTCACCAGTTGATTGCAGAAGCTCCTCGGTGGCGTGGTAGGATGGATGGATGGTAAATAATTGAGCCATGCTTGGGGCAGTCAATAACATCCATGGGGATGAACTGCGTGCAGAACGGAAGGACATTGAGCTCTGCTCCAACGGATTTGTAGGCTGCAACTACTTCCTGGATAGGCTTGCCTTTAGCTCTCCACCGAGGGAACTTAAAAACAGGAGTGCCGTCCTTCTCTGCTGCCAGGGCTGAGGGGAAAGAATAGCTGGTTTTAATTCACATTTCAGGTTAAAAAATCAAACAGAAATCAGAGAAATATTGCAAGAAACTCAAATGAGCAGCTAATGTGATTAAAGAGTGTCCTTTGTACTGTTCTGTACCTTGTTTATGAAAACCTTTGGAGTAGGATGTATTTTATTAGTTCTGTCTTTGATTCTTACTCCTAAAGCTCATGTTATTCTCAGCTTTAAGTTAATCTTTATGACCTAAGTAACAGGTACCAATGAAGGTAGAAGAGAATGATGAATGCTGTTGACTATTTAACAGTGGCACTTAAGTTCTTGCCCAGTCACTGTATCTACCTACAACTGGTTTGCCTTCAAAGAATTTTATTTTCCACTTCAGCAATTTTGTATGTGCCTGTGACTTCACATAACCAAGATTCACTCATGTCAGCAGCATCTTGCCATGTTGACTCAAAGACATGCTGGTGGCCTTCAGTTATTTCCTCAGAATTTTGTTTACTGATGCCTTCTAGGTACCCTTCCATACATCTGGGAAACATCCTACCCAAGAATAAGATGCCTAAGGATATAGAAACATTACCAAATTTCACTCAAGACTTGAGATCTTTGAATAACCTAGGGGCAAAAATCAGCAAAGAATCTAGCAAAATCATTATTTATCATTTAGAGTATAATAAGTGAATTCTATGAGGGTGACAGAGCCCTGGCACAGGCTGCCCAGAGAGGCTGTGGAGTCTCCTTTTCTGCAGATGTCCCAAACCTGCCTGGCTGCCACCCTGTGTCATGTGCTCTAGGTGCCCCTGCTGGAGCAGGGGGGTTGGACTACACGATCCTTCCAACCTTAACCATTCTGTGATTCTGTGATTAGTTTAAATAAACAGTTTTGTTATTTTAAAGCCTTTGTTAAAATAAATACATGGTTGAAATCAGTGGAAGATTTGCTGAGTTATAACTGCTTGTTTAGTAATAGTTTGTATAATGGTACCAAGTATTATGGGATGCTGCCAGGAACAGATAGATTGTCTTTTTCTCAGCAGTGGTTCTAATTCTTCCAAAGCGTGATAAATTCGTATAATAAAGTAGAGTTACAGAATGCAATAAGCTCAAAACCTATGTGCTATTTTAGGAATGCCATTGCTTAGGTAAGCAAAATTTATGTTTGATTTCTCCCTCAAAAAAGTGCTATAAAAATACGTCAGAACCTGACAAAAACACCTAGTGACTTGAGGCAGTTTATGGAAGGTAGTTTTAAATTCTGATTATCCAGAAAGGTAAATTCCATTCCGCACTTCTATTAGCAAACCATATTAATTCACTATTTTTGTGCCTCTGAAAAACTAAAATAAAACAAACCTACAATTCCAATGATTCCAAAGTATCTTCTCTATTATGGCATATTACACATTTACATCAGTGCAATTCTGAATACATGAATACAGCAGTGCTGCCTTATAAAGGTCTAAAAAAATCTTCTTGCAGCCAATGGAAAAAAGAGAAGTGCAAAGTTTCCTCCGCCCTCTTGAATGCCTTGTCCATACCGCAGGTGGTTGAGCAATAAGCTCTGTGGGTATTCTACTGCACATAAGCTTGGCAGAAAGCCAGGAATAAACAGTCTTGGCTCCATGCCTCTAGTCACAGACAACACAGAAAAACAGGTGACAGACATTTATGCTTGAGTACGGGCTCAGCAGCTCTCCAGAGCATGGATTAAGTCAAGTGATAATGCTGCCTCCTCGTAGCTGCCTTTAAACACTGTGTATATTGTAAGATACGGATCTAGTTCAGGATAATTACCTCTAGGATGTCCATTCAAGTAAGGTTCCCATGTTATTATTATTTTTTAATAATCATAATGTATGGTTAGAAACAGCTTTTAAATGCTGATTAACCAGCAAGGTTAAACTGGTTCTGGCAGTTGTATTTTTTAAAGTACAGTTCTTGTGCTGAATCTAGTAACAAAAACAATATATGTGAGTCATTCCCATGTAGATATTACCTTCTCACGAGAAGGGGAAAAGGCAAGTTTGTCAGGCACACCTCTAACATTAACATTTGGATTACGGTTACACTTACCCAAAGGATCAGCTTGTCCATTCTTGTCAGGCACTGTGAATACTCCCACAACCTTGTGGCCCTCTTTTCGCAGCTTATTATACACTTCTTGACCAAAAATACTTTGACCTATTAGAGCTAGCTTTAGCTTATGTTGATAAGCCTGTCAAAAGAAATAAGACAGACTATGTTTTAGGATACAAAGAAAATATGTTGCTATCTACATTTCTCTCTTGCTCCTTCTTATTCAATGCTGCGGTTTAAAACACGGTAATCTTTCTATCCCAATCACCTTTGAAAGAATAATAATCACACTTTGTGATTAACAACAGGTAATATAAAATTCAGTAAGACCACACTAAGCATAGAAGTATCTGATGTTAATATTTCTTCCCCAGAATTTTCATTAGACAGACCCATTGCTTATTACAAGAACCACAACCGACTCCATAAGCTTATTCCTTATCCTTATTCTTGCATATCAAAGTAATGAAAATTCATTTTTGAAAGAGGCATGTTAAACACTTCTGGGCAATACTTTGGTGTCTGGAACATGCCCCCTAAATCTCAGTGAATACACAGGAGCATATTACTAGTTGTCAGTATCTACAGGCTAAAGAACACAGGTTTGCATTCCTCTGCAACCCTGACAAATTAAAGGTGGTGATCAAACTTTTGATCCTTCCACTAGGAAATATTGCTAAGTCTGATGTTCTTTTGATGGACATTCACTGGCATTCTATGTTTGGAGCCCAGTACACCAGGCTTTCAAGCATCTTCATAATGAGCAGATGCCAACAGCTGTCCCACCTGTTGAATTTGAAGACAGTTAGAATCACAACACTGCTGTGATATCAGGATATCACCTATTGCTATTCTGCTCATGTGCTCCCATTAAGAAAAGTATTATTTCCTTCGGATTCCCCCAAATCTTAAAGACAGTTTCTTTGCAAAACTCCATCTTTGAGGGTTCCCTAATTTCTGCTTTTTCAAGAAAATATGCAAGCTGAAGCACAGCTCACATTTTCTGGCCTTGATGTACCTCCCGTGTGATGGGAAAGATGGGGAAAAAAAGATGCCCCAGCTTCGATGAATCCACTATAAATCTTAAACTATTTCAAAACTAATTGATTTATATAGGGAACATTACAATAAACACACTGATTGAAGCACTGAAAATAGCCCAAGATCTCTTGCAACACTTATTGCATATAGGTCTTTTTTTTTTTCCCTTCTTGCTCAAGAGTTCCTGCAAATCCTTCATTTTTTTTAAATCTGCACATGAGCATCTGGTTTCTTTGGCTAGGTTCGGAGGTAGGAGTGAATGCCAAGGCATGTTCTCTTAAACCTATATATCCCTCATAACCCTTAAACTCATATATCGCGACGGCTCCTGAGGGGGACAGTTGTGCCCTTCTTCCTCCCTGCCCTCAGTATCTTGCTCCTAACACCTCATTTACACCAGAACTGGTATTCTGTGGCTGCATGATGAGCTGCATTAGGGTACTCAGCTACGTGGACACCCATCTGACAAAAGGTGTCTAATTTTCAACCCCATCAACTCACTGCAGAAACGCACTGCACAGTCCCAAGTCCTGGCACAGGTCCCACGGCGGAGCACGGAGGAGTGAGAGCGCAGGGGCTGGCAGTAGAGTGCAAGTGCCCCTGCATGCACTCCACATCGTGCACCACTACGGCCGGGAAACTTCGCAATAAAAAGGGACCTGGTGCATATCCAACAAAAGAAGCCTTACCTTCACCAAAGTTGAATCTGATGGAAGCCATTCCTGGACTCAGTCCATTAAAGAACCCTCCTATTAGGGGGCCTGAATGAAGGGCAGAAAATAAAGCCACGCGTTGCCCACCTCTATTCTTAGCCTCATACTTCCCAACTTGACTTTGACTTCCGTACTTTTTGAACATCTTACAGCACTAGATGCCATGACCTCAGAGAGAAAAACAGGAATCAAAGCACTGAATATCCTGACCATTGATATTTTTCCTGTATGTTGGCCCCTGTCTGCTTTTCTCCTCACTCCTCTCAACCCTTTCTTACAGAGGCTGGGACAAGCCTCAGTCATCTGTAGCTCAGTCATCTACCACCTTGACTAAGTTATTAACTGAATACCAAATAGTCGACGTTGCCCATCATATCATATGACAATTCTATGACATACAAAAATGTCCAGAAAGACATGTTACTCAAGGCCACAACCTATTCCACTGGCATTTATTTCACAGCTGACATATTTCTGCTGCATTTTGTTGTTTTTGAACTACATTTTAGCTGCAAAGCTGGCCTCCAAAAGGAGGCTTAAGAAATGGGACATTACAAAGCAGGACTATTGAAGCACATCCTCTATTTTGTGCATATAGATTTTATGGAAGACAACAGGAAAGAGCTATTTGTCCAGAGATAGTATTTTTCCTCGGAATGAAACTCCCTGCACTAGAGCATTAGTCATTGAACACGTCTGGAATGGTATCAAATCCTCTGATTTCTGTACAGTGCTAATTTACAACGGCAGCCCTGCTGGTGCATTGAAAGAACATTAAAGAAAGCCCAGGTGTCAGCTACTTGTTCTACTTTTGCTCATTTGTGAATAGCAAAAAACAGAGCACTGGAAGGGATCTCCTTAGTTAAGAAATCTATCATTCTACTATTCACAAGCGTGTGACCTACGAATGCACACTTCAACATAAAGTACAGGGTTTTTGTTCTCATCATGCTATTTCATTGCTTTTCTGATACTTAGAAGTCATATGGTAATTTTCAGGCCAAATTTATCCCCATTGACTTAACTCCCCCCCCCCCTTTCTTTTTTTCCCCTGGGGGTACATGATTCTTTAATCATATCTTTCTTCTTACTTTTATTTTGTTAGATTAAGCAAGCCAAGACCTTTTAATTGTGCCTCATAAGACAGAGATGCCAGTCCCGTGTTCGTCCTATGGCTTGCTGCATCTCCTCTACTTTCTGAACCATGAGTGATGGAAATTGTATCCAGGTGACACCTTGACAGGGCTTGGAGCATTTGCACCATCATTTTCACCTCTCCTGGAAAACCCCTAGCTAGTATGTACTAAGGCTCTCTCTCTATACACACACACACACACACACTTTATATATATATATATATATAAATATATGTGCCAAAACAAGCAAACTT
>VZSV01000032.1:4032958-4043233 GCA_013398735.1 Nothocercus julius
TTTTTCTCGCCCCCTCCCCGTGGATGCTGGAGGAGCGGCCGCGCCTCCCCTGCCTCGTATCTGTCCCCAGAGGCGACCCCCGGCGTTGCGAGGCGGAGGGGCAGGCAGAGCCGCGCGACCCTCCTCTGCGGCGGGGAGAAGGCGCCGGTGCGGGACGCGGGGATGGGGTTTCCTTACTCCCCCCTCACCCACAAATATATCCAGTGACCCCCCCAAAAATTTTGCACCCCCTGCCTCCCGCTCCGGTTAGCCAGAGAAAGGATCCTGAGATAAGTTAGTTGTCTTGGGCAGTCGCTTGCAATTTCAGCTTAAAAAATATAAATAAATAAGACCATGTGACGTATACCTCTTGTCAGCAGGTTTCCCTGCCTGTCAAAATCCACGTTTTCCTTGGTGTGTAGAGGTGACCTACTTTCTAAACCAGGAGTGTGTCCAGCGGCTACGCTGTAATGCACGTTGTGTGTTGAACAGTGCCAAACTAGCTGCATCAGGTGCTGCTGTGCAAATTAGTCGTGCGTGGGCCAACTGTTTCACGTACAGCCTTATTCTAAGGGAGAATACAGTTTATGCCATACTCAGTTTAACAGACTTTCGGAAGCGGAAACTGTACCGAGCTTACCTGTTCTCTAGCCATGAATTGCGAAATGTAAAATTTACTGAAAATGCCAAATCATTGCAGCTTTGACAGTAACGCTAAGTGCACATAGAAAACTTTGGATGACATAATATGCTCCATTACAGCGATCTTGACAGTGAGCAAACAGGCTGGTCTTCTGTCAAGAACAGTGTTCAACTTCTAAGGGCAGAGCCAAAGAAAATCCAGTGACTGCGACCCGTATTGTTAGCAATTATGCTCTAAATTGGGAAAGAAGGTACAATGCAAGTCCAGTTTGTTGGATTCCTGCCCTCGATATATATGGCCATAACATTAGTGAATCTTGCTGTGACAGTACATTCACTGAATATTGGCATTACTGATTTTATAAAATAGGATGAAGCTGGGGAGTCTGCCTAACTTAGTAGGTACCTCATATTGTTCAAATTGTGATGCTTCTTATCACTTGGGAAGGAACTCAATCAAACTTATTGCAAATACGTCATGCTGTATGAAGAAGGACCTGTCTACTCTTTGGAAGGAAAAGCAAACTCCGGCCTTCTGTGTTTCCTTTCTCTATATGGTCTAGTTCAGTTGGGAAAAGAGTTTCTGCATGTCTGTGAACAGTTGCTCTACCTCCCGGTTGTGTTATCTAAGTTCAACTTGGCCTCCATCTGGGTGGCCAACAGCTTTCATACTCTTGTCTGTCAGGGAGAAATTTTGCACACGTGTTTCTTATTTTGTATGATCAGTTGGAGGTAGTAGGCCAAGGGCAACGAGCACCCGCTTATTTGGCCATGGCAGTTATGCTGAGCAATAGCACTGCTCTTCACATCCATTACTTGGCCGCAGGGAAGGGTGGCAGGACTTGGGTGTCTCACAGAGCACCTCTCTACAGCTTGGCTTGAGAGATGCCTCTTGCTTAGCTGGTTGTCAGTTTGGACAGGAGTGTCCAGTTCCGCCTCTTCTATGGTCCAGTAACTTTCCTGTTCCTCTTATAAAGCCCTGATACCCATTTCAGTCTCTCTGCTCTTAGCTGGCCTTTTTTTTTTGTGAAGGGAGGAGCTGGGGTTGGAGAATACCACAGCATACCTCTGTAAGGCTGCATCCGCAACAGAATTGGATTCTCTAACGCTAAAGTACTGAAGCTGACATAATGGGTATTTAAACTGCATCCTGCAGGGCCCCAAATAGCATCCATCAGCAATTTGCTAATTTTCTATAGCCAAGCTTCCAGAAGATGCATCGGAATTGCCCTCCGAGGAGTCTGGGAGGCGAGATGAATTGGATGTTGTAGACTAACAGGATGCTGTGCCACAAGGACCGCACATCAGTGCTTTTGAGTGCATATTGCTGATGGAGAGCTTTTTCTTCCCTTTCTTCTTGCTCACAATGAGACATTTAGTCTCCTCATTTTAGCAATAACTGTGCATGTGTCTAGCCTGCTGGTGCAGGTAGAAACTGATGTTACTGATGCAGAAATTAGGGTGGATGGTTTGTTGCAATGTGTGTGTCCTTATAGTTGGCACTGCTGCTGGCTTCAAAGTAGCATTTTAGAATTCAGAAATGCTTACCCTTTGCTGCAGACATTTCTCTTCCTTAATCCCTTCTCTTCCTCAGCCTTGCTGCACATATTACTTCTCGTCTTTGCCTACTTATGTATCCTCATCCTTTCTTCCCATTGTAGCTAGTGAAGGGTCCCAGTCAAATATCTTCTCTTCCTCTAAAAAATGTCAGAGGAACTATTGATTCAGCAGCATTCCTCCTGCAGACCAACCACTAACCATTATTTGACTTACTGGCAACTCGGGTTGTTTTCTTCTGCTTGTTTAACCTTGTGCTCAGCTAAGTTTTTAAACTTTCCAGAGCAGCCTACTCAGTGAAATGTGAGAAGAGCAATACTACGACCTACATTAAAAGAACTCTGCCTGCAGAGTTGACATCCTGTTTAGGCAAACTTTAGTTATTCAGCTTACTTATTGCCTCTTTTTTTTTTTTTTTTTTTTTTTAAAGAAAATTAACTGCTGTGTTATGATTATCCAGTATCCAGTCATTTCTTTGTGCAGCAGCTTGATGTGATAGTTTTGTTAAGATCCCAGTTTGAAGATGCATGCAAGTTAAAATTCTTTCTGTAAACTTATTCTATAATAAGAACTTTGTTACACTGCTCAAGCTGTATAGTGTGAATAGTACGAAAAGTACCAAAATAGTATGAAAGCAGAATAAGGATTATAATACTGCAAACTAAATAGGCAGAGATTAAATATTTTAAAATTAATTTAGGATATTGCAGTTTACTGAGCTTTGACTAAAATTGTTGATTTGCATTGTTGATTTGTTGATTGCAAATATTATTGATTTTCAGAAATCCATGCTGAAGTGCAGTTGAAGAATTATGGGAAATTTCTTGAGGAGTATACATCTCAGCTGAAGAGAATTGAAGATGCTTTGGATGACTCTGTTGGAGATGTTTGGGACTTCAGTCTTGATCCCATTGCATTAAAGGTCTTCATATATTTAATATGCAGTGAAATTGTTATGTTCCTTATTCCTGCTTTCCTTCAAAACCTGATAAGTAAAAGCTGTGTGCATTTATGTTAAGATTTTGATTTTGTGTTCGAGAAACCTGTCTAAAACAATTATCAAATAACTAATACATTGGTTCTTAGCACCAGAGATGTTTTCATGTTGTTCTTTTTTCTTGTCTTTTGGATGACAGTAAAAGTTAAATGAATTTACTATTCTTGATGTCTTTAAACTTTTTCCCTGTGTTTTTTGGGGGTGGGATTTTTTTTGTTGGTTTCCAAAACAGCTCCCTACTAGTTGTATAACTGCAAAGTGAACTGTGTATGTATTTTTAATTATTTGATGTAATGGCCTTCATTTTATTTGTTTATTCATTTTTATAAAAGCAAATTGCACAATATTATTTTTCCTTCAGAGGTGGTTATTTCCTTGGTCAGAAACTTCTCATCCTCTGTGGAGTACTTTTTGTTTGTTTTATTTTGTTTTTCGTCACTTGTAGACATTACTCAAAAGCACTTTTTGCTTTTGTTCCCATATGGAACTTGTCTATCCAGAAGATAGAGCAGGTCTAAATATTCCTCCAACTTTTCAGCTTACGTGCAGGGCCACTACAGTGCTAGATGTGTATGAAGTAGGCTGTCTCATATCTGATTCAAGTACAAAGTTTTAGTGCCTGCTTGCAGATACATACCATACTCTCCATTCTCTGCAAGTTTGGGATTCTGTGATTCTAGGTTTTATGTTTCCTGAGCTGCTTTCTGCATACTTCGTAATGACAATGCTTTTGCTTTACAATTTCTGTAAGTAAATTACCATAAGTACTATGTAGTATATCTAGTTATTCCCCTTTCTGCCATCAGTGAAAAGGAAAGCGTTTCCCTATATATGCAAAAAGTGAAGATTTCTTCTGCAGAAGTTGTCATTACTGTACAGTTATTGCCCTGTATTACTGACCTCATTTGAGATTAAACTGAAAAAAGTAATACTTACCTAGTTGGATAAATGTGTTTTTGACAAATATTTTCTAAATTTTTGTTTGTTTGATAATGTTTTTTAAATAATTTTCAGCTTTTGCCATATGAACAGTCTTCTCTGTTGGAGCTCATAAAGACAGAAAACAAGGTAGGTGCTTTGTGCTTAAATGTAAGAGATGACTGTATGTTATTCTAGCTAAAACAAAGCCCGCTAAACATGAGAAATGTTATGTAAGGCATTTACTTGCCTTGTCTTGTAATCTATGTTTTTTTCTTCTTCTTTGAGTCTAGGTTCTGAACAAAGTAATAACTGTTTATGCGGCTCTTTGCTGTGAAATCAAGAAATTAAAGTACGAGGTAAATTCAACTGTCTTTTATTGCTGTGTGACAATGATTTACAAGTGAATCTGTAGATTTGTTCTGTCATGCTTAAAAAAAAGATGCAAAGATGCGGTGTCTAAATTTATGTACTATGACTGTATATATTCTGTTTATTAAAAAACAAATTTCTGCTTCTGTTGTTAGGCAGAAACTAAATTTTATAATGGCCTCTTGTTTTACGGAGAAGGAGGTAAGTAGTTCCCTTTACTGTAGAAGTTTGTAGTTTTATGTTATTACTTCAGGTTATATCAAAAGCTATGTGTAAGCCATAATACAGATAAATGCTTTCATTATATTTTGGCTGGTAAATGCTAAAGAATGGAAAGGTTACAGAGCTATACATTACTGTCTTGTAACTTTTCTAAGACAGCATTAATATTTTATCTTTACAGCTCCATTATCTATAGTAAGTACTGTTATATTTATCCGAAGTTTCATTGCAACCTTATTTACATGAGAAGTAGGAAGCAGGGACTGTTACTTATTTTTCAGACACATAGCCTTTAAGTGAAGATACTGAGAAAATACATGAGATATAAAAGCAATGCTTCTGAAGTTTGTCATGATTATTTTTGTGAAACATTTTGGCTGCTTTTTTTTAAAGTCATCATAGTTAATGTATAAAGTACAGAAACCTGTGTTTATGGTACTGTAGCAGCTCTTTTTCAAAGTGTGGCGTTGATCACCTGTACTTTTGCATGTAAATACATTATCCTAAAACAACCTATTTCTTATTGGAATTAGGTTTTGCGTTATTACCTTTATTCATTGTCATATTGCTTACGCATTTATTGTTTTATAACAAAGTCCTATGTGCTTGACTCATACAATCATAGCTGTTCCAATATATTGGTGTAATCTTCTGCTCTTAAAGTGAAGATAATATTACTTACAGTTGTTCAGACTGTGAAATAAATGACTGTAAGTCAGTCTAGTTGACAAAGCCTGAAGGCACTCTGTAGATGAAAACAGCTTTTTTTTTTTTTTTTTTTTATGAAATTATGCTGGTAATGCCCCCGAATAATTGGTTTTAAGTGCTTTATTCAATGGTATTAGTCTGAGAATTAGCACAGATCTTAGTCATGAGATCTGTTTGTACTGATGACTTGTTAGGTGGACTGTCCATGAATTTTTTATATCTATTTTAGAAATGTGGTAGGACTACTCCTTCATAGTAGTCTTGCAAAAGCACTTTGCAAAGCTTTTCAAGAGCCTTAGATGTGACAGAGCTATTGGGGAATGTGAAATCTTTGTGACTGAGACTGTTTAACATGCTTCAAGTACTGTATAAGATGACTGTTGTGGTTCAGCTAAGAACCTTCTGAGAAGAAAGGGATGTGTTGCCAACGTGATACAACCTGCTGCCAACAGGGAATCCCTCAGAACTTCTCTGCATCTCTAGTGTGATGAAAGACAGGCTGTTGCAGCAACAAGATGATAAATTATAGCAGCAGTTTGTTCCTGCTTGGCTTACAGCAGGGAATAGTTGGGAATGGCAGGAAACAACAGCTCAATCTTCTTTTTTTTTTTTTTTTTAAGATGCGAAGATGCGGACACAGAAATTATGTGCTCTGGTCCTAAATGCTTTGTAACGTCTACCAAGCTTACTTAGTTCAGAACAGCTAGCAAGTCACTGGTTTAGTTAAACAGATAAATGTTGTGCTGGCCTCTGCATACTCTGCACGTGAAAAACATTTTGTCATCTTGTCCTTACAATGGCTAGGGCAGGCCTAGGGATTTGAAGTCGTTAGACTTGTTTTTTTTTTTTGGGACATCTACTAAACTCAGTAAAGTAAAACTTAAGTAACACATGTGAAGGGGAAGGATATAGTATTTAGTCTTTTTGTGCTGGAGCTTTATTTTACAGAGTGTGCAGGTTTCTTTAGTCTCTGATGACTGCTCTAAAGAAACATTTTTACAAAACAAAAGACAAAAAGACTAAAACTAAATAAAATTTAGGGATTTCCTTCTATGTAATGAAGGATGAGGTCTGGAAATAGGAAACTGTTTTTCCCTAACGTGAGGTAATTTCTTATGCCTGTAGGTTTGCAGTTGTAAGCCATTTTTACACAGAGTGACTCAACAGAAAAATCTTAAGTCCATAGCATTAAACTGTCCTCAAATTAAAAAGACTGTGTTTTGTCAATGGTACTAGGGTCACTACAGCTGTCTGAAAGAATTCTGCGTGAATGGTGCAGTTTAATATAACTGGATACTAAGGATTACATGACTTCATCATATAGTAATGCTTTAAAGACATGATGATGAACCAATACCATGGCATTGGTTAATATATAGAAAAGACAAATAAATTATTTGAAGAAATTGCACACTGCACATCTTTTTTTTTTTTTCTTTTCCTTTTTCCAATGATTAATAACTGCAGCATCTTGTTTCCATAACCGTGTTATAACCGTGTCACTAGACCTTCCTTACAAGACAAATACCTAGTGCTTTCACAGACTTGTATTAATGGAAACATTGATATGAAGTTACATAAAATAAATGCTTGCTAAGAATTGCATTCCATATTTTTAAAAATTTTCTTTCATGTGATAAAGACCTTGTTTCCCTGTTTTGTGGGAAATACTGTGTATTTGTTTTACATAGTATAATTTATATTGAGACAAAAGCTTAAAAAATATGCCTACCTTAAGAAATCAAAACAAAATCTTATAAGGCTCCCATCAGGGATACATTGTCTTTTTAAATATTCTTCAGTTTTACTACAAAAGAAAACCTCTGAGGTCAAGCTTTGTAGTGAAATGAATAGGTCTAACATGATTTTTTGAAAGTAGTGACAAATCCTTGTCTTTCAAGCCACAGATTCCAGCATGGTGGAGGGAGATTGCCAAATACAGATGGGAAGATTTGTTTCTTTCTTGCAGGTAGAGTATATTTTGGTTTTGATGGCAGTTGCAGTCTTAATCGTATTTGCAAAAATAATTTAACTGTATGGCCCGTCCTGCTTAGGTCTTGCTGAAAAAACGTTAGTTATTTGATATGTTGGTGCTTTTTGTATGTCTGCAGAGCTGTCACCATCACCTCCCTTACCACAGAACTCTGTAATTTAGTGTGATCCTCTGTTGCTCTTTTTTTCCTTTATACTTGTGTGAAATTCTGAAATTGTGGTATTTGTAATCATTGTTCAGAGAAATTAGAATTTACTTAAGCAAATTTCAACAAAAGAAGATAATCAAGATTGCTTCATTAAGGAACTCTGTTTTTTTGTTTTTGAGTGACAAGTTTATTTTTTAATTGAAAATTGGGCTTTTTTAATCTTTGTTTTTTTATCTTTGTTTAGCTGGTAGGAGGAGGCAAATTTGAATGATGGGTTTTGAAAAAAAATTACTTACACCTCAAACTTTGAGAGAACACTCCTTTCAGAAACCGTTTCATTTTTATCAGAGTCATTTGAATGAGAGCAGGATCTGTGTTTCCCATGAGGATTTCCTGTGCTCTTCCCTTTCAGCCTGTCCTGGATTTTTTTTTCTCTCTTCAGTGTAGTTTTTAAGTGAATCCTGTAAGTTTTCCAAGTTTTAAGACTCTTCTATTCCAAATATTGTTTTATTTTCATACATAACCTACCTGTAATGAGGTATGTATATCAAAATAGGGAGGACACAGGAAGCTTCTGGAATGTTAATACACATTTGTATTAGTCAAGCTCTGAGGAAATCTTTTTCCATATTGATCCTGTTCTTTCTCCTCTGTTCTGTTCCTCTAAGTGCAATCAGGAGATTGCCTTTATCCAGAGTTTGGGAAATACTGATATAGTCAGTGTTGAGCATATCCCTAATGGCAGTGTGAAAATATGAACGAAAACTGCAGAAGAGGTGAAATAATTCTCAGAGCTACTGTGCATCTGTGGCTTTACTGGCTTTTCACAGTTTAGTGTGTCTTAGCATCCAGAGAGCATTGGCAGCTTGATTAACTAGATGTAAAGCCTAAAATTTTGGGTACAGTAAACTTAAAAAAAAAAAAATCAAAATAATGCCGTGTAGCACTGATAGATGCTTTTGATCCTATGGAATACTGTGTATTTGAAGTCTGACAACATGGCCATTTTCTGTACTATGTTGCTACTGATAAGTATGTGCTATTGAATTGGACCATTTCCTGAAGATTTTAAAATGGCAGCTAGTTCTGCCTTTTTTTAATTATATATTTTTTAAGGGCAAGAGTATTAGGACCCAAAACAGCATTTCTAAGTGGATGGGTAACAAAAAGTGAAATTTCTCTGCTTCATTGCACTTCTAAGACAGTAATACACAAGCTGTAAATGGTATCTGGATGAGAAAATCAAACTAAACTTCTCTGGGCTGATTTCCCTTTATCCCTCCCCTCATTTGCCCAGGAAATGGTGTGATCTCAGTTGTCTTTTGATCTGCTCCTCTGGAGTCTGCTGGCTGTTTTCAGCTGTGTTTAAGAGAGGAATACAAGTATAAGAATCAATGACACTTCCAAGTTTTGTGCAAACTGATGGCAAGTAGAAGGCAGAGACACAAACAAGATGTATTTTGATCAGAAGAGAAGACAGAATTCAGCTGCTCCCTGCAGTGTTCTGGCAAGCCCCAGCAAGTCGGCTGCTTAGCCTGATGTGGGCTGTCTGGTCTGGAGCCATCTGTGCAACTTGC
Source organism: Nothocercus julius (assembly GCA_013398735.1). Lineage (NCBI taxonomy): Eukaryota > Metazoa > Chordata > Aves > Tinamiformes > Tinamidae > Nothocercus > Nothocercus julius. Next base: position 4,042,072 of record VZSV01000032.1, read on the forward strand.
TGGCCAGACTAAGCAGCTGCTGACTTGCCTGGTGGCAATACAGGGGACATGAGTGAGCAAATGTTACTCTGCTTAAAGAAAATCCACAGTTGTTTATTCTGTTGTTCAAGGAACACCGTGTTAAAATCCATTACAGAAATCAAGATCAGTTCTTTATAATATCACAACTGACTTTTTGTTTTAACTCTTAAATCTAGCAGTAATTTATGCTCCGAAGGTACCTGCAGACTGTTGTAGAGTCACCTCTTAATGTCTTTAATAAAGTGAACTCTTGAAATATCTTGCTGTAAAAACTTTTAAGCCTATTGGACCTTCTCATGGTGGCTTTTGCCTGTACCTTCTCCAAAGATTCAATATCCTTTTAAAAAATAAGGTTTTGAGTATCAAATGTGGTATTTCAGTATCTAATTTGCTAAAGCTGTTTGAAGCCGTGAAATCAGTTCTGTCTTTCTTCTATTTATATGACCATGCTGCATATTCATCGCTTTTTAATTCAAGTTGTACTGAGAGTTTGTATTCAGTTACTTCCTAACTGTAGCTCCCAATACTTTTTAAAGCAGTGTCTAGGATAATGCTCACCATCCTGCTATGGGTCTGACTACTGACTTGGATTAGGAAAGATACTTAGAGCTTGTGCTACAGGTTCAGAGGTTTACACTCCATGCTTTAAAAATAATGTATGTGATGAGATCTACACATACATATGCATTTTGTTTTATTGTATTCCTTGTCTTTCAGGAGTTATCCTGCTTTGTTACCCGGTGTTATGAAGTGGTGGTGAATGTAGTGCATCAGTTGGCTGTTCTCTATACCAGCAACAAGTAATTACTGTCTGAAATGTATCTTTCGATAGCAGCTGTTATGGATTATAGTGCTGCTTATCTTCATGTTGTGAATCAGTATATATTTCTCAAAACATTGCCATAATTTTCACACATTAAGTCTGATGGGTTTAGCTTTTGTGAAAACCAATCCTTGTGTTGTCTAAAATTGGCTCACGACAGTTCCAGGTCTAGTTTGTATCATGAAAAGCATCTTTAGATAACAAGAAAAAATGCTTGATCACACACGCTACAGGTGAAGGCCCTACTGTTGAGATAGTAGTTAAGAGGGCCTAATTATCAAAACAGTTCGTACAGATAAGTAGAGCTCTTAGTGTCAC
>VZSV01000032.1:4043357-4056235 GCA_013398735.1 Nothocercus julius
TAACATTGCTACACTAAATAGACTTTCTGTTCAGTGCTGAATGAACAGTCCTGGATTTATAGACTGGATTTTTCTTGATTAAAAGCAAGAAGTGACCTTTCAGACATTTCAGCTGAACTGCTGTATAATGCAACATGCGGTCAGCCTATCTGGGAATTGCTGGTGTGTATGCTGTGAATGAAGTCTGTGGTTTGATCTAGTGGCATATTGCGCATTCAAAAAAAGCAATATTATATTTGATAGTAGCACACAGATTTCACACAATGCATGCTCCTAATTATATTCTGAGTTACTCTGTTAATGAATAAAAATATATTTCCAAAATATTAATATGGAATTGATAAATATCCTCTGTTTTAAGAATTAAAAAGATGGTAAGATATTTATTGTATTAACAGGAATGTACCAAAAATTATAGAGACGTCGGGAGTTCATTTTCAGGTAGGAACGATTTACTTACATTGAAGTATCTATGCCTTAATCATTAATGCTGAGGAAAAGGTGGCAAGAAAGTGAATTTCAAGTACAGCTTTCAATCTGGGGTCTTGTTTAAAAGTTTTACTTTCTTAATCAGCTTTTTTTTTTTTTTTTTTTTTTGTCCTTTATGTGGAAAGGGTTGGTACCTGCATGTGTGTCAGACTCTAGCTTTCCTGGTTTAAGAATTGTCACGTGCCAATACTGTATGCAGTATGTGCTTGTGCATGTGGAGACTTCTACCTTCACTGTCAAGTTAGAGTAGTGAACTTAAAGTGGGGCCTGCATGCAAGCTTCTGTTCCGTGTAAACTTCACGAATTACTTGATTTTTAAGTTACCAAAATAAGAAATCTCTGATTTAACTCTTACTGGCTGGTATAATGTTGAAAAAAAATGACATATTATCTGTCATGCTCCATTGAAACAAATTGCTTAATAACTACAGTTTCTTTTTTAACAGACAATGTACGAGCACCTGGGGGAATTGCTGACAGTATTAATCACCTTGGATGAAATAATTGACAATCATGCCACTCTCAAAGATCACTGGACCATGTACAAGAGGTGTGTCTCTGAAAATGTGAAAAATAATCCCACATCATAAAAGATGAAAATAGGCTCCCCCCTCTCCTCCCCGAGAACCCTCTTTGAAGAATCAACAATTCTATAGGTAGATAAATTAATGGGAAATAACTGTTTTGTTGAAAATTTCAATAGATAGGAGTTATCCACATGCTAGTGTGGTTTGGGGGTTGGGGAAAGGTTAATTTTGGAGTTGCTACTGGGCACAGATGAAGGCAGTAAATTATATGTTTCATGGACTAGAAGATTCATCAAAACAGTACAGGATAAAAGACTTTTAGCATATTCTGATTGTTTTGTGTGGTCACTGCCCCCTTCCCCCTCACAGACTGCTGAAATCTGTTCATCACAACCCTTCTAAGTTTGGGATTCAAGAAGATAAATTGAAACCGTTTGAAAAGTTGCTGTTAAAACTGGAATGCCAGTTACTGGATGGAATGATATTTCAGGTAAAGAAAAAGCTATTTCCCAAAACAACAGGGGAAACGATCATACTAGGTGAGACCATTTCTAGTATGCTGTTTAAAACAGTTTTGACCTTTTGTCAGTATTTTAACTTCTGAGGTTGTTCAGGATAGAGCGACGTTCAAGTGTATGTTCATAGAAGATACCGTTTTTCTAGAAGAGACTCTGTACCTGAGACTGAAATTGAATGTGGTCGTGTTGGGTGTCGTGGACAGCACTGTTGAATCTGGTTACAGCAGAGACATTTGAACAGGGGTGTTATTTGAGCCTTTCTGTTATATCTAGCATGGGTAGGAGAAGAAGGTTTTCTTCTCGAATGGTCTCCAGAAGAGAAATTGTACATAAATCATTAAATACCATTTAGCATTTCATTTCAAAGATTACCAGCAACAATGACCATGTTAACTTTCTCCAATGTTGCATTAATATAATGACTTCATGCTGTGTTTGAGATATTAATAAGATTTGTCTAGCATTCTTTCAAGGAACTGTTTCCCTCCTTACTAATGAAAACAAAAGTACTTGAAATATTTTCTGAATACTATACCAAAACAAATCAGGAAGATAAGGAGGCATATGTGTTTTTGGAAGACTGAAAAAGAAAAGGGCTAAAAGAAAAAGGTTTCTATATTATGACTTTCTGACAAGTTACCTTCATTTAATCTTGCTTACTTAGTGGATAGTTAGTAATGCATTATAAAATAGAAGAATAATTATCCATCTAGTTTCCTGTTACAGCATTATATGTTTTCCTTAAAATTACCTCTTAACAGAAATGTTAAATAAGTAGATAAAATGGTTATTTGAATGCTAGATATAGCAGAGGTTTTTATTTAGCATTGTATACCAGGCTGAAAATATAAAATTTCACAAAATCTTGATTTTCAGTTATGTTTAACTTAAGAGTACATTTCAGATTTATGATGTACAATATAGATCATTGTTCTCTCTTTCCAAATCAGTATTCTTTGAGGTCTAGCATACATGGCATTAACATTATAAATGTGTCTTTGTTTCTTTTTGCTCAGGGCTGTATAGAACAACAATTTGATTCCATAAATGGTGGTGTGTCCGTGTCAAAGAACAGCACGTTTGCTGAAGAATTTGCTCATACTGTGCGCACAATTTTTGCAAACATCGAAACTAAACTTGGTAATACCTGCTCATGCTTCTCAAGCGAAGTTCATTGTTTCTTAAAGTTTTTATATTGGTTATCTGGGATTAAACTTCCAAAATGCTGTTTTTTGCGCTTATGTTCCTGCAGGTGAACCTTCAGAAATAGACCAGAGGGATAAATATGTAGGAATCTGCGGCCTCTTTGTGTTGCATTTTCAGATTTTTCGGACCATAGACAAGAAATTTTACAAGTCACTGTTAGATGTCTGCAAGAAGGTGAATGCTTTACTCTGCTGTCAGTAATAAAGAGAGGAAAAAAAAAAGCCATAACATCAATAATAGATAATTTTAATCTCTTAAGGTGACATAGCTAAGCTTGGAGCTTAGCTTAGCTAAGCTAAGCTAACTTGGAGCAAGAAAACACAAGCTACTGAAAAGTTTAAGGGAGCAGACCTAATAGTTTTCTCCTTCATTATAATCCTTCCCCTCTCTTTGTTTTAGATTTAGTCATCAGTAAGTTAAAATGACTTGAAATTTCCTCTGTAATGTTTCTTGTCAAGACCAGTGTGACAGTGAGAATAAAACCAAAAGTTTATAGATTTGAGTATTGTGGGACTGAACTGCCTAATACAGTTCAAAAAAGGAGTGTAAAAACATATTTGTTAAGTAAATAGCCTGATCCTGTACATGGAGGTATGTTATTTGTTGTAATTGCTTAGACTTGCAGCTACTTCAGAGTGTTTTTTTTTTCTTTTTTTTTTTTCTCTTTTTCATTGCAGGTACCAGCCATCACGTTAACTGCTAACATTATATGGTTTGCTGATAGCTTTCTGATTCAGAAGATACCAGCTGCTGCAAAACTTCTGGACAAGAAAAGTATTCATGCAGTTAAAATACAAAGGGAGAATTTTCTACAGCAAAAGGCGCAGTCACTCACCAAGTACGTTTGCTAAATATTGTTTCATTGTGCTTTTCAGTGAATAGTTTGTAACTGTGTAGTTATATTTGTTTGTTGCACCAACATGTTGTGTAGTACTATTCACTGCATTATGTGTGTCATAGTGCTGTTGAAAATGTGCCACTCTCAAACAAGGATTTTTCATACTGTGCTTTCAGAAATTCCTGTTTCTTTTTTTTTTATACTGAAATCACAAAGTTCCTGGGAGTTCTAAATGTTTTATTGTTCCAGTTGTTTCTATTTCAGCACTTCTAATTTACTATTTTAACTAGTGTCTATTAACCTCAGCTGCTGTATTTTTCTGGTAGAGATCCCTTTTTTCAGCCTGTTTATGGAGAGTAAATCTTTAGTAGGTTGACTAGCTTGCAGGGGGGTTTCCCTTCACTGGTACTTGTGCTCTGCATCTAATTTCTTTCCCTAAATTCTTTCCAAAATTCTTTCCAAAATCTATGTAAGTTGGATTTCACTTTATTTTTTGAGTTGTTGGCCTTGCGATGACGATAACACTCTTTATGGGGAGGTAACATGGCTTAAAGTTTCTGTTTGTCTTGCAAGCCAAAACAAGGAGGTGGAGAATGGCCCATGGAAGAAAAGTAAATGCTTAAATTTCACAGGTTCTCCTCAGCTGTCTTCCAGCTGGCTTGCAAGCTGGCACAACTGAGTTGCAAAGAAGGGGTAGTAATCACTACTGATACGATCCTCTTGCAGGTTATTTTCACTACCCACCCTGTATTCTTTACTGATCTGCCTCTTGCTGTAGACATAGGTTATGAACCAGTGAGAGCTGGGAGCTCTGACTGTTTTTTTTCTTTTTTTTTTTTTTTTCCCCTATGCCTTCATTCCTGGCTGGAGCACAGTTCTGTGGCTGCTTTGCTGCTGACACTGGGCTCTTGTCTTGCAGCTCTTAAGATGTGAAAAATGTTGAACAGAAGATTTGGGTGTTTGAAGAGATTTTGAGGACAATTTAGTCAAGTCTAATTTGGATTCTATCAATAATTACTTTTCACATCTTTTGCAAGTTTTTGCATTGTCTTTGATTATTGGACTATTGCCTTAAATATACTTGCTAAAGTGTAACTTCTGCTGTGTCATTAGTGACCTGAATAAATTCCTACTATATTTGTTACAGCAAGTAGTGTTGCACCGTCACAGGTCTGAAGCATGAAATAAATAGCGGTTTTACAGGTGGATTCTGCTTAATTAAAACAGCACAATCAGAGTGGATTAGCTTCTGGAGAAGTATGTTATGTATTGCAAATTTTATAGTCCCGGCTGGCATTGCGGTAATGAGAAATTATGTGTATTTAAAAGTTCAAACTTCAATGGGAAAGAAAAACAGCAGTTGATATTTGACATCTTTATCTAGTGTTTAAAAGCACTTTCTAGCAGCTTTATTTACTGTTTTAATTTTAAAGTGTATGTATATTGCCAAGAAGGCCTTTTGTTCTCTTGAAAGAATAAGATACAAATTATAATTTTGTCTTTTGGATTATGCATGTACAGATATAATTGACAGATTAATCCTTACCTGTAGAGAAGCAAAATTTAAATGAGTGTATGTAGTTTTGATACTTTGGGAAACAGAATGAGCTTTTACTTTGAAGACTGAACACTTTTGCATTAAAAAAATAAATTTTATATAAAACAATGTGTGTATGCATGTTTCTTTGGAAGCATTTAAACTTTGGAAAGAGAAGAGAAAATCATGATCTTATTTGAGGTAAGCTCCCTTCTTTGTTTACCTCTGCAGAGATATGCAGTCGTATTATGTCTTTGTGAGTTCCTGGATGACGAAAATGGAATCTATATTGTCGAAGGAGCAACGAATGGATAAGTTTGCTGAAGATCTTTCTCACCGCTGCAATGTCTTCATTCAGGTGTGCAATCTTTTAGTGTGGTGCTAGCTCAAGTACAAAAGTTCATGTTTTTGTGCAAGTTAAACATTAAAACAAGTCACGGAATCATCCGTATGTTATTTTACAATGTGGGAACTTTGTTTTTTAAATGCCCAGTAGGTATTCTGTAAAAGGTGCTCCCGTAAAGCATGTGGAGAAAGTAAATGGGACTGAATATTCAACTGCTAAAATTCCAGTTCCTTTTTTTGACTTTGTATGACATTTTTTTGTTTGTCTTTTATGTTAGTAATGAGGTATTGAAGGGTTTTGAACCAGTTCCTAATTTAATCATAGTTAACAGGGTTTATGCTTCCAATAAAAGTGTTTGTATTGTATTGTTGTGCTTTGCCTATTGATAGTACTTTGCAAGAATCTAACTTCATTCTGAGGCAGCTGGTTTTCTTTTGGCTTGTTAGCTGTATGCAGTCTTACTGTGAGATGCAGCCTATTTCTGAATTAATTTTTGCCTAGTTTTGGTATGTCTTCTTGACAGAGATTTGATGAAAATAGTTGTGTAATAAAAATATGATCTGGGATCTTAAGTATCTAAGAATATTCATACTAGGATCTGCTTTTTTTCTTTTTTCTTTTTTCTTTTTTATTATTTGCAATGGACTTGTGTAGATTTTGTCTGTAAGGAATTCAATCTCATAGACCACTTGCTGTTTTTTTTATTTTTTCTCTGTAGCTATTTCCTTTGAAATAGCTTGGACGATATTTTAATTTTGCTGTACGTAGTCAGTGATTTATTTTAAAAGCTTAGGAAACTTTGAAAAACATTACTGTAGACACTGTTCCTTTTATTATGGAATGAACAGTTCTACTTAGGAAGTGTAGAACACTGTAAATAGTGTCAGTTTACAGATTTCTTAATATCTGTGAATAACCTGTGTTTATGGTAGGCTATATTTTTTTTTTTTCTTGATTTACAGTAGATCTAAAATGATTAGTCCTTTGAGGTAGTATGATTAACTCATTGATTTACGGTGAATTTGTATAGCCCTAGGAAAGGTTAATGACCTTTAACTTAATGACTAAAGTGGTTTAGTGAATCTTAGGCAAGCTCATAATCTGCCTAATGGAAAGGTGCTCTTTAGCTTTATCGGAAAACCCAAGCTTGCTTAGTAGGTGGAAGGGTACTGGGGGCCTCTAGTGTAGAGAGGGGAAAGTTATTTGTCTGCCCTGTATGAAAGAAAACAGAGAGGATTTATTTGATGGACATACCGCGAAAGTATTCATTTATTTTCTTCCCCACCCTGCTTTTGACTTTTAGGGTTTTCTTTATGCATATAGTCTTAGCACTATCATTAAGACCACAATGAATCTCTACATGTCAATGCAAAAACCTATGACCAAAACCTCGGTGAAAGCTCTGTGCAGACTTGTGGAACTTCTCAAGGTAGGTTTCTGGATCAGACGGTTTGTTTCATTTAGGTGTTTACAGAGAACTTTAGTCAAATACCACATGTAACAAAAACTGAGTGGGAAAGTGTTTTTACATGGCTTTAAGACTGGATTTGGTTGGAGAAAAATAACATTTGGGAGCCAGAAATGATTTTCTAACCAGCTTCCTCCAGCATTCTTTTGAAGATGGCTTCCCAACTTTATGTAGAACAAAGCTGGGTTATCAAAAAAAAACCAAAAAAAAACCTCTTAACTCTTTTTACGCACCTCAATAGTTAGACTTTTTTCAGGTACTGAGTGTTAATTGTAGTTGCAGTAATGGTACATTACTGTTGGAGATAAACTCTGTGTTTGCAGCATGGGTGAGTCAGCAAGCATAAAAAGAAATTCTAAAGGCAGTGCTTTCAGGAACTGCCTGACTTACTGTGCTTATGGCTTTGACTTTAGGCAATAGAACACATGTTTTATCGAAGAAGTATGGTTGTGGCAGACTCGGTGACACACATCACCCAGCATCTGCAGTACCAGGCTCTTCACTCTATTTCTATAGCCAAGGTAGGTAGCCCAAATTCTAATAATGAATCCTATAAGTAGTGTTTTTAAATGGATAGAAATATGCTGAGACTTGTATGCTGAATGGATATCAAGGGGAGAAAAATGAAGGAGGATATTTTGTAACTCATCTTGACATTTGAAAATGAGTAAGAGGCAGGGCTGGTGAATGGAGTTCATTAGTGCTAATCTTACTGATGCTGTTTGCTGTACTTTGTCCTTTGCTAATCACATTTCTAAATGGTGTAAGCTCTAAAGCATATATCCAACATAGCTTTATCATTTACGAGTAGGGTTTTAATGTTGAGCATGCTTTCTTAAAATTGAAGAGAATTTCTTTCTGTTAACTCCTCTGTGATACTGTGCCTCTTTTGAACTACGGTGCTATTTGCAAATATCTCTTTCAGACGAACTTCTTAGACAAAGGATCCAGTTCCTCTTGTTTGTTCATTGGAATGTTTTTGCATTTAGTATATCCTGTAAACTACAATTTATAAGAAATTGCAAGTAGTCATTCTTACTACCTTATTTTTAAGTTGCAGGTAGCATAGAGTTAGAACCAATAGAAATTATCATGGAGTCACATGTAATTTACACAGTTTTTATATGCTATGACCTGATCTATTTTGCTGAATTGCAGATGTTCAAAATTTATATAAAAACATACCACTGAACTGACAGAAGAGGTGAATCTAGATTCAGTTAGTTCTGTTCACAAAACCTACTTTGTTTGCAGAAATACTGTGTTGTGACAAGTCCATAAATCTTGAGAGGAAGAAATAAGCTTTTTGCTTTTTGGCTTAGATAACTATTCTCCAAATTTCTGTGTCTTTCTATCATCAAGAAAAGAGTCATTTCTGATAAGAAGTACAGCGAGCAACGCCTGGATGTTCTGTCTGCCCTGGTGTTGGCTGAGAACACCCTCAATGGACCAAGTACGAAACAGAGGCGACTAATAGTTGCCCTTGCGTTGAGTGTGGGAACGCAGATGGTAAGTGCTGTCACGGTTGCTCCAAACCTTCACTTGGTTACATGCAACATCTTACTGAGTATCTTCTTCTTTTGTTGCTTTTACACAGAAAACTTTTAAAGATGAAGAGCTCCTTCCCCTTCAGTTAGTTCTGAAAAAGCTAGACTTGATCAGTGAGCTTGTAGAGCGGTAAGTAGTAGCATGTGATGTGTAGGAGGCAGCATAGTGTGATAGGGGGAGTTGGACCTTGAGGATGCAGATTAAAAAATCTGGCAACTGCATGCTGGTGGTGATATTTGCACATATTGTACACAGAAAAGATGTACAGAAAAAGATAAAATTCTACAACTAAGCCTCTAGTTGCTAATTTTTAGTCAGGAATCATAGAATTATAGAATGCTTAAGGTTGGAAGGGACCTCTAGAGATCATCTAGTCCAACCCCCCTGCCCACGCACGGTCACCTACAGCATGTGGCTCAGGACTGTGTCCAAGTGGGTTTTGAAGATCTCCAGAGAAGGAGACTCCACAACCTCCCTGGGCAGCCTGTTCCAGTGCTCTGTCACCCTCACTGTTAGGAAATTTTTCCTAAAGTTCCTGTGGAACTTTTGGTGTTTCAGTTTGTGGCCGTTTCCTCTAGTCCTATCAGTGGCCACCACTGAGGAAATGCAAGTCACGTTTTACTCTACCTGCTAGCATCTAAGTAATGCACTCTTCATAGTGTTTTTAGATTATGTCACTTCCTGGGACATATAGATGATTAGGCTTTCTGCTAAACTACAGTCTTCCCTTGTACTGAACCTTGATAATCACCTGTGAGGTGTCAAGACACTTACTCATAAATATTACTGTAAATGCATTTATGCATAGAAGCTGATAGCTTACAAAGCCACTGTTACTTTGGCCATGAGGCAAAGTTAAACAGTCAATTCTTAAAACTTGAAATTTGCTACAGCTACTTGTGGCATTGTGTTGCTTCTGTTAAGATTAGTTATGAGATGATACCGGTCAGTTTGGAAGAGGAGGCTTTCAGTCCATATGTGACACCAGGTTTTACTATTGCTGTAGTTTTAAGTGGCGCTCAATTTGTGTAGCATTAGCCAAAAGCCAGGCGAATGCCTGGGATGCCTGCATATTCCATTAAGAGAGACCAAAACCCTAAGCACATGACGTATCCCAGGATGGACCAACTGCTGCATGTGGGCTGTGTTAAGGAGATTGTTTCCCATTTCTCTCTTAATGATAGAAAGCTAGAATATGTGCTTGATTTTTATGCTACTGAAGTTAGGTTAGATCAATATGATTGCCGAGATCAAGAGAATTACTTAGGATATTGCTGCAATGTAAGGTTCAGTTCTTTCAGAGGCTGAGTAAACACCTTCTAAAGCAGGTGTACTGTTTGTTTATAAATAGACCAGTAGAACTTAAACTTTCTTTAGAAGGACAAAGCATCTGGAATATTAGGGTAACAGTGTAAAAAAACTTGAAAAGCAGTTGGCTTTTGTTTAAACCCACTAAAATACATATTGTTATGCTAGAAGAATGCCTTCTGTGTCTAAGTAGTAATCTTGTATTCTAGAGTTCGAGCACAATGTGACTGTTGTTTCTTATACTGGCATCGAGCAGTCTTTCCGATCTACTTAGATGACGTGTATGAAAATGCTGTTGATTCTGCTAGACTGCATGTAAGTAACAGTGTGAGTAACTTAGTTTAACGAGACACTGTAATGGGAGGGATGGGAGAAGGAGGACAGAGCTTAGACTGAAACACTTCAAGAAAAATCTTCAGTCAAAAAGAACATGCCCAGGCAAGAGTAGCTACAAATTAGACACAAATTTGGACAAGTCTAACAAAATTATATCTTTTAGATTTTTCTAAAACTCTTGAGTTAACTCAGTGTTTCTCACTTCTTGTTCCTCTCTTATTTGTTTGTTCTAATGGGAAAAGGGCACCTATTGATGAACTTTGACATCAGCTTTTTGTCCCACAGTCTGATTTAGATGCATCTAAAGCACTTCCTGCCATGTTCAGTGATGCTGCGTGGCATAGTTGTCCTGGTCTTCTCCCCTTTCTCCCTCCACCTGTTGAAGCAATAATTTTTTGCTGCAAAAAAATGAGTCACGCATTGGCATGCTTATCCTGCTAGAATCCACTATCTGACCCAGTATTGTGCATGCCGTGGTTAATCATGGCATTAAAATACTGCCAGTGGAAGTTGCCTAAGGTGAAATTGTCCTCATTTATGACATTTCCGTTAACCAGTGACAACTGAAAAGCTCAGATTGAAGAAAAGGGAACTTTAGTTGGAATTATGAGGCTTGTTTTTAATAAAGATGGAAAGCGAGAGCTTTTGATTTGTTTAAGTTAGCTTTGAAAGGCATTTGAGATGCTGTTGACAGGTTGCCTGTCGGTCTGTTGGTTAAGCATAATGGTTGCTTTTCAGTATATGTTTAGTGCACTACGGGACTGTGTACCTGCCATGATGCATGCAAGACACTTGGAATCATATGAGGTTCTTCTGGAATGCTATGACAAAGAAATCATGGAAGTGCTCAATGAGGTAATTTATTGTGAATGGGAATTAAAGGCAACCGTATATTTGAAATATCATTTAGGCCCACATCTGTGGTACTGAGCTTGATATAGGTTATAAAAGTTATTATTAATGGTATCCATGAAAATAGGGGCATGAAAACACTGTGCTCGGAATTATATTAAATAGACTGTCAAGAATTCTGTATAGTGCATTTCTGTTTGTATGACTGCAGAAAGAACGTTCTTTTGTTGTTTTTATATATGTATGGCTTTTTCTAGTGGAGATTATGTAAACAGCCTCTTTAAAGGGCTATTGCATAAATTACAAAGGGCACTTGACAGTGAAAATGTGAATTCACTTTTTCCTTAGCTCTAGGACTCAACTTCTGAACAATTTTATTTGGACTAGTTCAAAAACTAATATTCTGCTGAAAGTGAGGCCAAATGGCATATTGCAAAGCTTTTCTGTTGTTTTATTGGAAACTTGCTCCGTATATGAGAATTAGGGTTTATAAGGAGTGCATACCTTATAAGCACAGGGAAGGAAAGAGTTCTCAACCTGTTGACTGTGAATAGACTGAAGGGGGGGTTGGGGAGAGAACAGCTTCCTTCTACCTTGCTGTCATTTCCACCTGTGTTTTGCTGCTTTGCTTTGCAAGATGTGATTTGTATTTTGCTAATGTCCATAGATTGCTGGATCTGTATTTGGAGGGTTCGTGTGTGTTAGGAGGAGAGAATGTGTATTCAAATATAAACATAAAAGAGTGTTTTCATGACAAATATCTTTAGGAGACTTATTCAGGTCATTAATGTTCATTGCTTTTGTGTGTATGAGGAAGGATTTGGACAGACTTTGCTTGTTGAGTGCTGAGCATCCTTTATTGCCTTGAGCGGTTCCTGAACTTGTCTGGTCTTAGTTAAAAGATCTTAATGCACCTCTTGTGCTACATTAAAGTACTTTGTAAGTGAAATATTTTCAAGATGCATATTTGGAAGGATTTCTCTAGATAAATAGCCATAAGCCTGGTTCTCCTTAAGATGAAAGCGAGAAGACTTAGATTTGAATTGTGTTAAACTATTCTGTAGAAGTGTTTTATCCATGTATAGAATGGAGTTAGATGGCTATAGCATGACCTTTTATGAGCTGTATAACTTTTTCTTGCCGTTGTGTGATAGAATCACAGGAATTAAACCCTTATGGTTCCTAAGTGTTATTTCACTTTGATTTGTGTATCCCTGCTGTGGCAAAATGGTCTTCACTATTTAATCAGTCTTTTATACAGCGCTTTTATGCAGTGCATAGATGTTAGTTTTGGTAACAGAACATTGCAAGTGGACCTTGACAATCTTCTTATTTTTGTTTTTTAAACCTCCCTAAATAGCACCTGCTGGACAAATTATGTAAAGAGATAGAAAAAGACTTACGCCTATCAGTTCATACGCACCTAAAACTTGATGACAGAAATCCCTTCAGAGTTGGCATGAAGGATCTAGCTCACTTCTTCTTTCTGAACCCAATACGTTTTTTCAATCGCTTCATTGACATAAAAGGTGAATTGTAATATGTTTTCTTAATGCCATTATTTTCTCTCTCTTGCAGTTTGGTTTTAGTGTATCTTTTTACTTTCTTCTCCCCCCCCCCCCAATATTTACTACATATGTAGGACTATTTTAGTTAAACTTTCCATGTGTTTACAGCTTATGTGACACACTATTTGGACAAGACCTTCTACAACTTAACAACTGTAGCTCTTCATGACTGGGCTACTTATAGTGAAATGAGAAACCTAGCAACTCAACGATATGGCTTAAGTATGACTGAAGCACATCTTCCCAGCCAGACTTTGGAGCAGGTGCAGTATCCATAGGATATGAGTATAATTTGCGGAATTGCATTGTTATCCTAGATAGCTTTCCAATTAAAATG
>VZSV01000032.1:4057175-4104547 GCA_013398735.1 Nothocercus julius
TTTTTTTTTTTTTTTTTTTTTTTTTTTTTTTTTTTTACCTCCACTTGCCAGATAGACTTCATCCCTTGCTTTTAGGGAAAGTTAAAGGCAGAAGTATAAATTAAATACTTTTTCTTGTTCTTCTAAGTGACAACTTATAAACACTGAACAGAAATTGTGAAGAATTTTTTTTAATGTTGAAGAGGGAAAATGCTGATTCCCTGAATGTTTTCAAGGAATTATAAAAAATGGCAGTTATGCATCTCAATAGTTACTGAGAAAAACTATGATAAAGTTCCTCAATAGATAATATTGTTTCAGGGTCTGGATGTTTTGGAAATCATGAGAAATATTCATGTTTTTGTATCTCGCTACCTCTACAATCTGAATAATCAGGTAAAGTATATTCTTTCCCTTCTGGTCTTGGCTCTAGTTTGAAGGCTTTGAGCAGTGCAAAGTAGATACATTTAAGACTGACCTTATACTTAGTGAGGAGTTGTGCAGTGGCTGTTATAGCTCTGGAAAACACTTTGGGGACACTATAGATGATCGTTGAGAATATTCTGTGAACATAGTTTCATATTGTAGGATCACCCCATCTCAAATGTTATATCGAAACTAGAAGAAGAGGAGATAGCAAGGATGATTGACTGCTGTTTAAGGGCATATTATGCATACATTATTTTTCATCTTGAAAAAAGAATATCTGAGGAGGGGTTATAAGAGAGTTAAAGTTATGCATGATATGGAGAACATGAATAATCCCCTGTAGATTAAGTATGAGGTGCCCCCTCTGAAACTGAACAGCTGAAAGAAAAGGTAATACTTTCTCTAGTAACATTTAATTCAGGGTGGGGCAGAAGAAATTAGACCAATTAATGAAGGATGGGCTCAAACATGAGAGTTTGGATGAAGTGTCTTCTTTGGAATGTTAAATCATCAGAGGTTGGAGGATCGTACAGGGTAGAGGTCATCATATGCATAGTCCTTTTTTCTTTTTTCTTTTTTTTTTTTTTTTCGTCTTTTCCTAAGCAACAGTTAGTGGCTGCCTTTTGATTTAAGGTGTGGACTACCTAGGCTGCTGATCTATCATGAAGTCCATTTTGGGTAAATATTTTTTTTTCTTTTTCTATTCCTAGATATTCATTGAAAGAACTAGTAATAACAAACACTTGAACACTATCAATATCCGACATATTGCTAATTCAATTCGAACTCATGGAACAGGCATCATGAACACAACAGTGAGTATATTAGTATATTCTGCCTTCCCCCCCCCACTTTCAATAGCACAAAGGAGCCTTCAAACTTTTCTATTACCAAATAGTTTGACTGTGCAATTTTAGTAATGAAGTAATGATCGCTTCTGTGTATTACTGAAAAAAACAGTTCTTAGGAATCATGCAGCCTATATCAGAAATTCTCTTAGGAATTAAGCTGCTGCTAGCTGTCGCATAAAAACTAGTGAAGAGATCTAAAAAGATGCCTATAAAAGCAGAGTTGGAACTCTGAATTAAATAATAATGAAAATAATATTTATCAAATGTGTGCTACAGCATTTTGACATTAAATTGCATGCATAAACTAGCACTCCGTAAGTTGTTGCTTATTAACACTTGTTATGCAGGCATTTTGGCTGCTGTCTAAGCAAATCTTGGGAAGAAATGCAATGTTAATTTAAGTTGATCTTGTAATAATTATTCTTAAGAAACAGCTGCTTCCCAATTAATGAAATGAAAGCTGCTGATCTATGATAATTTATTTGAAGACTCAGTCTTACTAGAATCCTTCTAATGTTGTTGGTGATGCAGATGGTTGTCTTAACCAGCAGAGTGCAGCTTCCTGTAGCTTATTTATTGCAGAAGGAATTTATCATTGTTCTCATATTTGGATATAGGGTTGAAGTTCAACTTAGTGTTTTCTCAGATGCTTTCAAATCTGTTGCTTATGTCTTTATCTCTCTGCTACTTTTTTTGTCCCATTCTTCTGTTCTCTGTCAAGAAAAAAAGCAAGGAGCTTGGTGGATGTTGAGCTGACTCTCAGGTCATTACCTTGAAAGTGGAAATGATTAGGAAAAAAGCTTTTCCATGCTGCCTCATGTCTCACTGTTTTGAGAATGATTTTTTTTTTTTTCTTTTCGATATCAGGATAGTTAGTGTTTCTTACTTTAGTGACTTGAGTATTTCCAAAAAGTTTTATGGAAGTGAAAAGCTGGGTCAAGAGGTTATGCAGACTCCACAGTTTGACTGGGGAAGTTGAGCTTGTTTGCTTGTTTGCTCTTTTCAACTTGAGATGTTTCCTCTCAAAGGGAGAGTAATGGGATATTTCAGACAGCATTGAGCAGGTCAAAGTACTGAAATGACCAATTTATGCCACGTCCTGAGAGAGAGCAACAAGATTTTTTTTTTTTTTTTAATTAGTGAAAGTAAAAAGATCAAAGGCAGGAATAACAAATTCAAAACAAACTATGGCAAAGTTTCTATTTTTGAAAATTATGTTATCATAAATGCAAATTCTTCAGGAAGCTGCTAAGCAGGAGGGAGCTGCTAGGGATGTGTGTTATTTTATTAACTTTCTCAATTTGGCTTTTAACTTTATTTTAGGTGAACTTCACTTACCAATTCTTGAGGAAAAAGTTTTATATTTTTAGCCAGTTCATGTATGATGAGCATATTAAATCCAGGCTTATCAAAGACATCAGATTCTTCAGGGAAGTCAAGGATCAAAATGATCACAAGGTATAGTAAACTTTGAAGGATTGAGAATATCTTGGCTGAAATGTGTGCTACTTTGTGGAAGTGAAGCTGAAGTTGTACTAAACCATAAAATGTCACAACTTTCCTTTTATTTGCATGTATATTTCCAGACAGAGTGACAGCATTTTCTTTTTATTCCTGCTTTCAGAGTGGTTTTGTTTCATTATTTTTTTTTTGATGTTGATTAGATAAAATCATTCTGTCAAAGATCTGCAAAAGATGATTTGATGCAGTTGATCTAGTGTAGGTCCCAGACTTCTGGTTCAGTTCGTGTTCAACCATTGTCTATTTTAAATAGTAAGATTATTCAGACAGAATCCAGAATGAACATGTAGCATTTACTGTGTAAGGATTTGGAGATTTGAGTCTAATTTCCAATGAAAGAAAATGAATTTCTAAAGAATAAGACATAAAAAATACTGTATTTTAGTGTGTTATAGAACATGCTAGCAGTTTCTTTGTCAGATGCTTCTTTCTGCAAGGAATCATTCTTCTTCAGACAAAAATAACACTTCTGTTTCACTTTGCAGCTTGCACAAGTAACTCAGTGAAACAACTCTTGCAAACAAATGTAGACAGGCAGGCCTATTCTTAAAATGAAACTGTAGATACGAGGTAGAGATGTGTGACAAATAGAACTGTGTTGACATGAAATGTACATATGTATTATATATTGATAGATAAGTGGTTATTCATACATGTTTTTCTAAAATAATTTCTCTAGTATCCCTTTGAAAGAGCAGATAAATTCAACCGAGGCATCAGAAAACTTGGAATGACCCCAGATGGCCAAAGTTACCTTGACCAGTTCAGACAACTCATAAGTCAAATCGGTATGAAAACCTACGTAAGATAATGTTAAAAAGTTTTTTTTGGAAGGGTCTGCATAGTCCGTTATAAACAGGACTTTAGCTTAGGCTAAAAGCAGTTATGTGGAGGATACTTCACCTGAACCTCATGTGAAATCAATAACTCTTATCTAATAGTGCACATGGGAGCTTTGCATGTCTTAACTTAAAATGTGTCTACAGCTTGCATTACTGTTACTTTTTAGATTCTCTTTTTCTTTATTTTATGGAAGAGACTTTTGACCAGGTTGAGTATCTTTCCTCGTAAAGAAATAGTATCCCTAAGTTCAGATACTTCAAAAGATGCTGTATATCCATCTGAAGTTACTTGGCACATATGAACTACACAGGACACTACAGTGATATTTTTTTTACCTTCCTACTGTAAGCACATAGGATCGACCTGACTTTGCAGATGCTTCACGTGCTGGCTGGAAAGAGTTTGTCCAGCTTCACCTTAGTGCTGTCACGGAAGTGAGCACAGCCTGGCTACGTGTGTTTGCTTCGTGCTTTTCTGCTCCAGACACACAGGCTGCTGACACTCAGCTTTAGCTTTGCCACCGCCCCGTGCTCCCCCTCGTCTCAATCTTGTTGTCTCAAAACAATTTCTTTGTCAAAAGGTTACAGCAGCTTTATGTTTCGGAGCCTGTAAGAGTTTTGAAGAGTGTGTGTGTGTACATATTTAAATAATAATACCTAACTAACTACTTTTTCTTGTTTTTAAAGGCAATGCTATGGGTTATGTGCGAATGATAAGATCTGGTGGACTTCACTGCTGTAGTAGTGCAATTAGGTACTTCCACAAATATTTTATTTTTCTGTTTGTGCTTTCCCCTTCCTTTGTTCCTCATTCCTGCTGATATTCCCTAGAAAAGTTTTGTTTCTCTAGTCCTCCCTAAATAAATGTATCACTTGAATAAAAATTGCAAGGGTTCATTTCTATGCCTTCATCTGACCGGTAGTGTCAGCAATATTTTGTGAGTTCAAAGGAGCTGTAAAATGATTGCAGTGAAACACCAAGAATCAAATGAATTATATGGAAAGACATTGAAAAGGATTTAATAGAGTGTGTACTTAAGTCGTTACTCCTAGGTCCTGATATTAATCACTCTAAGAGAGTGTAGGTGCATCAAGGAAAAATCGTACTTCAAGTACTAGTACTTATAAACAAAATTAACAGTTATTTGATACTTCTTTCTGCTTTGATATTTGTATTTATATAAGCATACAGAGTCACTAAAATCTAGTGACTGTTACATACAAGGAAATGGTTGGTTGTAGACAAGTGACAATGAATTATTAAGGGCAACAAATGCTTGAGAGAGCAAATGTTAGCCTAGGAAAAGCAGAAACATATAGTGCAGGATGTGCTTGGATTTAATGGTGCCTGAAAAAGAAAGGGGTGACAGATGCAATGTAACTGGCAAGTAGCTCAGGAGCCCAAAAGACAAGATACCTTATTAATGAAATTATCAGTTACAGTAGATACTTCAGTGAATAAAGGCAATTGAATGTAATTCTAACAAACAGTAAGTTTTCAGGTTTGTTCCTGATCTGGAAGATATTGTTAATTTTGAAGAGCTAGTGAAAGAAGAAGGGCTCTCGGAAGAAACGCAAAAAGCAGCAAGGTACCTTAACATCAGGCTTTGAGGGCTGAGAATGGGATAAGGGAATTGTAATTTTAGAGAAACACGACTGATAGTTACATTTTTGGGGGTGTTGAAAAGTTCAACTTAATTTTATTCAAAAATACTTGCTTTTCAAAGAGGGGAAAAGTAGAAACAATAGTTCTAAAAATGCTAAATGTATTTATGCTAACTGCCTTGCTATAGGCTGCAGCTTCATAAAGTTCTTGTGACTTGAAAGCTAACATACACTCTTTTCAACAGTGTCTGACATCCATATCTTGGATGCATAGGTCCTTTCCTCCCTCCTCTTTTTTTTTTTTTTTTTAAAGAGAAAATAAAAGATACGGTCTATGTAGTCTATCTTTAGACTTCTCTTTGCCATCTCTGAGAGTTACAAGGAAATCAGATCAGTCAAAAGTGATCCAAGGTTCCCCAGTAGGTAGGGGGCAATCTCAGATCCTCTAGCCAGAAAGCTGTATCGTAGAGGTAGCTTGAGGGTAGAGAATCACAAAATGGTTGAGGTTGGAAGGGGCCTCTAAAGATCACCTAGTCCAACCCCCCTGCTTGAGCAGGGACACCCAGAGCACGGGGCACAGGGCGGCAGCCAGGCAGGTCTGGAAGATCTGCAGAGAAGGAGCCTGCACAGCCTCTCTGGGCAGCCTGTGCCAGGGCTCTGTCACCCTCACAGGAAAGAAGTTCTTCCTCATATGGAGATTAAACTTAATATGTTTCAACTTGCCCCCTTTTCCCCTTGTAGAGATAGGATAGTTACCCTAGAAAGCAAATAAATGTGAGCAGAGTACAGGTAACGCATTGCTTGTTCTTTGCAGGCAGTTGGACTCTGTCCTCAGTGATCTCACACGTAACTTTGCAGAAGGAACAGAGTACTTCAAAATGCTGGTGGATGTATTTGCGCCTGAATTCCGCAGCCCAAAGAATATGCATTTGCGCAACTTCTACATAATTGTCCCCCCGCTGGTCAGTATTTGCCTATATGTATCAGTTCATATTTGTTAAAAATGAATTAGTGCAGATTTGTGATTGAATATTTTACATTAAGCAGTTGATCAGCGTGTTCTGCTTTCTTCCCTGGTTGTGATTAGACCTGCTTGGAGTCTGCCTTTGTTAACAGCTGTCTAAAGCCATTTTACTTGGCTTTATTTACTTATTTTGCAATAGCTCATACTGTAGCAACTTAAAAGCTAAGTTTAAATATTTCTCCTCCTATGTGAATCAAATTGCAGAATCCAAAATCAAAGAGGGGAGAATTGAAACAGTAAAGGTGAGAGGAGTTTAAAATGCTGTTCTTCAGCTGCCTCCTGTGTTTACTCTCAGCATCCCAGTAGGTACCTTCACGCTCTTTTCATGACATATTCTAGAGTAATAAAATTGAAGTCCTCTCTATTGCAACTTGTTAACAAAACCAGAACCCATTATATTTTAAAAGGAGATGTACTGAACAGAGGCGATGCACACATCCTGAGCACAGAATTCTGGCTAATAGGAAGCAGCTCACATTGAAGGCCTAAATGGTCTAAACAGACTAATGTAAAACAGCTCATTTTAGAAACTTAATATATTAAAGAACAAATTTCGATCACAGGTGAGCCACACAAACTAAGATCATAAGGAAGTGTATTATTGTAACAGAAGTGAGGGAAAGGAAATGCTTGACAAACACTTTTGTTCCTCTTCCCCTTTGTCTAGTTCTCTTTTTGATAAATACTATTTTGTAATATGCCATCCATTTTATGCTGAAATGCATTTTGTTGTTTTTAAGTTGTGTTGTAGGTTGTCAAGAAGTTGCTACTCTACACTCATTTCCATATCCCAAGGGTTGCTATGAGTATAGACACACAACCTTTGCTTGGTAGTACTACATAGATCGTTTTTTTTAACATTGTAATATTTTTAAGAAGGCTATTGATATCTTCTTTCAGATGTCTAAATAGAGTGGAATAATATGCAGTACCTTTAAAACCTTAATATCTCTACCTAAGCTTTCCAGCAGCTTGGGCTGTATTGGTTACCCTGTGCTTTAGTTTAGTTTCCGTTACTTTTTCCCCAAGGAGTGCTAAGTAATAGAGTCTAATGCATACAGCAAAGATGAGGATGCACCTTGTGTTATAGACAGATCCCTCTACAAATGTCTTCCAAAACTCTATTAAGCTTCTTCCTCCAGAATGTGCAAAAAGAACAGGCATTTCATGATGGAGGATGTAATTAGCGTAATTTGGGAATGGAATTATATTTATAGCTAACAACATTAATATACCTTTTACATTTTTAAGTCTCTTGTGATGATTCAAAAAAAATTTTTTTCACTCTTTCAGACCCTCAATTTTGTAGAACATTCAATCAGTTGCAAGGAGAAACTGAATAAGAAGAATAAAAGTGGAGCAGCTTTCACTGATGATGGATTTGCCATGGGTGAGTTTCAGCAGTTTGACTGGCTCTCCAGATATTTGCACAAGAAGTTTGCTGTATATTTGGTGTGCACCCAATTTCCCAAATTTAAATTTGGATTGTTTTGGTTTCGCCACAGTGGGCTACAGGGTTTTGTTTTTTATAGGAACTCTTAAACATGGAGGATGTAGTAACTGAGCAACAGTTTTGTCATATGTGGCACCGTGTGATACCTCCCCTCCCATCCCTCCTTTTTTCTTTTTCCTCAGAGGATGGCAACTCTAAGTGAGAATATATGCAGGTCTTTAAATAAGCTCCAGAAGTTATGAGTCTTTAAAAACGAAGACATGCTCTTTATTCTTTCTCTGTTAAATGTAATTGTAAGTTAATTGTAGATGAGAGCTTAACTGCATGAGTGTTAAGAACTTAACCTGATTGCTGAGACGTCCACTGAATATGTTTCCCTAATGCCTGCTGACTTTGGGAAATGGTTTGTTGATGACCACAGGTGTGGCTTACATTCTGAAGCTTTTGGATCAGTACCAGGAGTTTGATTCGCTGCACTGGTTCCAGTCTGTACGAGAGAAATACGTGAAGGAAATCAGAGCAGTAGCTAAACAACAGAATGTGCAGTCCACTAATCAAGATGAAAAACTGCTCCAAACTATGAACTTGACCCACAAGCGCCTGGAAGTTTGTTTGCAGGTTTGTTTGCATGGCTCTAGTTGTGTTCTTCGCAGAATTCTGCACTTACCATCATGGTTCAGGCAACTGTTTTTCTAAAGGAGCAAAGCAAGAGCAAAAGCAGAGTGTGTCCCAGATCAGAAATAACAAAAACACAAAGAGTTCAGATATATTATTTGCAGGGAATGTCCTGAGCACTTGTGATATTTGAGTGAGTCGGCAATTTCAGTTGCTTGATTGGCAGTCCTTGACTCTGTTACAATTAAAGTCTAAATACTTAAATAGGAAAGAGTAGCTTTTCAGTTACATTTATTACAAGAAAGATTTTATATAGCGCTATGAATGTGCCAAGCTGCTTGGGGAATAATTCCCTGAGTTGCAAAGTTGCAGTGTATGGCAGTTGTCAAAGGGAAGAGTAATTGGTGAATTCTGAAGCACTGCAGGTCTGGCTCCAGCTCGGACACAGATGCTCCCTGTCTCCGTCTGGCTTTGCGTTCACCTCGAGGACGGTACAGGACGAATCTGTAGTTGTTCTGCACGGTCTCTGCTCCAATTCTGTAACTGCCCCTGCGTTGCTGACAGGCTGGAGCCCTGCGTGCCCTTGTGGCTGCCAAGGGCCTGCGTTAAAATGGCTGCTGCCCTCTGTTAGGGAAATCACAGCCTTGCTCAGAGGATGCCCAGGCTTATAGTGCCTTAGCTTGTTTGGTTTTCCACGGGCAGGGAGTTCCAGATTCTCCCTGCTGCTGCAAACTGCGTTTTCAGCCTCAGTGGATTAGTCCCATTTCTATTGCACGGACATTACGCTCCCAAGTTCTGGCTGATGTCTGCTTTGTAAAATGCATGTGCACCAGTATGAGGGGAGGAAGTATTTTTTGATTGATTTAACCACTGAATCTTAGTGCCTGAGATGCTTTTGAAAGAGCGTGTTCCTATCGGTCTACAAATTCATTTTTGTGATAAACTAACACTCTATTCTGTATCTTTTTATTTAGGAATTCGAACTGCTTTATTTCTCGCTAAGTAGTGCAAGAATATTTTTCAGAGCAGATAAAACTGCAGCAGAAGAAAACCAGGAAAAGAGAGAAAAAGAAGGTGAGTGAATGCTTCTATAGAAGACTTGTTTTTATTTTGTTTTGTTTTGCTTGCTTGAGGTGATGTGCTTTAATATGCTTCAATAGGGAAAGAAGTGCAAATTGCTTTTTCCTTTTTCTCCATTGCTACTCTCTTGCTAGCGGGTTGAATTCCAGGAAATGTTTTCTGGATTGAAGATGTTTCAGCAGGGGTGAAGAACAATCCATTAGAGATCTTCTCTGGGATGGGGGAATTTGAAGCTGACTTGTAGAGGGAAGAAAAAGCTAGGCCAAGAAGAATTTCGGACTAGCAATAATATGAAGTTCAGCAAATTCAATATCAGGATTTCCCTTTCTGTCACCCATTCTGTTAATGGCAGCCTCCTCTGCACAACTTGGGCTTGGAAACTGCTTTTTTTTTCACATGTTGTTGAACAGATGTTTTTTTCAACTTGCATAGGCAGATGATGCTTGGAGCTATTATAACTAACTTTCAGATGTTTATCATGTGTTCCGGTCTACCATTTAATTATTCAAAGGTTATCATAGCAATTGGTAGTAAGATCTCTTCAGTAAATGTGGGAATTTTGCTCTTATATGGACATGTGCATGTTTGTATATATTCCGTTCTGAATCCTGGAAGAATATTTTGGCTGTGGGAAATTATCACGTATGTTTTAAAACCTCTTAAGTGAGAACACTGCCAAGGGTTAAGTTGTGAAAATACAGTTCAATCACAATAGACTCAGGAATGCGAGTATCCCATGGCTGAATATAGTAATAATCAAAAAGTGAATTGGTAAATAACTTTCCACTATAGTTCCTACAGAAACTCAAGAGTGACCCATGAGATTCCTGCAACTGAGCCTGAGATCTTTGTTTTTCTCTTTACGCTACAGAAACTAATTAGTTTACAAAGAAAGTTCTTTATTCATCCTCGATCTCATTCAGTGGAGTTGTTCCAAAAATTGCCTGACTTTCTGGGATGGAGGAGGGGTCTATAAGCAGTATGATGAGCAGAATAGGTAAATTGCCCTGTCTGTTTTGATAGGGCATTCCGTAGAAGAGCAGTTAGTGAAATATATTTCAGGTTAAGTATTTGCTGTCATGATACCCATTTAGTTTTCAGTGTAAAACACATTAGTAGTGAGAGAACTTTGAAATACTGGAATACCAGAAGCTTAGAGTACCAGAGTAAAAGCTGGGAATATCTCTGTAGTGTCACTGCCTTCTACCATAGCGTGTGGACTTGGGCTCTGCAAAATGTGTGAGCGTAAATATCTGTTATTGACATCAGCTGTTCTGTTGGTGTGGAGAAACCACCAGTCTCAAATAGGGGTTTCTGCAAAGGGCCAGGATGGTTTTAGAGACAGGATCAGTTAGGATGTGCTGGTGTGGTAATACTGTGTGTTTTGCGATGTGAGCATAGTAGAGATGCTGAGACTTTCTCCTACTGTCTTCAAAACATTATCTGACCTCAAGTTTTATCTTTGCAGAGGAATCTGTTAAAACAAGCAACGGAGATCTTTCCAGCTCCACGCCTGCAGATCCTGTTGTGAAATGATAAATCTGGTATGGGGGATGAGTAGTGACTTACCTGAATAACTCATTTTTCTTTGTCACTATCAGTAATACTCTGTAGGAGTAAAAGCTCTAGATTTGATTTACACTCTCAGCTAACCCAGTAGTAAATGTACACTAGTATGCCAACATCCGGAGCTGCAACGGCTGCATTTGTCTCTCTATTTAGAAATCCCTATTTTTCAGGGGTTATTTATTTACAGTATTTACAGCAATCTTTTTCTCTAGAAAATGATGATATAAAAACTTGACTTTAGAGGAAGCTATTTTAAATTACAGAAATGTGCATCAAAAAATCCTTCTAATTTTTAGATGTTTTCTTGCATCTCTAATATAACATTTTGATAAAGAGGAATAAAGAGAAAAAAAATAATAAAAACAACCCTCCCAGCAGTGGTTTAACAGATGTGTCTCTTCCCCAGAAAAAAAATAAAGCAAGATACTGGGCATATTCGTTGCCCAAAATACTGTGGGCCTGTGCTTATGCAGTGCTGCTGTATTTAAGGCAGTCACAGATCACGCTGCAGGCAGAACAGTGGATGTTGTGGACGTTAAAGCTGTTGCACAAGATGGAAATCCTTATTAATGTTGTATTACACTAAAACCTTTAGTGTACTATTTGAGCTGTGGGAATTGTAAAACCCTGTCGGGTATTTGTTTCTCCCTGCTCTTTCCCCACTCCATATCAGGGAAAGGGGGAACGTGAAAATGTAATAAACTACTCTTCATTTCGTGCCGAAGGTCTGACTCACATCCACAGAAGTCAGGAAATCCAGAGCCAAGAGAGAACCGCAATCAGCTCTTCCTCTTACGACCAGACACTGTGTGAGGGGTGTCTGTCACTGCCAAGTGATCTTACACATGGTGACTATGTTGTGCCTACCTGCAGGTCCCCGCCTCAGATCTGTATTTCCTTGCCTTTGTAGGTCTGCTGTGTTCTGCGCCGTTCATACAGTTTTACCTGCCTGATCCTTAACAAGAATTGCACTGCAGATTTCCGAAGCTGCTGAACACTGTGAGAACTCTGTATAAATTTAACATCTTTTAATGCCTGCAAGTAGAAATGTCCGTACTGTGCAAGAGTTACTCAGATTCCTGACTTGAGTAGGTAGCTAGGCTTACCTTAAAAATGAGTGCCAGTTTCACTAAAAGATAGAATTGTGTTTCAGTGTCCTAGAGTATAAAATAAGGACTTACTTGCTAGAGTAAACACTCTGGTCAGCCTGAGATTCACTTTTTTTTCCCTTCCTTTTTGGCCCTTAACTGTGCAATTTGACTGTAATTGCCAGCTTCTTTCATCTCTTCTAATTACAAAAAAGAAATATGAGGTTTTAAGGTATGTGGTTGCAATTGCTCTACCTGTGGCTCACTGATTAAGGTAATTCCTGGGATCCTTGATATGTCCTTTTCTGCCAGTCACTTTAACTCTCAGAAAACTAGAAATCTTCTGTTGCAACTGGAGAGGCCAGGCTCACGTGCAAGTCCTTTGGGTGTTTCTGAAAACACGACTGTTTAAATCAGCTTGAGCTCATTAACGCTTTTAGTTTGGATTCATTATTATTGCAGAGACTGCCCTAAAAATGCTGCATTACTCGGTTTCATTTTTGCATTTTCCCCAATACGCCTGTCATCATTTCGGCACGTCTCGATTCTCTGGCCGCGCTGGGCGGCACCGGCAGCAGCGGCGCTTGAGCGCGGCCGCCGCCTCGCTGCTGCCCTTGCTGCTTTCGTGCTGCTGGGTTCCCACGTGCCCGGCTCCTCGGATCGGTGAGCTCCGGCCTTGTCCCCTTTTCCTTGGCCAGTGCGGAACGAGCTGCACGTGGCGGTTCCCTTCGGACTGGCTCGCTGGATACCTGCGTACGCTCAGTCAAGGGTCGCCCGTGCTCTGCGAAACCTGCACTTCTGTTTTCCCTTCTCGTTTTTTTTCTGTTGAGGACACCCTCTCAGACAGGTGATAATTTGCAGTTAACCTTGACCTGTGCGTTTTCGTCATGTGTGTTCAGTGGTTAGAAATCCGTGTGGTTCCAGTGGTGGGAATTCCACAAGACACAAGCTTATTTTTATAGAATGCTTTTTAGATCTGGGGGACCCGAATGTATACTATATGGCCAAACTAACAAATATATATATGTACTCAGAAATATGTACAGTGATAAAGAACTATTCTTGCTAATACCAGGTTGTAGTTACTGTATTTAAACAAAGAACTTTGTCATGTAGCAGCATATAGGTGCAGGAAGCTTTGTGCTATTGGAAATACAAGGAGGGCCCCAGTTTTACATGTCCTGTGTATTAATGAAAGTTGCATTAAATCCTTGCTGCGGTGCTACTACTGGCCCACTTTGCATTGCTTTTGCCTTCCTGCTCTGACTATAGGAACAAATTGGACCCTAACTAGTTGTCTGGAGAAGTGCGGATGGATTCAAAGTCAATGTAACTAATCCAAACCTCTGGCGCACTCAAAATTCCCAGAGGTGCTAAAGGAGAGTTTGTGGCAGGGACGTCCTTCTGCCCTCCAGCTCTTCCCGGGGGCAGAACAGGCTCCGGGCCAGTGTGTCTCCCTGGCAGGGCGACACCCCCGCTGTCCTCCCGAGCGTTCCCTTGTGCCGCAGCCGTCACGAGAAGTAGAAGCAGCACCGGCTCCTGGCCTGCCGCTCTGCCCTCCGTGCCGGCAGCGCCGGCGCTGCCCCGCTCCCTCCCAAGGCCTCGCGCCGGGAAAGCCCCTGGGCCACCCTCCGCGCCCCCGTGTCCTGCCTGGGGCATCGAGCTGCTCCTTGTGGCCCTTCTGCCCTCGAGGGGCACCTGGCAGAGCTCCCACAGCACTCGGGCAACGGGAGGTAAACGGGAGTTCCAGCTCCTGTCCGTCCCGGACAACTGTTTTCAGCTTCTCAGGTACAAAGGACCAAATGTAACACTTGTGTTTCCTAACTCCTCGTACGAAAGGCTATTTTGTTACCTCAGTCTCCTTGGTTCTGTGAGTACACTCTGTACATAAAACTGTGTTAATAAATGTAATTTTGAAAACCTCATTCTTAGTTGTCTTCAGTAACAGCGGCTCAGAGGTTTTAATCTTTTTAATAGCTTCAATTTTTATTTGCAAGGAAGTGTTTGTGCCAGTTACTAGGTTTTGCACATTCCTACAAACATTAAACAGCTAGTTACATGAACTTACTCCAGGTTGAACACTTGCAAACAGATCTTTCGGAAAGCAGAGATCCTGCTTACAGAAAATCTACTTTCTTAGCAAATGCTTGAGAAGAATTAAAATCATTTGAGGAATTACAGCCTCTTGTTCCAGTTACTTTTACTTGATAAATAAAAACCTTACAAATGTCATCTTCCCTGTCAGTCCCCTCTCTTCCAAGTACTGCCTATTTTTGCTTTGTTTTGCAAAGTTAAACTGGAAAAAAAAAATCTAAACTTATTAGCCAGTAACCATAGTGCCTCCTTTCAGGAATGTACTGGGACACTGCTCAGTGCACCAGAGACTTATAAACTAGCATTTTATTGCTCAGCTTCTTCAAACTGAAGATTGCTGGTACGCTCTCACGTATTTTGTCACCATAATGTTAAACACACAAACAACTCTATAAAAGTACTTATTTGTTCTACAATTGTTATCTCTCTGTCAACTTAACTCTCTTAAGAAACCTAACTGTATGAAAACTGCACACAACTACCATGCTGTAGCTATGGACCCCTCTTGCTCTTTGCGTATCGTGGTGTTTAGAGTAAGAAATCAAGAAGGTACATTACGCTATATCCATTATTTAATTACAGAATGTGAGTGTGGTCCCCATGAAGGTAAGAGTAGGCACTTAGAATTTGTTTTGTAAGCTTATTTGAGATGCAATATAAAAATAGATTATATTAATAGGAAAAATTTAGTGTTTAACAAATTGTTTTGTAAATAGACTAGCACAAAAGATAAATCTTGTTATGCCTAGACTAGACTAAAAATAACTTCATCTGAAAATAAAGTAAATAGTGCATTTTCTTTAAACCTTCATTCAGCTGTACAAAATCATGTGAGCTATGGAAACTGATGCCTATGGCAGGAAATGGAAGTCCTAGTCATTATTCTTTTTGAAGGAGCTGCCAGCTCACAGCTTGCACTGATGTCAGTGCCAGTGCCGGCCGCTTCCCCGTTAAATGTGAGGTGACGACGTCAACCCGTGGGGGGTCCCAGCTGGGCTCAGCTTCTTCCTGCCAGCGACAAGGGGCGGGTGCTGAAGCATTCCCAGGATTGCCCGCTTCCCCGGCGCAGCTACGCGGGACCGCAGATGCCCAAAGCCTTGGAGGCCGAGGTCCACTTTGCTCCCTCGTGAATCCAGGGCAAATCCACTGCAAAGATGCCACGTTCTCTCTAGCAGGATGGCAGAAGCTGGCCCAGTGTGTGCACGGATGACTGAAAAGCAGAGATTCTTGCAAAAAGACGCCCTGCTTTTGCTGTTCCCACAGAGGCTGTGGGACATCACAAGTTTTGTTGTTGTTGCTGTGGCGTTTCTTACGCTTCCGACTCCTCGCCTTCTTCACGTAGGGTCCCATCCTCTTCCGACTGATCGTGTAAGAGCACGAACTTCCCATCGTTTGTTAATGGCACAGACTTCATTAACTGAGCTAGTGCTTCCGGGTCCTAAGGGAAAACAAGCAGACACGAGGCTGAGCTGGCTGCAGGAACCTTTCGGCGCAGCACATGGCGCTCCCGGGACTCGCTAAGATTTTGTAACCTGGCTTTCTCTGACAGTATTTAGCCTAAAGGTTTTAGTGTAAGCCATTCGGGCCTCAAGTTTTGAAACACAGGAACTTGATTTCATTTCAGTACAACCCCCTGGGTATGTAAAAATGGATCACTTGTTTTGAGCCTTTATTCTGCAGCTCTTGCCTGGAATTGCTGTAATTGCTGAAAATGGAAGAGAAAATCTTCAATAATTGCTCAACCACCTTCTCAGTTACTATAGTTGTGCTAATGTGTGACCCAAAGGTCCTTTCCCCAACTTTTTATGAAATCCCAGCAGTAAGAATATACAGAAAACATTATTAGTGTCAAATCTTTACATGGGTAAATTTATGTCATGAGCTGGGTAACTTTGCCTTTCATTTTAAGTGAAAAAGCTTTTTGTAAGCTTTTCTCCCTAAGGGAGGCAGGAATATGAGTTTCCAAAACTGACACCATAATAGGTGCAATTTGTGCTTCAGCCAAAGGATTTACTTTAACCTTGCTCCCAACGGCCATCCCCATATAAAAATAGCTTTGTATCATCCTGCATGTGATTAAGGGGGTCATGTTTTATCTCAACTTAAGCTCTGGCAAAGTCAAATTGCCTTTTCTATACTCAGTGGTTCAGTGAAACACTGCCTGCAAAATTTCGGAAGCGCCCACTTCCCCCCGCCCCGCCCTGCTCCATGCCCAGCAGAGATAGCTGGAAAGTGCAGCCATAACTGAAAGAATCTGCATCAAAACACAGATACAAGGAATTAAATTAAAACAGATCTACCTTCTGTGCCTCAATGATTTCTTTTCCCAAGCTGATGGCATAGCAAATCTGAAAAAGAAAGGTATTTAAGTATTAGTTTTTTTGGGAGTATTATTGCTTAATCTGGACTAAAACATAGAAGCATCAGTGCAAACTCCGATAAAGGTCTAAAAACAGAGACATCTATTACCACAAAAACTACATAAAAATAAACCTGCCCTTTCAACTACTGGTGACTCAGTTTGGTGCTGCTTCAAAGCTCCCTTAAGGCCAGTTATCCAGCTTTCTGTTCATCGGAGTTGGTTTTGTTGCTGGGTGTGAGATTTCCCTCACCACACTGGTGCTGAAGTGCGCTAGCGAACACCCTGAAGTTTGGAGCTAAGTATTTTTATTTGCTTTTTGGACAGAAGAATTCCCTAGCACAATCCTCCTTTATTTATCCTATTCCTGTAGGATTACTGCAGGTGGCGGGCACCGAGCTCTGCCCCGCGGTGCTCACCAAGCACGGCGGTGGTTTCTGAGGGCGCTTTCCAGCTGGTCCCGCCTCAGCAGAGCTGACGTTCACGGTGCTAAAGGCACTTCCTTGTAGCTCTCTAGTGGCGATCACATTTTTTTCAGCCTTGTTACATGTGTACATGTGTACATGTGTACATGCTACATTAGCTACAAATTTGTTTTTTTGTGTGTGTTTTTTCACGCTAAGGCTCGGTACCCTAGCAAGACACGTAGCTGCTCTTGCTTCTATTATAGTTTCCCTGCTGTGTAAGCTAAGAAGCCTAAGGCCAGTTTTTCTAAATAAAGTGTATTACTAAATGCAATGCAAACCTTTTCCCCTTCCGTGTTGCTCTCAAAAACATACGCGCTCATGGATTCTTCTCCCAGAGTGTCACTGGGACGGACCACAAAACCGAGCAGCCTCTTGTTGTCCTGATGAGCCGCAAACTGGGTCACGCTTGCAAGTTCAAACTGAAAAAGTATCATCAACAATTTTAACTAGCATAAACTAGACCTCAGGTTCATGTGACTGAGATTTCACTGCTGTGGCAGAAAACCAGCAGCAAAATAGAGGGAAGTTACTTACACTTGTTCGAGTAACTTGAGTTTGAGGATCTATTAACCTGGAATTTAAAGGAAAAAAAAAAAAAAAGTGGTTTTAGAAGAGCAACACTTAGAGGTAACTTCAGGGTGCTCTGCAATACAGAGGCGTCGCCATCGCCGTTTCAGCGATGAGGAGCCGATGCGAATCGAGCGCTTCAAGTTCATCTTCAGCCCCTGCCTCCCAGCTGTGCGGCCCGTGGTCGCAGCCTCCTCCCGACCCGCTCCCGGGGAAGCGCCCCTGCGTGCACCAACTGGCCCTGCCTACGAATCTGAGCTCACTGCAGCTACAGCGACTGCCTCGGGTGAACGCGCCCCGCGGTGAAACACGCACGAGCGGGCGACGCGCGGCCGCCGCGGCCGTGACGCGTGCGAGCGCACGTGCAGGACCTGCCTGGCCCTCAGTGTTTCAGTGCATTTTTCTACCTTTGAGTGCTTTATAGCCCTACAAAATCCTCCTTATGTTTGTACAGCTTTGTGGAGAAGATGATTTCTAGACACTGCAGAAAATAAAAACACACACATTTTACTAAGGAAAATAAATCTCAGGGTATTTCTTGGAAAAACAAAAACAAAAATACTCCACTAATCCAAAGTTACGCAAAGAGAAAAGAAAACTGAGAAGTAAGAGATGACGTTTTGATCGTACCTCAAGTTCTTGCTGGTGACCATGAGATGGGACTCAGTCATACGGAAGATGTTATGGATGGCTCGAGCAGCTAACACTTGTCTCATTGCTTCGTATATCACCTCACTTGTGTCATCGGACTGAACGGCCATTGAGCCTAAAAACCGGACTACGAACATCTGCTGCAAGAGCGAATCTGGAAGATAAAGGGCACAACCTATCTCAATGTGCTGCTTCACACCTAACCTCAGCTCATGGCAAAATGAACCTACCCACAGATACATTTTTTTTTCCTTCCAAACTCAGCAACAGAGCACTGGGTGGGGACTTCCTTTCCGTGTTTGCCAGGCGTTGCTCTGACCCAGTTTTCAAGAGTACTTAACTAGGCAGCAAGCAGAACAAAATCACAGCTGCTTGGAAGCTTTAAAAAATGTAACTCGTCCTTTATGAATCTTTTGATTAGTTGGTATAATTCACTTGATATCTTGTGACAAGCTGGGGGAACCGTGACAACCGTGTCAGTGGTAAACTGACAGTTTTGCATAATGCTTGGCTGACACCAGACCAGTTCTTGCCTTTAGACTTTGTATATTCCTGTTTGTCTTAAGTCTTCCTGCCCTTCCCTGAAGATGATCCTAATGAGTTTTTCATTCAGCTCATCCTTGCTCGTTGACTACCTCTTTCCAGCCTCTTGCTTACAAGGGGGCAGCTGTTAGGGGATGCAGCTGTCACGGAGCAGGCTCGGTGGTCGGCGGCAGGGCAGGGCGGATGGGGCAGGTGCTGCGTGTCTGGGAACGCGGCGGCTCCGGCTGCGCGGCCGCTCGGCACCGCTGCCGCCGGCCCGCGCTGCTCTGCAGAGCGGGGCCCTCGCTAAGGGCTGCGCTCGGCTGGACGAGCCCCGGTGCTGGGATCTCCTGCTGCTGCTGCCGACTGCGCGGTACCAAACAGCCCCAAGAGAGCTACCCTTTAAAATCAACCCAAGCCAATCTCTTTGCCTTTCATCTTTCTAAGTAAAGCTGATCTGGAATGCAGCCTGGACAGTCAAGAAAGGGGCGTTTTGTCACAGGTACAGGCATTTAGAAGGCAGGCTTGGGAGGCATAGCTACCTTCAACTGTATTACTGATGCTCTGTGATATCAGTCACTTTCATTAAGAGACAGGATAGGTTGACAGCTAAATTAAACATGATAATTTAACTAGGAGAATGAAGCACTTACCTTCCTCCTCACCTTTACTGCCATCTTCAGATTCCCCAAACGGGTTTGCACGCCTATGAAATAAGAATAAAAACTCTTAATTACAGATTGTTGCCACAAATACTGTAAAGTATCTAATGGTCTCCTCTGAAATCACTCTGTTAAAAGTGCTCACTGTCTCTGACCGTACCTGCCACCTCTGTTCTGATCCAGGAACTCTGTGGCAGGCAGTACAATATCAAACTGAATTGGGGTTCCAGGAGCGATGAGTTGAGTTGAGTCTTGAATGCCAGCCGTTTCATGGGGAACTATTTTATCATTTGCCATATTCTTTAAATTCTGGCTAAAATGAAAGTGGAAAAAGATTTCAAAGAGCAATACCAGATCTTCATTTTGACAGGAGAGGAGGTTATTTAGAAACTGAAAGCAGGAATGAAGCAGTACTCATAACTATAAAAAATATTTTCCTATTAATTTGATTTTGAGCACTCTTACAAAACTTCTGTTTCATTTGTGGTATCTAAAACCATTTAGAAGTAAATGCTGGTACATGAAACCAGAATTCATATCAATTCTAAACAACGGTAGATAGACCATCAGTAACCTATGGTAGCTATTTGCTCCCTGCCCTCTACTGTCCCTACAGCTGCGTATCTAAAAATACAGCAACTGTGACAGCCTTTGAGATCCTTCCTGGCCCACCAGCTTTTTGCAGTGTCATAGTTAGGAGAAAAAAAGTTATTCAGATTTTTTCTTGCGCCTTTTCTCAAAGAATGAAATTGTAAGATTCCTAGAGCTATAGAACTTAGAATGATTCACATTACTACATATGATACACCTGCTTTACTAGCAGTATCTGTTAGGTCTAGAAAGCTTTCTGGTTGCATGTAGATGTCAAAGTGACTCAGAGATAATCTGTCAATGAAATAGCTACTTCCTTTGCCAGCCAAATAGATGGAGTTGCTTTCCTTTTTATAAAACCCTAATCAAAGGAAAACAGCTGTACCATGAATAAAATGAGAAAGGAAGTAATTTGGCTGGCATGCCCCATGCCTATAGGGCATCTTTGGAATCTGCAATAAAGGGAAAAATAAATCATAATAAATGCACAAGCTTGAGAAGCAAGAGGTAAGAAAAAGGGGTTGAATGTCTAAAAGTAAATATCTACGCAAGAATTTACAATTTGGCAACAAATTTGGCAGAAAAGTCTCTTCGCGTTGAAGCTGGTGTGTCACAAACTTGCCCTATTTAACTTAGCACTCGGCGGCTCAAAGCAGGAATTCGGTCCAACATGGGGCTGGTGCTGGACTGATCAAAGCCAGTTCTGATCATGGAGTCTGACTGCGCAGGATGCTGGGATCGTTAATGAAGCAGAGAACTCAAACATGGACTATGTATTTTGAATATAAGCATTCCCTAGAGCGTTATTAACAATTTCTGAAGAAGGAGGGGAGCTTCAACGATTGATTTGAATGAGCACAGGAGAACAACACTAATGATTCTGACAGCCACGCACGGTGCACTGCTGTGAACACCCGCAGGAATTTGTGGAGATAGTACTTAAAAATAAACTTGCTTTAGTGTGTGCTGGGGGCTGTGTTGCACTCTATGTTGCACAGTGTTTACAAATAAAGCTTTAACTTTGTTTCAGAACAAGCAGCAAAACCCACTAGTCACTGTAAGGAGTCGCAAAGGTGTGACTGGAGCAACGAGCATTACCACCTCCCAGCCTTGCCTAGGGAGCAGCAGTAGAGGCATCTGCAACAGTCTCTCAACAGCCTCCATCCAGTCCACGCAAACAAGGATGTTACCTGGGATGTTGAACTTCGTGTTTCTTCCCCAAGCTGGTAATGGGAGTCACTGCTTGCAGGGCTGTCTGATTTAACTTGATAGCAGCTGCCTAAGAAAACCAAGAGCAACCCCTGTTGCACACCTGCACTCCGGGTGCATTGTGACGCAAAGAGCAAACACAAGCAAGCTGGAAGGAACAGACCAACGGATGGAAACGAGCTCCTACCTCAGGATTGTCGGTGAGATAGATCTGTCTGGAGATGTTGTTGATGGCACATATCCACTAAAAGGAAAAATGAAACTGAGCTCTTCAAACTCATTTGTGTACAAGAATGACAATGTTAAGAAAATATTTTTACCTCCTCGTACTCCTTCTTGCTTTCTGCCTGTAGAGTTATACCCCTAAAATGTAAACACAGTGGGTCATATGCTAGGGTCACCACACTTTTTCTCTATTAACTGTCAAAGGAACAAAAATCATGAATAGGCTGCACCTAAATGATACCACATTTGCTGTTCAGGCAGTTGTATGGGAAGGCAGATTGGAATGAACATCCCTGTAATTTGGAAACAGCCTTTTGGAGGCCAGAAAACCTTACTATTATGGCAAGTATGTTTAATGTGAAACACCACCCCAAAAGGTAGGTGTGACTGGCTGTCCTCAAAAGGAACCTGTGTCTCGTACGGTTTGCCTGTAGGAGTGGTGATCTGAAAGCAGTATCTTCTGTCTTCACAGTCGACAGCCATCACGGAGCAGTTGTCCAGATCCTGAATCAATCCTCCAGCTACTGCTCCCCGGGGCTGGCACATCAAGTTGCCACCTTGAGTGAAGAAATACAGCCTTTCCCACGTGGTCGTCACCAGACCTGTTTTACTGAAGAGAATATGCAGTGCTGAAGACTCAGCAGCATTTTAGACACGGCTCCAAATGACCTCATGTAACTGGGAATATACTCCGGTGCTAAGCTAAACTTTATTTTCAATCCTGGATTTTTTTAAATGAAAAAAAAACTAAAAAATTTAGAATTAAAAAGATCCACTTGTTCCTAGCAGAGATGAATCCTTAATGGAAGAGGAAGAACTAAGCTAGTTTCAAGCACCCTAAGTTAAAAAAATATACAAACCAGCACCACCTCCCAGCTAGTGAATAAAAGGACTTTTATTGTTAACTGGTATTAGCTTGTATTGTATAACTGGTATTTAGCTCGATAGAAAAAATGTATTGTCAAGCTGATGAACAGCAAGAAAAAATTTAGCACAGTCATCATTAAAAAAAATAAATTCTGCAGTAGTATCTCATATTCTATCTTCTCCTTAGCTGCTAAGGAGCTAAACAAATGTAGCAACTAGTCAGCAATCAAAGAAACTAGCAAACAGCAACTGCTGCCTTACTTTCTTAGATTAAGGTAGCCAGCCTTCTGGATGAGATTTCTATTGATAGCAGGTGAAGTTACATCAGAGTCCGGGGTGTAAACAGATTCATTAACTGAAATTAAATCTTGCTGTGATACCCTCATTGCTTCAGCTTCAGCATCCAACTCTCCCTGTATGCTGGCAGCGGGGAAAAACAACAACAGGTCACTGTTAGTCAGTTTATACCAAGAAACAGCTAACATCTGTAAACCCTACAAGAACAAAAATCCTGGATGAGATTATATGTGACTCCAGTTACATTTACAGAGCTTCTGAGCAAAATCGCCTATTTTTTTTTGGGGCGGGAGGGGGGGAGAGAAATGGAAATATAAACTTTATTTTTAAAACAGACTTTTCAGGAAAGATGATGTAACTTACATGTCCAAGGATTTCTCTAAGCACTGGGTAAATGAGTGCAGTTTAGAAAGACTGGCAGAAAGAGACACAGGAGCAGGAGCTACTCCCAGCAAATGTCATCTGAGGCTAAGGAGAGGGGATGCACGTGCTCGGCTGACGGGAACAAGGGCTTACGGAAAACACAGCCATCTTTGGCAGGCTGGCAGCAAAAGCAGGGCCAAGATTTCCCCTTGCTCTTTCTTTTGAAATCACAGCTTGAAGATGTCACTTTCAATATGTTTTAGAGAGGAGCCATGCCTTTTTTTTTTTTTTTCTCTCCTTAAAGTTTGTACTGTTTTTCCTAAAGTGTGTTATCTTCTTTCTCAAGGCACCGTACAGAGATGATCAGAAATCAAGAGTATGTTGTAAGCATGAAATGGATACACTGGAGGGGTATTAAATTGGTGAGAGTGCAGAGACAAGGTCTATTTTTGAGACACAACTCCTAAGATCCATGCCTGTATGGCTTTATAGTGCTGAACATACACAGAGTGGCTCTAGCACAGTCACAGAGTCACAGGATGGTTGAGTTTGGAAGGGACCTCTAGAGATCACCTAGTCCAACCCCCCTGCTCCAGCAGGGACACCCAGAGCACGGGGCACAGAGTGGCAGCCAGGTAGGTTTGGAAGATCTGCAGAAAAGGAGCCTCCACACCCTCTCCAGCTTCAAGACCCACCTGGCTGAGCAGCACTATTCGAAGTCGATTTTACTGTGATGCGTCCTGGCTTTCACAGAACTAACTCCTGCTTATTCACTTATTCACAGTCTTATTCCTGCAACTGTGTACCTTGTTGGAATTCTTATCCTGAGACCAGTGATGGACTGATTTCCAGCAGTAAATTTTCCAATGATTCCAACACAAGAAAATACTTTAGCAAAATCTGTAACTCAAGTATTGGTTTATCTTTAATTTTTTAATAATACAGCTTTACACATTGTTGTGTTCTAGAAAGCACCCTAGTGCAGGCTGCCCAAACTGAATTCTTTTTGAATATACCTGTACCCATTCTGTTTGCTGAAAGTGGCAATTGTGGAAAGGTATCTGAGTGCAAGTTCAACTCAGAAATTGGTAATTCTTTGTAGAACACATATCATACAGACATATAATGCAGTGCTGAATATCTACATATGCATAATCCTCTTGTAAGACACGTTTGGTTTGAAGTGGAAACCAGAGTAGTGATTTTAAAGAAAAAAAAAAAAGGGAAAAGAAAGGAAAAAAAACCCAACAAGTCAGAGCTATTATATGATATGCCAGAAATGCCTTTTTTTTTTCTCCCTCATTTCACTCTCTCAATCATTGGGAATCACTTAGTTTTCTGAGGTTACCACTGACCACTTTAACAGGTCCATCAGACCAAGAATCCTGCCTTCGTTTAGACAACCTTAATAAGGCTGATTTTGGCTGGCAGATCCTCCTGATCAATCACGTCAGCCAGATGTGCTCAATCATGAAGCTACTAAAGGCCTGCCATTTTGAAAATGAGACATAATACATTTAGTATTTTTTTAAAAATAACTACTAGACTTATCAGATAAATACATCATGGAACTCCATACAGCTGCTGGTGCTATTTGGTGCATGCACGGACAAGAGAACAACAGATGGTTTTAGATCATCTATCTGTGTTGCCCTTCGTGTGGCTTGAAGTCCAACTGGCTGCTGCCCTGCAAGGCTGTACTGCTGTGTTCGGTCATCTTCTGAAGGTCACTGCGGTCAGGGAAGGTTTCCATGACTAAAAAAGGGCAAGTGGCATGCCCATTTTGGTGAAGAAAAGCAAGAAACAGAATCTGGGCAAGTATGGCTGTCAGCCATTCCTCAGTCCCTGGCACAGATATGGAACAAATTCTCCTAGAAGCCTTTTCCAAGGTTGTCCATGAGGAAGGGAAGGTGATTAGGAACAGCCCCCACAAAACAGGGGCAAACCATGCCTAACCAACCTGATTTCCCTCTGCGGTGAGATAACTTGGGTTTGTGTATGGGAGGACAGTAGTGAATGTTATTTCACTTTACTTTGGCAAGACCTTTCACTTCGTTACCCATAACATTTTTAAGAGTAAACTGCTGAAATAACAACTGTAGAAGTGGACTGCAAGTGGACTACACTGCTGCTGAAATTCTGGAGATGCACAGTGAGCTGGATTAACTTGCTGTCCTGAAGGAAAACAAATCTGCCAAATAAAAAGCTTTTAGTTAGAGCACCAGCAGATCCGACTCACTATTGGCCTTGTGATTCCCAGCACCAAGAAGGAAAGGACAGAAATTTCAGTGACTGTGTGATCTTAAATCATGAAACCATGGCTTGTATTGTTAACTGCCAAGCTGTATGAAGTGTGCTCCAGAATTCTGCAAGCTTCTCTTCTAGGTTTCCCAAGGACCTTCCAGCCCCGCTTTAGCTATGTTTGGGTTATGCTTTCGAGCTTTGCTATGTGACTTTGGGAGGGAAAAATTAAAACCGAGAGGCAGACCCAGCAAAGCGAGAAGCAAAAGGCAAAGGAATCAATCTAGTGTTCCAGGTGATATTAAAATAAGCATTTACTGTTTTCTCTGTTTCATTTTAAATGCAAAATTTACAACAATTACAGGGACTTAATTATAAAGAAAAATGTCAGAGAGAGAAAAGAAGAAATAAAGACAAAATGAGGTGTACTAAACTGGGATATTTTTTCAATAAAGTCTCATCCAAAGGAGTTTGAACTCATGGGCACAGATACAGCCTACATTAGACGCAGTGAGCGTGTTCTCTAGGCAATAGGTTTTACTCACCTTGTGTACATACATCATCAACCACTGGCACAAAATCTAAGTTGGGATGCTACTGTAAGAATAATCTCTTGTGCATTTAAACACTTCATATAGTTACTGGCTGCACTGTACAGTCTAGTGCATTGACAGAGTTTTCCCTTGTATGTGCAAACATACCTGCCTTCCATCTGCTGCTTTGTCACCACACACCCAGCAATGCAATAAAAACACGGAAGCACTCTCCCTGAATAAGGAATTCAGGCCGTGTCCACTGCGTGCTGAACATTACTGCAGTATTGCGCAGAATTCAAAAGAACAAACAACAGGAAACTTAAGTATCCTCTTACCTTTGAACCATGTCTGAAACAGAAGTCAAAAAGTTATCCATCCTTTTGGAAAACATCTCTGCTCCTTTCTTAAAAAAGTTGATCTGTAAAATATACAACAAGGGGATGCTGGAAGTTATCTTGGAAGGTTCTGGCAGAGAAGGTTGTGTTAACAGGAATCCCATGATGACCAACGCCTTGGGCTGGCAATCAAAGACATCGTTAAAACAACTGCCTTGCCCTCCTTTCTTTGTCTTTCTCACTTTTGCTCCCTTCCAGCCTCTCCACACCCTGTTGCAGACACATCAGCTACAGGCTGCTGCCAGGTACCTTCCCAAGGAGGCTGCTGGATGGGTAAGGAGACAGGTAACCTTCTCCCAAGGCAGCACACTGCAGCACTGGGTCTGTGGGGTCATAAGCCACTGCATCCAGTGCCACCACATCAAAAGGCACGGGACGTAAATCTTCCATTGTACTTGGTAGACTGCATACAACCTAAAATTTTTTAAACTTCTATGGCATTAGGAAAGTGATGTTGTACAACTAGTGCAGTTGTGTCAGCAGAAGACTCCAGGGCAACCAGTTATATGAAATACATTTTTACCATTGATTTTCCCCAAGAGAGGAGCTGAAAGTAGCCACCAAGGCCAAACTGCACTTTCTGGGACAGAGGATGAATTCCTGCTAAGAACACTTTACAGCTACGGCTT
The DNA here is from genome assembly GCA_013398735.1 of Nothocercus julius. Taxonomy (NCBI): domain Eukaryota; kingdom Metazoa; phylum Chordata; class Aves; order Tinamiformes; family Tinamidae; genus Nothocercus; species Nothocercus julius. The sequence continues at coordinate 4,083,907 of VZSV01000032.1, forward strand.
AGCAGGCACGCAAGGGCAGCAAGGCCCTCAATGCAGAGCTGACCTGGGATCACTGCCTGTGCAGCACAGCCACAGCCAGGAGTTGCCAACAGCCGTGGGAAACACAACGAGGACAGTGCGTACATGGGATCAATGAGCCTTCTTCAAAAGGCCCAGGGAGCTACATCTGGCAGAAACGTAAAAACACCGTAACAATCCTTTGCTCCTGAGCAATTTATCCCTTCTCATCCTGCAGTACTTGCAATTCTATTCCTTTTCTCCTAACCTTGGGAGACAGGATTCCTCTTACTTATAACACAGATTTCTGCAACTAAGTTAGTGACCACGGAATTGTCCCTTTATAGACAAAGGAGAAACAGGCTCTCTTGAAGAATGATTCTGTTTCGACCACCTGCTTTACGAAGGAAGGGTCTCAAATTCCACTGACTACAAGGAGAATGACATGCCTGACTCAGATGCTGATGCGACTTTTCAGTCAACAAATCCTGCATTAGCAATTGCTTCTTTCAGAAAATTCCTTAGGGCCTGATCATTCTGCAGAAGTGTGAAACAGAAGGCTCTTAAGTTTTGAGTAATTAACAAAGAAAACATGCACTGGCGAAGCTGAAGGGTGCTTCACAGTATTTAAGCATCAATATCAATTGACTTCTGGCTGCTCAGCTATTCCCACAACAGCCTAAGACTTTCCAGGATCAAGCACTGAGATAAGGCAATTTTTGGTGAATAAAATACAAGGAAAGGAAGTTCTGATTGGCTTCCAGGTGGTTTCTAATTCCTTCCAGTGGTTTATTTAGGTGATACTGTAACTTTACTATCCATACCTGTCCTCGTGCGTATCCTAGCATAGGTTCCATCATTGCTATTCTCTTCCTGTACTGAAGAGCGTTCAGGGCACAGTAATATTGCAGAGATGAAAGATGCTGCTTTCTCCTCGCGTTTGCCACTTCTTTGGCTACTTCTGCCTTCAGCTGAATAAAAATTGATAAAGAGTCTGAACAAAGTGTTGCTGTTCACCTGGATATATTTACTGATTATTTTCAAGTCATAATTACAGTACTGTCACTATAGAACCTCTCCACATTAAAATGCAGGATGACAAACAAAGCAAACCCACCCCCAAATCAAGCATTTTTAAGTTCTGCTCTAGCTGCTTAAGCATTTGGGCAGCAACTAGAACTACAAACTACACAACTACTGAAACTAACACACTGGATCTGACTGCAGTGCAAGAAATTTATTTGCAGATGAGGTCACAAGACAGGCTTGAAAGTGCAGAATTCACAGGTGAATAGTTCACCATGTGCTCTTTCTCATCCTCTTCTACAATGTATTTCTCTGAAAGGACTGCTCTGTCCTTCTAGAATTGAAGCACTCTTATGATAGAGCTAATCATACATTCTTGGCATACAGGAGTATCGTTCGGAGCAGTGGTCCAGTGAGCAATGAAGAAGATACACAAATAGTCCCAAGAACTCAGCTTCATGTGCTGTAAGCAGATTTACCATGAATACAGAGAAATACAGCAGGAGGGCAAGTGAGGAAAATGAAATGTTTTATACAGAGCAGACACAAAGCTTCACAACACAACTCCCAGTGGATTGTACTCACTGATACAGCATCACCACATTAGCTGTACAGCAGTAGCCCGATGCAAATTTAATTATATCTATTTATTTGGCTTGTTTCTGTCTGAAGATCTCTCCTGCATCCAAATGGCTCTAGTTCAGCAAAATACTTGATCACTTGCCTACCTTGGAGTAAACCAGGTAAAACCTTGTTGAATTGAAGTCCAAAAGCTTTGTGTCTGCTTGGAAACTAAATCACAAGTACTCTTGAGCTACTGTGAATTCAAGTGATGAACTCTCAAAAGTTCCTTAGTGCATGTAGGGATTAGCTGTAATGATGTAGACAGAAGAGCTGATGAAAACTTTTCCTTTTCCCTTTCACATTCTTTACCTTTTCATTTTCTTTCCTTTTCGGTAACCTGCTATACTTTGCCATGGACACGTCATGTTCTGCAGACAAGGAATATTTTTTTTAGAATTGAGATGTGTGTGCAAATAGCTTTCAAATGGCTTCTGTGATGTAACACTCGGGGCACGCCACTAGAAACACACCAACCCACGACACATACCATTGCTAGCAAGGCCAAAGAGATCCTTCAATGTGCTTACTTCTGGAAAAGAAAAATATTCAAAATATAAAAAGCTGTAAACACCATTTGTTCAACTAAGACCACAACAAAACTAAAAACCTTTGCTGCATGCTTAATGCCCAAGTCATTCTAATCCTTCTAAAGTGGAGATGTATAAAATGTATCTGTCTTGAAAATGATAAATCTCATCAGCTGGTTGAGAAATGAGCAGGCAGACAGAAAAGTAAGAGCCAAGTTTACTTCATTGAACGACTTACGAATATGAATGACATGGGATATCTGCTGATAATTTACCCAAAGAGGGATCATTTCTCTATGCCTGTCATCACCAAAGGTCCACCACCACTATAAGACACCAGCAGTCCTGAACAACTTCCTGACCACGCCTGCATGAGACACAGAAATCTCAGTAGGTCCCAAAGACCAGTACAACACCTGAACTAAGCCCCTTTCTTGTCAGGGAATGTTCATCAATGCAGAACTCTATTTTTTGCTAAGCTCCTCCGAAAACGAAATAGTTATCAAAAACATCTGACTGCTGGCTATGATGCTTATCAGACAAACATTGGCCAAAACTTTCTGATTCGTGTAAAGGGAAGAAAAGCTGGATATGAGATTCAGTTTTCACAAGTATTGCGCACAATCTGCTCTCAGTGTCTGTACCACCGTATACCACAACTGGCAAAGCCCTTTGCAGAAAGCTGCAAAGAAAGGACATTCATAAGAACAGCCATTATGTAACTGTGGAAAAAAATAAGGGAAACTGTGAGATGTCATCATGGCCTCTGGTTATTTGTAACAGCCAACTCATAGATCAGCTTACTGAGCAAACCTTTTTCTTCCCACAACACTCGTGCACGACTCTAATGCAGGAATTCAGAAACACTTGCTCAGATGCAACTAACTTCCACCTAGAGGTTTCTACAGTATTCAGCACATGCACATAACAGCATCAGAACTAAAAGCAAGAGAACACAGTTAGATTTCCTTGCTTTTTTGTTTAAGCCTACAGGGAAATTTCAATGCATCCAGGACTCTCCACTGAAAATGCTTCTCTATTGTCAGACAAAAACAGAGGTTGGGAAGGGTGGGCGGAATATAAGGCACTTCAACATCCAAGGAAGCAAAAGAAACTTTCATTGTTTGCCATGTCTGAAACAGCTGAGGTTTTTGGTTGCAGGCATCACTTGCCTCTTCTTTCCATGCTCTCCTTTTATGCACCAGGGGACAGAAGACACTAAATTGGGAGTGGACTCACCATGACAATAAGGCCACATTAAGGAGTGGTGAAAACATTTATAGACCCAAAATCTTAACATCCAAGTGCTGCTTGATTTTTAACACTAAATTATAAACAAAACATCCATTTTGATATGGAGGCACCTTGATTTTTTTTTAATAGCACGGTATGATATAAGGAACATAAACAGGCTATTATTTTGCAGCAGTTGTTCTGTCTCCCAATAAAATGTCTTTAAAAAGTAAACAGGAGAGGGAGCTGAACATGCTGTGCTAAAATCTCATGTTTCTGTTGCACGAGTAGGTTAGAGTGTCCTTGACCTTAAATATCAACCCTCCTTTGAAATTATACCAAATGTTTGCATTATTGCTGCTTTGCTGTTTAAATAAGAAACTTCTAAGTTTGTGCAATCGCATTACTTGGAACTTTCCTGGGATAGCAGAGTTCTAAAAAGGACAGATTGCTTAAGGAGAGAATACAGTGTATTAAGACAGAAAAAAACCCTGCTTGTGCCTTTCAAACAAATCTAAACTTCTAAAGTTAATCCTGTTTACAAGCCGGATCCATTGCAAATTTTCCCTGCTTTGGGTAATAACATCACTGACTTCAGTGAAATTACATGAGTGTAAAAGCAGAGTGAGTCAACAAAGAATAAAGCCACACATTTTCAAACTTGCACCATCTGCATAAAACATGGTGAGTTTGCACTATTTTGCACAAAATTTGCATGTGACATTTAGCCTCAGCTTATTATGAAATAAATCACACAAGAGAATACCAAGAGAGAAATTAAAATCAAACTTACCTGTGAGATCCTTTTCCCGAAATTGTATTATTGGGAGAACCATCGTATCTGCAAGCTGTTTTGCCAGTTCAGAATGGAGAATATTGAGCTGAAACAGAAAAAGAGAAGTGCCCCTGAGACACAATGTACATAAGAAGAATAATTCACTGTCTGTTGCTGAACTTTGAGTGACGTGTACATCTCCAAGAAAAAACCTTATCCCTCCTGAATGTCAGAATTCTACTTAGGACTAACCCATGCTCATATATATGATACAAAGCATAAGCATTTATCTTTGCCACAAAGGGCAAAAATTTCTTAGCAAACTTCTTGCTCTTTTAAATACATCATATATACAGCTTAAACAAATTCTTTTTCCCTTGAAAGCAAAAGTATATAAATGCTTTCAAAGAGAGACCTTTGTTACACTTCTACAGCACCCTACACAACCTAGTGCAGCCCTTAACTGCAAGAGATGCCTAATCCTACTATAATAACAATAATTAAAAATTCATCTTTGGATGTATTCAGGCAGAATGTCTACTAAGCTGCCGGACTGCCACATGTTATCCTTCCAGAGGCCTGCAGGCAGGGTTATACAGGTAGGGAGGAAGTCTCTATCTCCCATTACATGATACAGAACTAAAGCAGGGTAATTCAGTGCCTGGAGAATGGACAACTGGAAATCAACAGGTACAGGAACTGGTTAACATATGTAAAAGGAGGCTAATGAAAGGAGCAGTTTCTTGTGAACTATGAAAGGGAATACAAAGGTTCCCAGCCTTCAATGTGCAAAGGGGATGATTCTTTTGTACCTGAGAAGGAGAAGGTTTTGGGTTTTATCTATTTGTGCTTCACCAAGACAGGCACCTGATTTCTATTCCCAGAGCATCTTTCCCAGTACTCCCAGACAGCTGGTTTTCATCAAGAGGCCTAAGGGCAAAGCTAACCTTTGGGATTCCTCTCATTAAATCACTAGAGTTATCCAGAGGATGAGCATGACTATAAATGTTTTAACTTCTTTTTTCCCCCCCCCATCTCTCCTATCTCCTGTCTCCTCACCAAAATCAGACCTCAGGACAGTTCTTTTCCCTCTTAATAAGGATTAAAAGTGCACTAACAAGAAGCACAGCATTCTTCTGACAGCACACAGCCCTGCTTGGACCAAGAAGAGGGATGTGACACCAAAGAAGGATACTTAGGTGATAAGATCCTGAGATTAGCTTGAAATGTTATATGAGTAGGCCTAGCAAGGGCACATTTAGAAAGACTCCTGCTGCTTAGCAGCTGCCTACAGAGAGCAGAGGTGCTGTGTGTGTGCAGCTCTAGTTCCTGTAGCCCCTGCAGCAGCTCTAGCTCCTGTAGCCCCTGCAGCTCTGCTGCCTGCCCAACACCCTTTGCATGCCACGTGATCCTACAGGAACTAAGCAGCAACTTTGCTAATGCTTAGGTGCCCTGCCTCCATCCCCAGGAAGTTTGGGATCAGTGTTTAAAGCTTGTAAGTGTGAATGCATTGATTTTTTTTAATCGAGTGAAATTAGAAATGATCCCAGTTTAGCTGATGGGTGTCTTTTGTAGCCTCTTTTCTAATTTTCCCACTTGGTAAGTGCAGCTCTGCTCTGAGGACAGCTTGTCAGGACACAGAGAAGCAGCTCCAGTGGTCTGTAGATATGAAGAGGCTGTTTCAAAAGGGTGGGTTTATGCTTGCTTTCTCCCTTGTTCAAACAGTGGTACAGAGCCCAGGCAAACTATCCTGCAGTGGTAAGGCTCTGAATCGAAAGGATTTATTATCAAAATAAAACAAACAAGCAACAACAAAAAGCCCTATTGGCAATTCAAATTACCTCATCCACAACTTTTGAAAAGTAATGAAGGGTAGATATCACTTCTTCATCTCCTTTACCTAAGGCAAAATGCTGAAAACAGAAACACACGTTTGGTCGGTAAATCAACACAGTGAGTATAAGTATATGAGCATGTGTTTTACTACAGAAGTAATACATACTCCTAAAAAAAGGTAATAGATGATAAAGCTAAATGCAAAAATAGGAACTCGTTAATACATATCCTTTCTACTTCGCTCTTCTTGTTTTAAAGGAAGTGACTTTGCACAACATATAGTTAATGGGTATTTTAAAGTCATGGTCATACAATAAGAACAAAGTGGTTTGCATCTAAATGAATTAACCCACATTTTGAACTGGGCTTTTCAAGGTGCTCCAAAATGACCTAATTCCCCTCAACATACTAGGGAATTTTACAATGTCTTCACATGGAATCAAGTAGGCCAATGTTCTAAATACTTTTGAAAACAACTCTCTTTGAAGAGGCTTCTTCTGCTGAGGCTAAACAGAAACCAAAGGTAAAATATCAACAATACCTGTTTTTCATAGGCAAGGAGCTGCTTTGAAAGCTGTTGTGTGGCAAGACACATTTCATTCTACAAATAAAAGAGAAAAGTTAATAGAAATAAAAGCAGTAAATTAACAGAAATAATTAAAAGTCTCTAGGACGTTTTTTACTACTTCATTACCAGCTTCTTGGCTGAATCTGCAACTACTACTGCAACCCATGTTCAGATGCGCGTAAACAACCAACCCAAACATATCTGCACAGAGGAGCAGTAATAGCAGGTGTACTTCACACCTGATCAATACAAAGTTTGTTTTAATCTACTTTGACTACAGATAGGATTTTTTTTTTTCAAAATAATAAAACTCACAACAATACAACCTCAAACATGTATTAAGTCATACCAACCTAAGAATATTTCATACAGGTTAATCATCTCTCTCCAGAATTTTCAGAAATAAAGGGTGTCCATGGATGCACCTTTATATAACGCATTCTTGCTCATGGGACATATTGATACAATTACACTGCTTTAAGCCGATAGAAGAGTGCAGAACAGTGCATAATTCTGTATTCTCATAGTTAATCTGTCCAGTGAGAGTGTGCACACATTTAGAGTTACCCAAAGCAAGACTTGTAACGAGAATGTATAATTTTGATTGATATAACTGGAAAAGAAAAAAAAAAAGGCAGACAAGCTTTTGGATAAGAGAGCCTTTATTTAATACATTTACAAGTCTTAGTACTATATCAATTCCTCGGTGTCTGATTGGTTAACAGTAACTTCAAACTAGAGTTAGGGGAAAAAAAAAAAAAAAAAAAGGTGAAACTGGGATCTACATTAGCCCTTGTCAGATCTTTCTCTCCCTTGGTTACTCAGAAAGCTAATCAGTTTTCAACTCATTTTAAAGTCCTAGCACATTCTACTTCCCTCTCTGAATACGTTAAGATCACAGAAAGTTTGTAAAATCCAGAGGAACCTCTGTAAGAGCTGCTATAAGAGCACCCTTTATCCTGGGGCTGCAGCAGAAAGCTATCCCAACCCAGGCAGAACTTGTGAGCCCTCCTTTTCTGCGCTGCTGCCCCGAGGAAGCAGCACAGGCAGAGCTGCTGATCTGGGCCAGAGCCTCTGCAACAGCTTCTGCTCTGGCTTTGTGCCATCCCGGCCATGCTGCCCACAGCCTGGTCCTTCCGCGCGGCTTCCACGGGCCAGGACTAACAGAGACACAAGGCTGATCTCAAACACCCAGCCCGGGCCCTTGGGGTGCCCAAGCACTCAGAAAGAGCAGGGAGCCTTTGCCACAGCCTCGGCGGCAGCAGCTTCCTGTGCTGCTTTTACTCCCACTCCTGCTGGATGGAGATGTGGGAGCAGAGGTCTTCCCAGGCACAAACAAGGGCTCAGAAATGGTGCTGATCTGGGTCCAAAGTCAGGTCATGTGCTCTCCAGAACCATTTTCATCTCACAATGATGGATCAGCTTTTTTTCAGACCAATTAGCAATTAGCATTATACCTCCACACAGTATTCAGTAGCTAGGAATCATGTAAGATTTGCAAGTTGATTACATTAATTGTGTGGCTTTTCTATGAGAAAGCTTTATACAAACACTTGGCATTGAAGTATTTCCCAAGCCAGTGGATGGAGAAGGATGCTGATGAACCTTGCCGGGAGCTTTGCTGAAAAGGGGAATGGACATTAGCTGTCTGCCCCGACGCAGAAAGGGCACCTGAGAGACTTTGTCAGCCCCAAAGTGGGAGCTGGCAAGCAGTGGCTTGATGACAGGAAGGATGAGACTCCATCCATTGTGGAGCAATGAGGTTAAATGTATGTGTGTGTTTGTGCACACGTAGGGGGAGTCCAAAGAGGAGTTCAGAGGACAAAAAGGAGCAGGCAGGTTCTCAGGCCTGGGATGTTTTTCATGAGCACCTCCTCAAGGCAGAGCTGAGGAAGAGGTAGAGTCTTCACAAAGGAACTGTGGGCCAGCTGTCAGATTTATAGGCAAGCAAAGGTGAGGAAAACCTTTTGAAAGTAATCTGAAAGTTAGAAACATGTCTCTTCTTTTCCCTTTTTGTTTCAGGTCACTTATTCCTACAAAGTCTGCAGCTCTGCGGAAATGGATTTTGAAAATAAATGTTTTTAGCTTAAACTGTCTAACATGAAGAGCAGCTTTAGAACAACACTCTGACACTAAAGGCTATTCCTTTGTGCTAGCAATCTTGAAAACTGTCTAGCAGTTTGCTTTTTAAGACTCCCAGATCTTCAGTGCCCCCCACCCCACCTCATCCTGCCATGATAACTGATAAATTAATAAAGAGTAATAAAGTACATATCTACTCATCTATATCATCAACTGCCCCCTGCTGAGGGGACAGTTGGCAGGCTGGCAATGTAGAGAGGTGTGTGGAGGAAGCATCTTCTAATGACCACTCTTCCCCAGGTAGTGTCTCTGGAATTTTGATGGAATAACGTGGTCAGACATAAATCCTGCAGGCTTCAACGGCGTGCAAGTTAACAGCACCGTGTCGAGCATATGACCATGGGACAAAAGCCACAGCTAGACCGCAAGCAGATGTTCATGGCATCCTACTGCAGATACAAACAAACAAACAAAGCAAAACCAAACAGAAATGATGGAAGGGCCCAATACAAAGTTTACTTGTGGATTTGGGGCTGATTTGGGGACAAGAGTCCCACACTGACGCCAGCAGGTCACGATTTTTATGATTTTAGGGTGGGTGCTTTATGTTTAGGAGAGCACAAATACCTTCTACGTTGCGCCAGCCCACTGAGAGAGTAAATCTGGGGTCTTTCTCCCTTTCTCCCAACCTCTGCCAGATTTTGTTCTACATGTGCTATGTGGCATAGGGAACATAAAGTAAGCAAAGTGCTCTGCTGACCTAGTAGTAATACTGCTTTGTTAAGCACACTTAATCTGGGAAAGTTTGGTTTAATCCTCCTCCCCTTTGTTCCTAATCAGCCTTCACCCTCCCCCCTACTCCCACTACTAATCAGTCTTAAGTCTTAAAAGTTATTTGCATTGCTTCAATTCACAGACCCACTGAACCCAGGAAAATCATTTTAACAGGTTTTAATCAATGTCCAAATTATTTTCTCACCGAATGCAGACAAATTTGCTTCTTTTATCCTAAACTTCCTGAAAATTCAGTAGTCACAGTATGAAAAACAAACAAAAAAACTGTATAATCCTGACTGCCTGTTCAGCATAATCTCTTCCACATTGTTTTGAAACTTCAGGGTTTTTCAAGCATTTCTGAAACGGGAGAGCTCTTAAGTAACAGAAACTAGAAGCTACTAAAAGCCTGACAAGAAATCTAGGCATTCTGAACAAAGGCAACATTAACTACTTCTGGCCCTTGCAAAAACATGCACTTTCATTAGATGAGTTCACACAACAGGTAAAAACATCATTGCAGCATTAACGTAAAAAAAAATACACTGGAAGGCAGAAAGAAAGGACTGGACAGAAACAGGTATCAAACAGTTATATGGTCAGTCACCATCACAGACATATTCCCGTGTAACAAGAAAAGTTAAGAACAACACAGCAATCTTGGCTAGCATGCTCAGGGCAGAGGGAGAGATTCTGAACGATCCATTAACACCAGATTACACAGGAATGCTAACAGAACGTGCTGTCTTGAATCTAGCATTAATCTAACATACATGACAAAATACCAGATTAGAAAACATCTGGTTGAATTCTTAACCCAGTACCTCATTCCCTCATTCTCCCTTCAAACAAAGGCAGCAGCAAAATATCCAACACTTTTTTTTTTTATATAGTGCTAGAACAAAGGCATGCGATTTTTTTGGTCTGATTCCACCTTTTTCACTATCACCTTTACTCACCAAGCTGCCTATATGAAAGGAAGACAGTAGAATTTTTCTGGAATTTGTTTGTAATAAAATCTCCACTGCATTAGCCACTTATTTGTGAGATATTCCAGCTCCCTCTAGGGTCTCCTATTGTATTTTTCCTGAATAAACTCTGGCTGTGATGCCATCCAAGCCAGAAAGTATTTCTACAGACAGTTGTCTACCAGATTCCAGATTTGAAGGCATGTGAAGGATTAAGCTGAGCTATAAATTAACTTCTAAAGACACAGAGCTATTCCATCGTGTCCAATCCTAATATAATGAAGCTTTCTGCAAAGCTACTTTCCTCCTTCAGCTTCAGCTAAAGCTAGCACTTCAAAAAGTCTGCCAGTAATCAGCACACAGAACTGCCAAATGTTTCTTCATGTAAACAAGTAGGATACTAGGAAAGGTATATAACCCAAACCTTGTATGTGCATGATGACATGCAATAAAATGCGGCTTATGTTAGAGTAAGCCTAATGTTTGATAACTAATGAAGAAAAAGGTAGGTGGTTGAAGAAGGTCCAAAAGGGAATTAGAGCTTTCTCATACTTTCAGAACTAGAGAACCCATTTACCTTTACAACCAGGCACAGCAAAGACCTGGGTCCTTAGATGACTATTCGACAAAGTTCTGTTTACATGTGCATGTCATTTTCCTGAAATATGTAATTCTCCAGCCATCTGGAAAACATTCTGGTCCTACATGTTTACATTTGCATATTAAATACTTTGAAAACACGAGAAGCTGAGCATCACTGAGGTGCTCAGGCTGTGTGGCATCTTACAGGATGCGACTAACACCCAGCTTGCCCTGATGCTGCTCTCAGTCCTCACTAACGTGAATGGCTCAGCAAAGGATCATCTAATAGCTTGGAAAAAGAAGAGACACAAGTCAAAAAGTCTGCTGTAAAACAGCCAAGGCAGCTACAATAGGATGTCCAGGTCAGTAGGGAAAGAATCTTAAGAGTTTCCTGCAAAGCAACTACTACCAGCAGGGCATTTACTCCCCTTGTAGCACTCAGGCCTCCAGATGCTGCTTATCACAGTATCACCTTGTTTCCATGCAGGCTGACAACTCCAAATTCATCAGCAGTATTAAAATGAACTCCCATGGCTTTGCAAATACACTAGATATCTACTATATATTATTCTCTGTTTACCTCTGTTAGTAGCATATGGTGAATAAGCCTCAGGAAGTGCTCCACAGCAAGCTTACAATGATTATGGAACAATAAAGTATAAACTCAGCACTTCACCCAAGTCAGTACTGACAACTCTGTTTTACTGCAAGTTGGTCCTATTTGACAGTCTACAAAAGCTTCCCTATGTGGAATTGAAAGGTTACAAAACATGTAACAAAGTTTATTTCAAATAAAAACTTGAAAGAGGTAACACAATTGTTCCCTAAGGCCTAAAAATAAATGCACCTTAAAAAGATCAGTGCTTATTTGTTCTTTTAGCAAGAAGCCATTTGGGAATTCAGAACACTTGGGGTTAGCTGTGCAGTGTAATAAATACAAAAATCTGTGTATGTCCCTTAGCTTATCAGCAGTCAATTTGATTTGTAGCCTAATGAAGTCAATATAAAGACAGATTCAACAAAAAGCACTACTGAAAAATGCAGAAGGGAGGTGTCATGGATCTGGGGAAAAATAATATAAAGCACTACCTGAAAGAGCCTTGGACACATACAAGCTGCCTTGATATCCATTTCATGTGGTACATATAAAGTAGGACTATACAGTAATTTTAGAGAGTTTCCTTTGGATGGGCGTAAATAGGCAGCAGACCCCAGGGGCGGGTGCTGTGGTGCCCGCGCGACTGTGGAACCACAAGACAACTGCACAGAGATACTGAAGCTGAACACAACCACCCTCCACAATTCCCACATTGTTCTCTCGATGGATATATTGCTGAAGGCAAGACTGGCTTCTTTCAATTCCCCTTCTGTTTGCACTGCTGTTAATAGCTAGATGGATGTGTCAGGAATGCTCAAAAGAAACTCATTTGCTCTTCCTGAATATAAGACATTGCACCTTACATTTCTTTCATTTGTTTTCCACGTTATCTTTTCTAGAAGCCAGTAAGAGATCCAATAGTCTCCTCCGTTTTTTAAATGGCATTTAGTTTCATTAAATGAGGATCTCAACTGAGCTGTTCTTACAGTGTGACGAAGGCCTGGAGATGATGGCAAAGCTCTGAAGGTAATTTAATAAGGCAGTGGGAAGTCAAGAATGCGAGCAGGGCACAGTTTGCTCACACCTCATTGCTACCGCCTCAGCGTGCAACTTCAGTTAATGAAGTTTTCTGACAATCCCTGCTGGCTGCATTACCTATTGCTCAGGGGAGAAACGACCAGACCGATGGAAACAACATCCACAGAAATCAGACAGGAGTCATGTGAGATGCCATATCAGGGCCTGCAGGGAGGGAGAGTTGCAAGAACAGACTCTGTAAGATTCTTCCATGAGACCATCAACAAGAAACAACTCCTGGGTAGCAGAGCACAGCCAGGAGCACAGACCTGAAGCAGGAAGTGTAATACATTTTCACAAGGGCGTCGTTCATTTTATGAACAAATATAAAAATGTTTCTCTGTATTTACACACGTGGGCTTGTCAGATCTGCTGTACTTCACTCCCGAAGCGTGAGGTAATAATCTGGCTCCTGTGGCCTCTCCTTCACCACAGGGTCATACTCTGCATGTGCCTCGTAGCATGTGGCACAAGCATGTAAAATGAAGCTGCACCTCTGTAAGTAGAAGTCTGAAAAATGAGGTGCCCAGCATCTAGCAAAATTCTGTAAGTAAGCAGGGATGCAAAAGGAACTTTCAAAAAAAAGGGTTTTCACCTTCCTAAAAGTGTTTTTATAAAGCTGTGGGCAAATGCTTCCCTGCAATCATCTCAAACATATTTTATCTGAGCGTTTTGAGGATCCTGGACTGTCAGCTTACAAACTTGCTGCTGTTCTGCACACAAAGCAGTGTTTTGGGACAAATACACACCTAGATCCAGAGGGAAAATTACCAGCTTGCACCTGCTATTAATAGCTGCTCCTTTGCACTGTACCCATGGAGAACTGCCAGTTATTGTTATCTGATCATAAGCTACAGTAGTCTGAATCACACGAAAATTCCAGTCCCCATCACAAGAAACACTAGGCTTCTGGTAAACTTCTGCAGAAAGTCTTGAAAATATGGTCCAGCCACACCTGGGAAAATTTAGTTCAGAGTGCAGTTAGAAAAAAAAAACAAGATTTATTTTTAATTATTAATTATTTTGAGAGGGCATAAGCCCTGATTTTTAACATTGTGGACTGACACAACCCACTGCTGTTTTGTTTGACTGCCATGATTGTGATTCCAGCCATTTTTACAACGATGTAAACAGAGTAGATCATCAAAGTAGGTCAGTCTTTGTAATTCCTATTCTACAGATAAATAAATATTAGTGAATGGCAGTGACTTTCCAAAAGAAAAAAAAAAAAACCCACAAACATAAAAAGGTTAAACTCAGAACTTGGGTTCTCATTACTCTCAAGTTTTGATTGCCTCTAGTGAATCTCATTCCCTTTCAAACTAAAACCAGGTTGCCTACATTTCCTAATGAGCATGCAACATGTCTCCTAACAAAGCATCAGCAAACATTGATTTTGTCTTACGCTGTGAATAGACAGGAATCCACAAAGAAATATTACGTACTGATTCTTCTTAAATGTCTATTCATGCTTAGTGGGCAATTCAGTATTTCACTTCTATTTCTAGGGCAAAAGCAATCATAGCATTTTGTAGCAAGGGGTATGCATTTCAAAAACTGTGGTTGGATTCAGGCAGAAAGAGTGTTCTACTTTGAAATATTTAGAAACTGTTCTTTAAATACTATATTAATATTTGCAATGTTTGATAAAATTACGAATTAGTCAGAAATGAGTATTAGTTACCTACACCAGCATTACTCTCTTGGGAATTAACCATATCTGGCTGAATTGTTTCAATTTTTTATTTAAACAGCAATATTTGATTCTTCTTTTGTATCTCATGCAAGAAAATGACTTATTTTTAAAGAACATATAGGAAAAAAATAGTTGACATTCTCTTTTCCATTTACATCACTAATAAAATCTATTTATGCCTTATCATTAATGTAATGTCCTTTTTGCTATTACAGTTCTGGGTCCTGAGAACATGAGCCCAGAGTGAGGTTGACTCCCAAAGAATTGTAAGGCAGCAGCAGCGATACTGAGCACACTAGATGTTAAGCCAATGTCCTCAGTAAAGTCTCTAACACTGGCCAGTACACCTGAATTTTCCTAAGTCCCTCATAATTTAGGGTGCCAACTCCACTTCTATAAGAAGTCTGTATTTAAACAACTGCCAAGTGCCTCTCCTCTCAAAATGGAAGCAAATGACTGATTAGATATTTCAAGGTATATACCTAAAAATGACAACTGACTGAAAATTCCAGTCAAACTCATGCAGGAAGTGTGTAAGAATAAAGGGGACAAGAAGTGCTGGCCAAATGAAGAAGACTCAGTAGTACTGCGAAGCACAGATGGGCAAATAGGCTGAGGCAGGGAAAAGAAACAGGAAATGTCATGAACTGTGGGGAAACAGAAATGGAGAAGGCTAAAAATTGAGATGGAAAGGAAGGGGCAAACAAGAGCAGACAAAGCACTTTTTCATGAATCATAGGCTGGAGTCCTGCTTCCTAAAATGCCATCCTAAAAAGGCATCATCAGAGGAGAGGGACACGTAGCCCACGCACTGACTGCTCTGCAATTAGCACAGGGCCCAGAAGAAAGAGACTAGAGCTGGATCTTCCAGTTGCAGGTAGCCAGACCCTCGGCAGGCTGCTCTTTCTCCCAAGTCACGCTATGAGTCGCCCCAATGAACACCCCCACCAAACAGGTACATACACTAGTTGCACAGCTCAACTGATTTCTGATAATGTAAGAACGAGAACCAGGCACTCCCAGTAAATGCAGAGTACTCAGCCATCACCTCTGCATGTTCTTTGACTTACTAGTTTAAGAACTGTGGTTTCAATGGAAATCAAGTATCTAACCTACCTAAATGGTGCAAAAAATCCATGACATATTGTCTATGTCTTTAAATGCCTAAATATGGTACTCTGAATTAGCCTTATGAACATGGAAATCCTAGCTTCACTGAAAAGCACTGAGATTTATAACAATACTTTCCAAAATATTGCAAGGTAAACTTGTAATTTACCTTACAAGTTTTATTTTCAAAAGGATTTAATCATCTGTGTCATGTAGATGCTTTAGAAATTGTAACCTTCTTCCACTCCCGTATTTTCCATACTGCCTACTTCAGGTACTTAATTTCATCAGGATTCAGGGTGTACATTCTCTCTGTTAACGATGGACACAGACAGCAGCTTCTATACAGTGAATCACAGAATCACAGGACGGTTGAGGTTGGAAGGAACCTCTAGAGATCACCTAGTCCAACCCCCCTGCTCCAGCAGGGCTCTGTCACCCTCACAGGAAAGAAGTTCTTCCTCACATGGAGATGGAACTGCCTGTGTTTTAATTTGTACCCATTACCCCTTGTCCTGTCACTGGCCACCACCAAGAAGGGTTTGGCCCCATCCTCCCCACAAGGGAATATTCCTCTGTGCATTGCGTCTATAGGCAAGCAATTTTGTAAAAGCTCACTTTCCAATATCCTACACACATTTTTTTCTTTTACCAATTGTTTAAGGACAGACCAACAGAGAAGACTATTTTTCATACAAAAGACTCTTGGGAACACCAAGGTAGGAAGGTGCTGGGATATCAGATGGAAAACACCCGTAACTCCTCTGAAATGGATTGCAGGTACTTGGCACCAGTCTAAATCATGTAAATAGCATCATAAAAGCAACTTAACTTCTACTGCTCATCAAACAAAAGTAACACAAATGAAGAATTACCTGAGCACCATAGACACGCTGCATTGCCTGAAGCAACTGGTTTGTATATTCAGTAAGGGTTCCTGCATCTTCTTCAAATACGCTAAGCAAAGATCGGGTCTTCAATAAAAGAAAAAAAAAAAGTTTTAATTCCAAATTAAAATACTAAAAATAATCATAAAAGACTGTAAATAAAAGGCAGCAAAAATATAAATGAATCAGAAATAATAAGCCTTTGACTTTATATGGCTCCATTTACTCATAGACATAAAAAAATAGGGAGGAACTCTTGTGAATAGGTGAACAGACGCTTAAGAAAGTGAGCTACTAAAATGATAACATGGCCAGGTCCTGACTCCTAGTCTCTTGCTCTAGCTAACAGACATTCCTTCCAACACCATAAGGAATGCAAAAAATCCCGAATAGCTGCCTGCTGACTACAGTAATCCAAGCCACGTTAGGAATTCTGGGACAAACACCACTGCTTGCTCACTTTACCTCCCGAACATCAGACTGCATTAAAAGCACCCCTTTCCATTAGGTAATATGCAGAAGGTTGTTCACTCTCAGCTCTCTTGAGCAATTTTTAAAGAGCCACTGACAAAGCCAGCTGACGAAACCGGACCAAACAACTGGGTGCTCATTTATAACAGCCAGAGCAGTTTACACATGCCCAGCGATACCCTGTACTTTCTCCGTCCTGCGAGTTCATCTTTGTCAGCAACGGAGAAGAGAAAGAGCCTAATAACATGTGTTATCTTGGCGATGTGAATCCCCTCGGTTTGCTTTGGTAGTCATCAGGAACATTGAGTTATGCTGCTGACACAGCTTCTGAGATAGGAAAGAATAAAATCTCAGAAAAATGCTGAGCTCTGGAATTTACTAGGTGAGGACAAGACTGAAAGCGCACATTTTTGATGGTGTCCCTTTAACAAAGTCATGATCCATCCTCGGTCTTAACGCTGGTAAATCCAATCTGTTTGATGTTAACTAGCAATGTCTTTCCATCTGCACAGCTAATTCATATGACATTAGTTTCATGTGCTCACCTTAGGGGCATCCATAAACACCAGTACTTTAATAATAATGTCAGCCCTGTAACACAGCCAGTGCCTTATCTGTCCTCCTATCACAGGAATCTCTGATGTGCCTGAAAGATTGAGGCTCTACTTTGTGAAATTTATTTTAGAGCATTATGGAAGTTTTACGTTTCCCCATTATTTAAGAGGGGGCACAGGTACATCTGCAAGGCATTTATTCTCCTTTGCAAAGCTCTTTGCAGACATTTTGTATTTGACCTGAAAAAAACCCTCAAAACCCTCAAAACTGGTATCCTTTCAGACCTCTGGCCTGAAGACAAACCATCACTTCATCTCTGCTTAGAAGTATCTATCTAAGCTATAAATGTTGTTGCTTGGTCATTCAAGGGAGTCCGTCTCAGGAGTCAGACCAGTTGGGTTCTGCACTAGACACTGCAGGCACTGCAGTTACTTCCACACTTCAGGGGAAATCACCTGAGCCCTCAATGCTTCCGCCTGTTGATGTGCAAAATTAGTACAGTGCTTTCTACCTTAGAGATGCTACGGTGGTCAATGAATTTGGAAAATTAGTTTGTGAACCTAGCATATAAGGAGATAAACAGCTATGAAGCACCATTTTCAAATAAAGAGAATATTAAAAAATAAAATGGTGTGAAAGTCAGATCAATGAAATGGATACCTAGACCCCAACCTTATAAAGCACCTTTCTGCAGAACTTCCTTATAGGGACAGGCACGATATTGAGAGTTTCCACTACTAACTTATTATTTCAGTAACTGAAAACCTACTGGCTTTCAAAAATACCTGGTTTTACATGTTTTTATTTTCAATGATGTAGCAATTAAAACTTTACAGGTGTTGTTAATCAAGACCAATCTCAAGCCAAGAAGGAATAAAATAAAACAGAATAAAAAGTAGTTGCCTGAATTATACATGCCATGTATATGAATACACATTGCATGTTCCTTCACCCTGGAAAAGATTTTCAAATATACAAATGTCAGCCAGATGCCAGAATCTTATTAAACTTCTGCAGGTTCAGTTTTTCAGCTGCCTAAATATGGACTGAGGTAGAACAGCTCTGAGAAATCATTTCTGGAAGTGTTGGCCTCAGTTATTAGCACTCTGTTCAAAAATATTGAAAACAATAAATGATTCAAGTAGTTTGTAAGTTATGCTTAGAAACTTTTATATTTAAGAACACTCTTTTGAAATACCACAACAAAATGCCAGCACATATATTTTTGCTGCTCCTGCTGTTTTGACAAATTCTGCAATAGCAGATAAAGCTGTTGAAATGAACTAGTAATCCAAACATGACTCTCAACAGTTTTGGAGGCCTCATTAATAGCCCCATCATCTCTGCTTCTGGAATCACAGGAAAAAAAAGGTTGCTTTTATGTGAGTATTTCTCTCAGTTTTAGTGTTGCACAAATTTCTCTATTTTGTGACCAAGCACTCCAAAATCGAGGCATGCCTTACTGTGTCTTTTGCTCAGTGCTTGGAAACAGATCAAGACAGAAGTACTTGACTGTTGAGGAGAGAGCAAATAAGCTTCAGAAACTAATAGAGAAGTAACTTCAGCCTAATTCTCATCCATCTCACACATTATGTATTTCATAAAGCACACATAAAATGAGGTTATAGCCTCATTTTACCAACCCTCTGCAGTGCTGAAAGTGACTGAAAAAGGCAGAAGAAAATCGGGTCACTTTTCACAAAAATAAATGATCGTGTATGCTACTGAATTGTATGCTCTGTAGGACAGTGACTTTATTTTTGTCCTTATTTTGCAGTGCCTAGCTCATGAAGGTTCTAGATCAAAACCTCTCTCCAGAAAAAGAGTAATAAAAAGTAAGAAATAAAAATATGAGAGATTGGGAAAAAAATCTCTTCATAAAAACAGATTTTAGCAACATGGAATCACTAAATAAAATTAAATAATGCCCTTCTCTTCTAAAGTTACAGGACTCAAATCAAGCCAAAACATCCTACAAATACTGAGGTTCATGCACAGTACTTCCAGTCACTGCAAAGGAGAGGTTAATAGCCTACATTTCAGGTTAGAAGAAAGAGGAAGATCTCCAAATACAACTCTATGCTTTGTCCTGTTGCTTTCAGTGACTGCTAAATTTTTAATCACTGAAGTAAGTGTTGACTGAGCAGGAAAACGAGTTCCCTTGTGCTGTGTGTCAAGTGTTTCAGCTCCAAAGGCAATGGTGAGGTTAATACTAAAAATGCTAAAAACTGTTCAGTACAACCACAACTAAGTTATTTCTGACAGCAGGTGTGCAGCTGATCTTTCCTTTACAATGTCTTTTGATGGAGCCTCTGTAAGGTCTCTAGGCAATCTTCTCTGCAGCTTCCTTGGCCATCCTCCTCCTGGTCCACAAGTAGATTCCATAGGCTGGGGGATACCTGGGAGCAGGGCCTGTGCAGACCCACCTGACACTTCATTTTCCCCTCCCCTGCACCACCAGTAGCTCTTGAATGTGACTGCACCAAGCTTTGCCCTCAAGGGCCCCATCCCTGGGTCAAGTTGCCCCTCTCTTTCACCCAAACTTCTCCTCTTGCCTCCTCCTTGGTCAGACTCAGGGCCTCCCACTTCCCTGCCCTGTGACCACCACTGCCGGACAGGTCACGGCCCTCCTCCGCGGGGTCCCCACAGCACTGGGCATCGCTCTTGCAGCCCAACAGCACCCAGAATGGGCGAAGAGAGAAGGCAGAAACAGCCTGTCCTGGTTCCTCCTTCAGGAGGAAGCCATCTACAGCAGGACTCACCTTGCCATCCCCCTTGCCTATGGGAGCGAAGCCCCTCTTATCCAAGCGCCAACCCTCGGGGATCCCCTATAACCAGGGGAGAGCTTGCGGTGAGACCCGGCTGCTCTGCTTCTGCCGCCGGCACCGGCTTGGGGTGACTCACGCCGCACGAGCCGCCCTCTCCCTCACAGGAGCCTCAGTGCGTGGGGCCCTCCAAGCCTCCTCTCCTCGCCGGGCGACGCTCAACCCGCACGCGTCGAGCACGAGGAAACGCACGACTTTCAAAAAGTGAGGTTAATTTGGCAGAGGTGAGGAAAAAAGGGGCCCTACGTGCCCCTCACAGCGGCGTCGCTCCCTCCTGCCGGACGGGCCCCCCGGAGCCGCCGGGACCCGCAGTTATTTCGCTGCCCCAAGGACGACGAGCGGGAGGCCGCCGCGAGGGCTGCCACGTCCCTGCTCCACGTCGCGCCTCCCATCTCCCGCTCCCCGCGCCCCCAACGCCCCGCAGCCCCTG
>VZSV01000032.1:4118840-4267544 GCA_013398735.1 Nothocercus julius
GGTTTCAGCGTATGAAATAAAAATAAGCCTATGAAATAAGAGCAAAAACAAGCATTTACAAATCATTTTTTTTTGTCTCCTGCCTCCCCTTGGCAAACCTTGCTACCTATTTAAATGCCTGCCTTATATCTTTCAAATACGTTCATTATGCGCCTATTCAGTTGAAAATCTATAGCAAAATAGAGGTAGGACCAGTGAGAATTGTTGGGTCTGCACCTTCTACCATTTCTTATTTTACTTAGAGCTTCAGTCTGTTGTCTTGGGCGGTGCTAGTCCCAGTTTGCAGAATTGGGCATGAATTACGACTTCTGCAAGTTGTGTGTATGTGCAATGGGTGTTGCATTGCTGTTTTTCTCCCTAAACCCTGCACTTTGCACCAATTGGGCACGGGGAGGCTTTTCTGCTGTTTACTGCTGACTTATTTCAGTTAAATGACTATAAATTAGGTTTTAGGGATCATATATTAGAGGCATCTTTCATGTGTTTGCTCCAACTCCCAAAGTGCTTCTCCGCGCTGTCTTGTTTGCACACATCCATTCTCTCCCGTAGCTGATTCCTAAATCTTGATGACTCCAAGTTGTCTCCCAGCACAGAGCCAGTGTCGCTCCCCGCTGCCAGGGTGACGCCTGTTTGCATCCCTGTTTCATGTTTGCAAGTGCAAGCTCCAGAGCAGGAGTCAGAGCAGGGTTACGTAGTTCGGAGGAGAATTTTCAATTTGAGCTGATCCCGAGTTACTTTGTGACAGCAAATCTGTAAACATGGGCCTGGCTGCCCCATAGAACTTGTTCTAGGGCCCTGATGGGTAAATGCTTGGCAAAGATAATATTTATTATTACTTTGAAATAAAAGTTTATTTGTTTAAACAAATGTGTCCACAGCTTTTAAAGCAGCTACTGTTTCCACTGGAAAGTAGAGCCCCTTTAGTAATTTAACTCACCCATATGACTTTTCATAAAATAGATGAGCTTCCCTTTCATCACTACTTTTTGCATACTCCTTATAAATAGTTCACAGCTCTCCAATGTCTTAGCACAGGTTAAAAACAATAATGGCATGTCAGATACGTAATAAGTATAATGCATTTATTCCTGTTAATGCTTATAGACCTTTCCCAAAGAAAACATCGCTCTCTGAAAGGTCCAGTTCTGTCATTACTTTTACCAGCAGTAAGTCAAGAATATGAAATCTATGGTGCTATAGTAACCAGAAATTGGTAATAGAAATAAGAAGGCTGTTAGGTTCCCACTATCTAATTTTCTCTTTCAGTTCATTTTCCTTTCCGGTCCTGAAAAGAAAGTCTTCATTTTAAAATGTGTCTAATAAAAAATACATTCAGGGAAGGAAAAAAAAAATGGGCCAGTTTTAACTAGAATTCTTGAGCTTAAAGGGAAAGAGTAATTCTCAATATTTTGCCAAAATACAGTGTAAATATAGATTAATTTTGTGTCTTGCACAGTATGACTGTGCCTCTGATGCTAAAGTTATGACTGTTCTACAGTTGGTAATGTCAAAGCCCAAGGTACATAACTTACAATTAACCTGTAATGCTCTCTGTCATACCGTATGACTAAGGACAATATTGTAGCACATTTCACAAAGCAGATTAAACATATTATGCTAGTCCTCATTCTCTTGCTCTGGCAAAACTTCCATTGTAGCTCAACTAATTATATTCCTGAGCAGACATATCTGTATAATGATAGTTCAGTTAATGATCTCATCTCCTGTTGCAGAGCTAGGATGACCTCAGAAGAGCTCTCAGTCCTGTGGTCTGTTGGATCTAAACTAATAGACATGATCTAAAATAGCATTTCTTTCTAGCGTGCAGGACTCCAGAATATGACTATAACGTACAGTTTACCTTTGGGTTTGAGGCCTAAAGGCTCATCAGTTAAGAAATTGTGGCTATTGTTTTGCAAATAAACTTATGTATACACAACATTCTGAAATCTCCCAGATGTTTGAAATCTCAACTTAATATTTGTTTTTTAAATTTCCCATTAGCTCTAGAAAGGTTTTTATTATCAAGTTGTTATTTCCCTGATGTTTTGTTACCTCGCTTTGCATATCCTGATGTTTCTATGATGTTATTTCCTGATGTTTTAGAAGTTCCAAAATAGTTTTTCTCTTTTGTCCTTTAATATGCCCTTAAACATTAATTTACTTTTCCAGAGTTAAGGGATTTCCCTTTATTCTGGTGTTGCCTTCACTAACAAATTTCTTTCTAACTGCCTCCTCTTTTCTGTATCAATTGTGGTAGGAATGACAGCACCTTAAATTATGGTATTCAGTGGAGGCTGGCAGTCTAGACTTCATTTAAATATAGAGAGAGAACCTGTTAGTCTGCAGGAAGCTTAAAATACATTCAAATTTCAACAAAGGAGTTTTTTTTTTTTTTCCCAGCAAGCTGAAATAGATTTATTAACTTCAAGATTGGTGGAAGGCCCAGGAAATCATTCTGACACTCTATTTAAAATCCAACTAATTTTAAAAATTAATATTTGATCAGGTCATGTTTATGTAGCAAACTGCTACTTGATAACGTGGAATAATCAATTTGAGGTAAATTGAGTAAATTCCATTCTCAATTACACTGAGGTAAATCTATAATAAAGCCATTAACATTTGGGTTTGCTTCAATGTTCCTTTCTGTCTGAGCAAATCAGAAGACAGCATGTAATAGAAAATCCAGTTGTAATCTTAACTTTGCGTATGGGTTGTGTGGGTAACTTACTTGTTTTTTTGTTTTAATTTGAAGAATTTGCAAGAAAATATTTTGGAAAGATGATCATTGACAATTAATGGAAAACTGTTTCATAATCTGCTCTAAAGGTCGGATACTTCAGAGAATCACTGAGCGGCTGAAGGGGCCTCTGGAGATGAGCTAGTCCACCCTGCCCCTGCTCACGCAGGGTTACCCAGAGCACATTGTACAGGATCGTGTCCTGGCGGTTTTGAATATCTGCAGGGAAGGGGATTCCACAACCTCTCTTGGCAACGTGTTCCAGTCCTCTGTCACCCTCCTGTTCAAGAAGTTTTTTTTTTTTTTCTCAAATTCAAGCAGAACTTCCTGTGCTTCAGTTTGTGGCTGTTGCCTCTTGTTCTGTCATTGGCCACCACTGAAAAGAGTCTGGCCCCATCCTCTTGACACCATCCCTTAAGATATTTGTATATACCGGTAAGATTTGCTGTCAGCCTTCTCTTATCCAGGCTAAACAGCCCCAGTTCTCTGAGCTTCTCCTCACATGAGGGATGCTCCAGTCCCCTTATCATCTTTGTGATCCTTTGCCAGACTGTCTCCAGTAGTTGCATGTTCCTCTTGTACTGGGGAGCCCAGAGCTGGACACAGTATGCCAGATGTGGCCTCCCCAGGGCTGAGTAGAAGGGGAGGATCATCTCCCTCAACCTACTGGCAACATTTTTCATAATGTTCTTCACGTTACTGTTGGCCTTCTTGGCACATTGCTGGCTCACAGTCAGTTTGTTGTACGCCAGGACTCCCACGTGGCCTTCACAGAGCAGCCATCCAGCATCAACCTCCCACCTCTACTGGGGCCTGGGGTTATTCCTCCCTAGGTTCAGGACCCTGCGCTTGCCTTTGTTGGACTTCATGAGGTTCCACTCTCCCAACTCGCCAGCCTGCTGAGGTCCCTCTAATGGGCAGCACAGCCCTCTGGTGTATCTGCCACTCCTACCTCTTTTGTAACATCAGCAAAGTTGCTGGGAGTGCACTCTGACCCTTCATCCAGGTCCCTGGTGAGAAAGTTGAGCAAAACTGGACCCACTCTTCACCCCTGGTGGATGGTGCTAGCTGCAGGCCTCCAACTAGACTGCACTGCTGACTGCAAACCTTCGAGCTCTGCCATTCAGATAGTTCTCCATCCTCTTCAGTGTCCACTCATCTAACCCACCCACACTTCCTGAGCTTCCCCATGAGGATGTTATGGGAGACGGTGTCAAAAGCCTCGCTGAAGTCAAGGTAGACAACATGCACTGCTCTGCTCTCATCTACCCACCCAGTCATCCCATTGTAGAAGGCCATCGGATTGGACAACTGTGATTTCTCATTGGTAAATCAATGCTGACTACTCCTGATCACCTTTTTGTCCTCCACATCCTTAGAAATAACATCCGGGATAAGCTCTTCCATCAGCTTTCTGGGGATGGAGGTGAGGCTGACTGGCCATGTAGTTTCCTGGCTCTTTCTTCTTGCCCTTTTTAAGGAATGGTGTGGCACTGGCTTTCTTGCACTCAGGCACTTCTCCTGGTTTTCTTCCATGGCCTTTCAGAGATGACGGAGACTAGCAATATCATCCACCAGCTCTCACAATACTCTTGAGTGCATCCCATTGGTGCCCACGGATTTGTGGGTGTCAGGCTTGCTTAAGTGATCTCTAATTGATCCTCCACAATCAAGGGCAAGTCTTCCTTTCTCCAGACTTCCTCTCCGGTCTCTGGGGCTTGGGATTTCTGAGGGCTGGCATTAGCAATAAAAACTGGAGCAAAGAAGGCATTCAGTAGCTTTGTCTTCTCTGTATCCTTTGTCACCAGGGCATCCAACAAATATTTGCATTTTTAAAATCCTTGTCACTCATGTAAGTGCTTTGTTGTCTCTCACCGTTTTTATGCTTTTCTGTAGCTCTCGTCTTCCCCTTTGGCTCATAGTGTATTTCTCAACACAGAGGAATATTCTTTGTGGCAATCAATTTCTTCCAACCATCTCTTGCATTTGTCCTGCAACTACTGAAATCCTGCAGGGTTGCCAGTAATGGGTGCTCTTGTTTTGAAAGTGCAAGACTCATCCCACAGAATGGAAGCTGCTTTGGGATATCTTTTTGTCCTTCATTTGTGACTGATTAAATGTGATGTTCTGTGGGGGTCTTCAGCACTGGTCTAGACAAAGACTGTTTTTCTTTCTTTGTAATCACTCATGTTCAGAGCAGTGCAAGTCTGAATGTGCCTCCCTTATTCCCGGGCTGTACTCCTCCTTCTCCTCCTCCTGCAGCTGTGAAGTGCCCAAATGCAGCCACAGCCCTGCTGTGTAGCTGTGTAAGCTGCATGGTCCTTCAGGAGGGCTCAATCCCTGGCTATCCTGGCCGGTTGCTGCGAGGCAGGCTTTGGAAATTGCTGGAGGAAGGAGAGTGTAAAGCTAGTGAGTCTGCACAGCGTTCAGCAAGATCTGCAGGGCAAGAAATGCATTCCCCCTAACAGGGATTCCTCAGGATTTCTGCCTGTAAGGGAGATGGTCCAGGTCTCTCCTGGCTGCTGCTGCCTGCTTTCTTTGAGCTTAGCTGTCAACCACATTGCAAAGCAGGCTTTGGGGATAGCAACCGGAGCAAGGCTTTCAAGGTTTGTAAGGCAAGTGCTACCTTTTTTTAAACCAAACTGATACAGCTGAAGAAAAGGACAAGCTTTCAATTACTTGGACCTTTTTCCAAGTCATATTTTTAAAGCTGTGGTAGCCGTGATGCTTTAAATCTTACTGCTATGGAATAGCTATGCACTGTTTGTGAATCACTAGTAAACAAGATTCTTTGGCTGGACTTCTGACAGGACAAACTTGAGTAGTTCTAAAATAAAATGTTGCATGCCAAACATGGAAGAGTTAGAGAACCATGCCAGTGAAGCAACTGGAGTAAGGGTAAATGGATTGTTCTTAAATAAACCAGCACCTGTCTGTACAAACTGGGATGTAATTTTGGTCCCTTGTGAAATAAAATCTATGTGTATAGAGGGTTCAGATTCCATAATGAAGAAATCCATATGAACTTTTACAGATAGGGAGTGGGTCAGGCAGCTGAATTGACTTTTACTCAGATCAGACCTCTTCTAGCAAGAAAGCTTTTTATATGAATTGGAAATATTTTTAGGTCTATATTCAGATACTGTAATGGTATTCAGGTGAATTTGGACCAAAGTCTTGTTCCATTTTTGCTAGTAACTGAGTAAATGTAGCATGAGAAATAACACCCCTGAAATCAATAGAACCTCACCAGTAGAAGTGAGAGAACTGATTTTTTTTGTGTTTATGAAAGTAATAGTTAATACACCAATAAAAGTTGTACCTTGCAAAGCAAATTTGTTCTTGTGATAGCACTCTGGCAGTTTTTGTGTGAGGTGCGTTTGAGGAAGCTGCACGGAGTTTTGGCTGCGGCACGCTCCCTTGGTGTTCAGAGAAATGAACCCCACAAGGTGCGTGCAAGCAGCGCCTCTCCTCGCTTGTAGCCCTGTAGCTGGGTACGAAGCCCAGGCCGATGGCTCTCACAGACCGCTCTGATCCCGGCTTGCTCACGTGCATGTCCTGTGAAGTCTGCCTGCCAGCTGGACTTGTTAGTGTATGGTACGATACACAGTTCTTCACCCTGGCTAAGGTTTCAGTTGACATGTTCATTTTACCCTTTGTTAGGCTTCCGACAAGGCAAGCATTAGTCTAAGACTAGTGCCTTTCAAATCAAAACCCGGAGCCCTGAGACCCCAGCTCAGACTCAGGACAGACTCACCAAAGGGATCACAGAGGACCATGAACCTTTTTGCAGAAATGGCTTGTGTTGCAGTGAACTTAGGCTGATGTGTGAAAATGAGAAAGTTGTGGTTCTGATGCAAGAACAGGCAAAGCACAAGAATAGTTTCTGTTTCTTGTTTCCCTTCCCAGAGTTTTCCAGCAACTGTCAGGTTTCTGCAATTCTATGACAAGTCTCAGGAAGAGTTCGTGACTTTGCTGTGCATCTCTGCCAGGAAAGACACATCTTTTTCTTGCCTCTTAAGAGGAGGCTTCCAAAAAAGCAACCCTGCAAGCTACAGTGATGGAGCTAGGCCTTCCAAAGAGTGTGTTGCCAAGGCCAAGGGTCTGGATGTGCAGGCTGGCGTTTAGAAGATGAGCTAGTTCTGCATAAACCATCTTGGGTAGGAGAGGACGTCTCAGCTACAGGAGGACAAGTCAGCTGTGACCAAGCTTTCCTATAGTACCGCAATGCAACAGTTCAGATACATTTAAGATGGGGGTGGGTGGGTCATATGTGGTACCATGTGGAAATGGCTATAGAGCCAGAAAGCCTCAAAAGAAAGTTTTAAAGTGAGGACCTGAGCTTATGATACATAAAAGTACCTCCAACTTAACAAAGAGTTTCTGCTGAAGCACAGAGCCCTGCTGCCTCTGGAAGCAATATTAACAAATGTGTGCAGTCTTGTACAAGTCCCTCCTGCAGTGCTGTTGGGAGAAGGAGGAATAGTCAAGTCATGGGAATTGAAAGTGCTCAGGAGCAGGCTGTAGAGAGAGGCATGCCTGCTATTTCCTACCATTCGAGTTGTCTGTTCAGGAATACAGCGCTGGAAAGCCTTGCAGCAGTGCTCCTTCCTCTGCACATGTAAAATAAGGGCGCTGAAGGCATATTCACACACACCAGACTGAGATGAGATAAAAACCTTTGCTCCTTACAGATATTTTCCATGAGGAAAAGAAAAAGTTTTCCAAAAAATGAAGAGTCATGCCTGAGGCAAAGCCCCACCCCTCCAAATCCATAAAACCTTTTCGATTGGCAACTGTATTTTTTTTTTTTTTCAGTTTGAGCTCAGTTAGTCTTTTGCATTTAAGTGCTGCCAGGAAGAGGAAAAAGAGAAATAAAGGTTTTCTAATGTCTACCTTAGCCTGTGTAATTAATACAAGAGGTAATTTGCTGGTTACTCAGCTGAATGACATGCCAACAATAGCAACATGGCATTAATAACTTGGGAGAAACAGGAAAGAGTTTGTACGTGAGTGACTGTTCCTCTCCCAGCAAGAAGCAGCTGAGTCACAAAAAAAATCAATCTCCGCGATCAGGCAGGTGGTTATAGCTTTTGGCTTTAGGGTATTTTGTTAAATAGCAAGATGAATTAAGGGGTGGTTGATATATTTAGATGTCTGGGGCTTTGGATGGATTATGTCCCAATGTTTACATTATTTCCATCTAGTTGTTTTATAGAACTTTTTTTTTTTAAATCTGACAGGAAGGAGTGAGCAGCCTTTTACACACATAGTGCCACTTCTGTCACTGAATCAAACAGCGCGTTCACAAGATAAACAGACATTCAGGAATAATTGCTTGGTTAGTTGCAGTGACTTGGCTGCAGACAAAACCACCAGAGGAGAGCAAAGGGAGGCATAAAAAATGCAGGGAGATGAATTTAATCTTCTGTTGCTCTTGTGCTGCGAGAATGCAGCTGGGCACTGCTCCGTTGCAGCAGTGTGAGCAGCCAGCTGGAGTCACCCACTGAGAATCCAGCCCTGATACAAGTGTGATAGACTTAAGGGATAATATAGACAGTCATTAAGGATAAATGAGGCAATCACGAGAAATGTATTCTCTGACAACAGAAAAGGACTGTCGCTATATCTGTATGTTCTTATGGTATGTGTAAGGAAGTTGTTTGGAGGGATAGAAAGGCAGAAAAATGCTTGTTCTACAGTATTGCTTGGTTTAAGTAGGATTATGCTATTATCTTGTAAACATGCCTTTTTTTTTTCATTCTAGGTGCAACAGGGACTACTAAAGATGTGTAAGTACTTAATATATATCCTCTCAAACATGTAACCGTGGATATATCTGCAGTGTTATTAGGCTCATACTAGATTTTGCCATACATAGTTTAGGTACATAATTTAGCTGGCTCCCAAAATATAATCAGCCCCATCAGAAATTTGTTGTCTTTTAGTGATTGCTTCCGTCTCCCCAAAACAACTTCATACTTGTACTTTTGCACAGGTATCTTCTCTTTTTATTTCTCTAGCAGAGAGAAAAATAGGCCTCTCTGGAGAGCTCCATCTTCCCGAGATGGCCGTATTTCTTCACAGTCCTCCTCCATGTCCTGCATACCTTTCTCCAAGGGGCATGTCTTTGTGTGAAGCAAGCACATACAGTGTCCTGTGAAGGATATAGGGAACCATTAGGGCAAATTTCTCCTGTTTGAAGGAGACCTGGTAACGCATCCAGACTTCCTTTAGAAAGCCCCCTCCTTCCCTATTCTTAATTGCAGATAATATCCCTTTCTCCAGTGAAGGAAAAGGATAAGATGGTTGTTATGGACCTGACCTTCTCCTCACTGAAGACTGTATTTATCTGCTCCTCTTTTCTCCCTTATCTTTCATGGTTAGTAGCAGAAGGCAGTTTTACCCATCCTATTTTTCTCTAAGAGTGGAAGGCCTGAACATTTGTTGTCCTGTTGTCCTGGTTTTCAGACAAGCAGCAAAAGATTAGCCTTTCTTAGCTGTTTTTTCATTTGATGGTGCACAAATGTGCAGAAAAGGCTTCATTTCCCATAAAGTTCTTTTCCTACCAATGGAAACATTCAAGAATTCTCCTGAGATCTATTTTTTGCCTTTTTTTCATTTCATCTGTTTCATATTTGCCACTAGAGTTTGAAACTGAGGAACCTGGGAAAGATTTTCTTATGCAATAGGAACATCCTTCACTTTTATTTACTTCATTTTGTGTAACTACTCTAATTAGACAGAAGAAGCCTGGTGTAGAAGCCTGGCTGTCAAGTCACATAAACAAGTGGAGAGAAGAGCTTAACAGGTTTGTCCTTGCCATTATAAAGTATGTCTAAGATCTGCAAACAGGTCTCACTTTGGCAGATGAATGCTTTTGTCGCAGATACTCTTGAGATCTATGTTTTCTGTGTAATCTGCTTTCTGGATCTTCAATGTCAGAGATTTGACAACAGTTGAATTATGGAGGGCAAGTTTGAGGAACCTCTTCTCAACATAAGCTGCAGCATTCGTGTTCTCAACAGTCTCATATACCAGAAAATAGTGTTTTCAATTTCTGTTAGAGCCTTTTTACATTATTCAGGCATTTTACACAGTTTAAATGACTGTATTTTAACTCAGAAGTACATCTCTCTCTTTGCTCTTTGGTAGTTTTAAACTGCAAGATTGCAAATGCTATTACAGTATAAATTCTTACCTAAGGGTAAGGGTATGTGTATGCATAGGATTTCGTTTATATGTGTTTAAACATTGGTATGACCAAGGTTTAAAATGGGAAAATTCCATTCTTAGTGATAGATCATCCTCTATGCTTCAAAAACTTATTAGGGTGAATGTTACTTTTATTATTATTGGTTAGTCACTGTTCATTACTCTAAAATCTACAGAAGAGTACATATGAATTTTTACAATGCTGTCCCCATAAAGAATTCTTAGAATTTTATAAAATGATGTTTTATTAAAATACCAGGTTAATTTAGAAAAACACTAATTACTGGTGCAGGCTTCAGCAAAGGAAGAGGGCCGCTGCTCTTCTGCAGTGACTGCGTGCAGTGACCCAGCGCCAGATGACTACAAAATATGTTGGACTGTTTTGTCTAGCTTGTTGAGTTCCTTTTGCTGTCTGTTCCTGGAACCAAAAAAAAAGCTAATAAAAAAAAGCTTATTCTAGCTTACTCTTCTGATGCAGCATGCGACATTTTTGGTGCTTCTTGCCCCCTTCCAGACATAAAGAGGAGCTAGGGGCACATTAGAGGTAGAGAGGGAGGTTGTGCTGCACTCTCCCATCTCTGTTTCTAGATCAGTAGGGGCAGTGTGGCTGTCACAGCACTGTCATAACCAAAGGAGCTCCTTTCCATTGACATTTCCTCAAGGCCCCCTGTTTGGACGTAACCGTCGCAATCCTGTAGCCACCCAGCTCCTGCAGCTGGAGCCCGGGGTGAGTGTGGCCCATTGCCTCAGCTGACACCTGGAAACTTGAAGACAGGAGACTAGCAGGCACCTTTCAAAATGGTACCTGAAGCTACAGTGTATGAAGGCAAGAGATGTATAAATATGTATAATGCAAAATTTGGAGCAGCACTCCCTCCCACATGGCCAAGTCTCCGGAACGTAGTGGAAAACAACTTCCCCTTAAATTTTCATCACTAGAATTTTTCTTTCTTTCCCCTTTCACATTTCCATGTTTTTCCTGTTTCCATTCATCCTTCTCCTCCCAGTAGGACTGCAACAGACTGCACTCAGTCATCGCTCAGCCTGATAGCTGTGGCCCATGCAGTCCCCCAGACTATATTTGCTGTTGCGCTTTTATGGGAATAGGTTTGCAAAACTAGACTTTGTTTAGTAGCTATTAAAAGGAAAGGAGGAAATCAAAATGTTTAAAAAATTAGTCTACCTAATCAGAGGCCTGGATGATTTGTGTTGGTGAGAGAGTAATAGTAATGGCCCAGTGATGCCCCAACACAAAACACTTCTGGCACAGAAGAAAATAGCCGTGTTGCCTAGTAGAAGCTTTTTTTCTAAGCACTGACATTAACTTTTGTTTGGACATTATCAATTATTATTCTTACAACAATGATTTTAGAGGCTTTAATCTACACATGAAATTGCTATTCCTTCTAAAGGACACTTTCCTCTGGATAATGGGTAATTCGGATTATAGAAAATGTTTCTAGTTATATGAGAAAATTAATCGTGTGACACACTCGGTTGGTTCAACAGCAATGATTGTTTCTGATCTTTTGGAACGGTAAGTCCCTTTCTTAAAGTGCTGTGATTTTTTTCTAAAAATCCGTGGCTTAGGTCTACGTACTGATATAAACCAGCTTTTCCCTTTCTCTGGATGGAGTTGGGCTACCCTGGGACAGGGCTGTTTTGTAGTTCTCAAGGAAAGGAGTCTATGCATTTTTACGGGTGCGCGCATGAGGGCTGCAGCACGACTGTGTGGAGTCAGAGGAGAGAGGGAACTGGCTTCTGAAGGGGCGCTAGCTGCTCTAGAGGAAGAGCAGGTGGGCCAGAGAGAAAGGAGTTCAGCGCTCAGCCTGTCTTTGAGGGGTGAGACCTAGGAAGACAGTAGGTTGTCTAGTTCACCCCCGGCACTGGTGTGCACTGCACGAATATCTTTTGGCAAAAACTGCAGTATGCTTAGATTTACCCCGCACCTCTTGCATTAAAAAGACCTGTGTATCCCTAGTCATTGTGGTGGTGCAGTCAGTTATTTCTTTACCTTAGACTGGGAAAAATTGTCATTCTCTGTTTTTGTGTCCATGTAGGCATTTTAATGAATTCTGGATGACCTGAACGAATCTGAGATTGTTATACTCCCCTTCTTTCCCTGCCCCTGAATCTATCCAGATAGCAATGGAATATCTGAAAGAAGCTGTTTGCTAATGTGATTTATATTTTTTGGTGTTACAGAGCAGAAGAATCTGTATCAGACGATGACAAAAGGAGGTAGGTGCTGGGCAGGACTGCATTTATTTGGAGTACATTGCACTGAGTTCTGCCACCAGATGTGCATCCTTCCTCTCCTCCTCTTCATTCCTTCCTCGCAAATGGAGAAATTAAGAAAGAGTAGGAAATCTCATGCAGAGCCCAGTATAGATCCACCCGTGCCCCTGGAATCGAGCTGGGGAAAGGATTTTCACTGAGAGAAGAGCGCACTGGCTTGCAGCTGCAGGTGGTCTGCTAGAGAAGGGCTGCGGTGCCAGTAACCTCTGCCTTCCTGCCAGCTCTGTGGGTTTGTGCTGTCACACTTGGGAAATCTGTGCCGGGCTGCAGGTCGCCAGGAGCTCTGCAGAGCAGCACGAAAGGACTCTCTGCAAGGAGCTCCAGGCAAGGACACAATTTTCCCCTTTGGTGCATCAGTCCTGCCACAGACGTTGCTCCAAACCTTCCACAGAGATTTTGGAGCCAGAAAATACACTCTGTAAGACAGTGACTGGGCTATGAAAGTACCTGACACTCTGATGCTCCCTCCTAATAGTTTTCTGCAAGTGTGACCCTAGGAAGGGAGATGCAAGTCCTTACTAAATAAGAGTGGTCAAAATGCTCTCTACCTGGTGCTTTATCTGAAGTGATGTGCTGAAACAACCTCAGTGTTGTACATGACTATCAGATTGGTTTTGCCATCAAATGGGTATCGGGTGTGCAGAGAAAGCTGTGCAGGTAGGGTTTACTGTGTGAAGAAAGTTGGGATTTAAAGAAAAATACTAGGAACATAAGAAAAGATTAGTTCCTTTCACAGCTTTTCTTTTGCCTGGCAGAGGCTCCACCTTAGCCAAGGGCACTGCACTGAAAATGCACCTTCCCAGTAGCCATGGGAAAGGAGGCCTCCTCTGACAGGCCTGTGGAGGAGCCTCCTTTCTGAGTGTCCCCCGGGTCTTGTAGTGCTGCTGTGTGCTGTTGGCATGACAGGGAGAAGCATTTAAATTAAGCTCTGATAATCTCTTTTTTTTTTTTCTTGAAATCAGGAACTATGGTGGTGTTTATGTTGGTCTGCCATCGGACGCAACTGCCATGGTTTCCAGTCAGACAAAAGCTGCGCCTAAAGGTATTTGAAGGTCACCTGTTGTATTACTCCTACGTTCTCAGTCTAATTTGATCTACTAAGATGTATTTATCCTTTAAAAATCAATGATTATTTCAGACAGACTGAACAGCCTTGGAGCCTCGTAAGGCAGCGGAGCTATTTATAATCGTTAAAGTGATTGTTCCCATTTACTGAAATTTTTTAACAATCCTACTTCTGCAGAGAGATCATAGAGCAGACACTCACAGTGTGGTACATTGTCTTCTGAACAGCTTCTCCGTGCTCTGAGTGCTGTGGGAATTCAAAGAAAACAAAAGCCTGTTACAGTTTAGAGGCTATGATATATGCACTTGCAGAGCCCTGGCACTATTTATAGCTTAGAAGGTGTTTGCTTGCATTGTGGCAAATTCCAACAAGCAGAGTCAGTTAGTGCTTGATTTCTGATCTATTTCTTCTATGAAACCCAGTGGAAATTGTTCTCTTTTTCCCATTTTATATTTCTGAACAGTGGGAATGAGCTTTAGGTTTGTAGATAATTAACAGACAAGACATAAACATGTATTTATGAAATCATGCAATATATTTTAAGATTTAACGCTACAAAATACTGCGGTCACCTATATACACAACTTAGCTGAGTCACTGACTGGAGCTTCCGAAGTTTGTTTCAGAGAAAAAAAGTGAAGAATAATAACACTATCAACCATAATAACAGCATGTTCAGTGGTAACTTTGTGGCATGCTTTGTTGAATAAATGGTGCTTTAAATTAGTGAAATTTATAATGTTTAACCATTTTTACCTTATGTTTTCTAATTAAGATTAGAAGGAAGTAAAGGCATCAAGACGCAAACAACTGGAGGCAGAGGTACAGTATGATTAAATTAATGTTATGTGTTTGGCTGTACTAGTTGAAAAATAGAAAAAATAGCAATATTCTTTGTGCTGCTATTAGACAGGTGGGGAATTATCCAGTTAAAATTACATTTGCCATGTAATTCTTCTAAGGGTAAAACCAACAGCCCACCTTTCAGTGGCATGGGCGTAAATTCAAAGGTGGATAAAGTTCCTGGCTTGCTCTTCCAGGTAGACTGGTGAGAAACAAGGCAATACTGTATGACTTATGTAGGGAATGAACAGAAATCAGGTGCGCTTGTATTCACCCCCAACCACAACACTGCTAGTCTGACAGTGGTACTGAGAGCTCCCTCAGGAGAGGTCGGATGTGCTCAGCATTGCACAGACCTGGCTCTGTGAAGGCAAAGCTTTTGCTAGGAGCCAGGGGATGGCAATTAAGAGTTGCTCTGCTCCACGTTGGGAGCACTGTAAGGACTGGAGCAAAGTTAGGCACACCTAAGTAACCTACTGAGGCTCTGTGATTGATATGAGAAGTTTTCAGCCTTCACTATCCGGAATAGGATAGTGAAAAATTATTGGCTCTATTTCTGACCTAAGATTTTTAGCTAACTAATTAAAAAGTGTTTTGTAAGTACATGGCTGAGGAAAAATAAAATGATCTTGGTTTCCATTAAGAATTTTAACTGAATGAACATTGACAAATTGGAAGAGGGAGTCATTTCAGTGTTTAGCTGGTGGGGAGGGAATTAGAAAGCTGCCAGCATTTTCCTTGGGAAGTAGAATTCTTTACTAATTTAGATGAATAGCTGTTTTTGAAGGAGGCAGATCCTTCCCTTGTTTAGATGAAGAATCAGAAACAGTTCTGGTCGGTCCTGGTGCTGGATGCAGGCCCAGAACAGCAAAACACGTACACCAATCATCTCTAATCACGTAAATCCTATTTGGGCTCTACTGAGACCACTCATATACTGAGAAACCTGCAGTTAGCTATCACCCCTACTTTGGGGGACCTAGCTGAGATGTCCACACTAGGACCAGCATCACCCTTCGTCCGGGTGCACCTTCTCGAGGTGCATTTTTCCTCCCATGACTGCTGAATGAAGTCTGCATTAATTTGCCTCTGGTTTACTAAAAGCCTGAGGATGGGAAAGGATCTTTTGCCTTTTGCTGTTCAAGAAAGCTGAAAGAACAGCTGGACTCTGTTGGTACAAGGTCAGGGTTTGGCTGCTGGTTCAGGGCCTGAGGCTGCAAGCACTTACACCTATGAGCAGCTTTCAACCTAACAGAGGGTCCTGTGAGCTCCACAATTTTGTCTATGGGCATGTGCATCTGGAGGGCATAGACCCGTGATCCTCAGCTTCGTACAGAGACCAGTTAGCTGCTTTATGTACAGAGTTTTACTGTCCTGCAGGAGTATTTTACCAGTCCAGCTAAACTTTCTTTTTATTCTTTTTTTTTTTTTCTTTCCCTACAGTCTTCTGCTAAGACCTTTAGAGAAAGTTGTCTTTCTGCTGGAGATTTTTATATTTATGTAGCCTTCCAGACAGCAAGACAGTTCAGAGCACTAAAAGAAAAATGAAACTGTTGCAAGTTACAACTACAGGTAAAATTTAAAATACAGCCTTGAATGAGGTTTGCTATGACGGGTGCGTCATGGAAATTTCCTGCTGTTATCCAGTGTAAAACAAAATTGATGAACTCGTGGAGATTTCTGGACAAGAGCTAACTTTGATGATCTGCAACTTATTTCCCTTTGGCCATACTGCAGATCTCATCAGCTATCAGCAACGCTTTGTATATTTTCTCCAACAATTTTTGATAGATTTTATATAGAAAATCGTTACTACTGATCCACTTAATAATTCCTGTGGTAGGTTCCTATAAATTAATTGTTAATTTACTTCAGAGTAATATATTTGACAAGTTTGCATCTTTTTGGTAATATTGCAAATTTTAATATTTTTGCTTTGAAACTTAAGAGTAGAAAGATATAGACATGAGGCCATCAGGTTCTTTATAATTACTACTGTCACTTTTATACAGTGAAACAAATCTTCGTGTTTAATTTTCACCTTCTAAAAAGATATTATTGCTCAAAGAAATTTATTTAAATAAGAATAACATATTTCACTGTAATATTTACATGTCTGTTGCTATTTTACTCAGCTTTATCCCTTTTGTAAAGCTTTACATGGAAAAATTACTCATGAATCAAACTACTATGTTATGTCTTCCACTCTACGTAATGTTATAACGACATTTCCTTGTGTAATAAAGACATGATGGTATTGTCAGAGCTTGTGAATCATAGAGGAGTTCTGATCAATATTTAAGTTTTGTTTACCCAGTTCTTCTCTAAGCATCTCGAGTTGCTTATCATAACAAATCATAACAGAATGTGTTTTCTTATTGCTTCAGCAATTTGTTGTATTAAATGATGGATGGGTGGTTTTAAAAATCATAGCGACTGTAAGTTTCCCTTAGCAACATAAAACAAATTGTACGTTTCCATGTGGCTGAACATGCATTTAAATTATTAAAGCATTTTGTGTAATTCTTTATTCAAAGTATTTTTTAAAATATAATTTCAGTAGATTAATGACCAATTTTAAAATTAAAAAAAAAGAAAGCTGGAAACATTTGGACATGAAGTGAAATGTTGAGAACCATGAAATTCCTGAGAGTCTCACCAGTATCTGTTAAGACTAATGAACAACATTGACCGTGATTTCTAGTAACCTGCAGCTTTGGCTTTAAAACAAGCTCTAGTTTGCTTTGTACAGGGCTCATAGAAAGTAGTATTTCTAAAATATTCCATGTTTGTTCTCTTTACTATAGCTTTATACTATGGCTTGTAATGCTAATTACTGATATTCTCTGAAAACTGCTGCCTGGGTTATCAATGCTTTCCTGCTTTCAGGCCCCAGAGACAAATATGCAGCTCATTCTCAACCCCTTCAGCCTACAGCAAAGATTACAAAAACTTTGCAGTTTTGAAGGTTAAGAAGTAGTGTTAAAATATTGTATATGTGTATATGAGTGAAACAACATCTGCAGTTTCGTTCACAGAAGCCAATCTGAAGAGAACTGGATAATAAGCGTTGAGGGCCTGTTCATTACTTGCTTAACGTGTCATAAAAGCGTAGGTTCCACCTCACATGCTATACCGAGTTACTACTGTCTAAACAATGTGCAAAGCAGAAGTTTATTTAGCACAGAGCAATTAGGCCCATGTTTGAGCTGATAATGATTGCCTTTCCCGAAGGAAACAAACAAACGAAAACCTTAGTCAGTCTGGAATATACAATCATTAAGCTAGTGCTCAGAAAGCCAACAAGATGCCTGATTATTTGCCCATTTCTCTTCTCCATGTCCTGGGAAGTATCATCAAAAAGGAGCACAAAACTAAGCTCAATGAGCACTTCATCTGCTGCTGACGTCTGAACCCTACAGGGGGACCCAGGAAAGAAAGAGGTGATCTTTAATCCCACCCAGTTCCAGTAGGACTGTCACAAAGGGCACTTTTTCCTGTTTCATGTCATTTCATGTTCTTATCCAGGACTGCAGAGAAATATTGAGCACCTTACAGTGTTGTCCTCTTAATGGTTTATTATTAGAGTTGCCCTCTTACTCATGATCCAGAGCCTCTGCACTAGCTTTGCATTCCCTTATGATATGCATGGCTGTACACCAAGCTGAAGATCTAGGGCCATATCGTTTTCATAGATTTATGGGTTCTTGTGTTTTGTTTTTCCAAAGACGTAGATATCTACAAACAATATGGCAGGACACCATGTTTTGTCTTGACCCAATTTGTCATAAGGAACTGTGTTTCCGCTCCTCAAAATTCCTTTTCAGCTTCCATTCATCAGCTTTTTCATTCAATTTCTTAGCTTTTGTTAATGAGAGCACATGGAGAAATTAGTATATCTACTCTTTCAGAACCTCTAGTCTATGGGTATTTCTGTGAATAGGAGGACATAAAAGAAACCCCATACACAGCTGGAAGCTGTCTGTTGATGGTATTTTTGGAAGATATTTACGAATCCACACGAGGACTCACTGAACGACAGTTACTCTAAAGGAATATAACTTGGGTTCGTCAAAGCCTCTTGAATTGCCATTTATTAAAAATACAACATTTAAATGTTGGTGTTGTGATGCCATGTCCTTTGTAATTGTCATTCTTTCTCCAGCCAGTGCAAAGAGGGTATCTTTTTATTCTGAAAGCAGGTTAGCAAACACATAGTGGGTTTTGGCTTTAAAAGCTCAAGATCACAGATCTGGGATTTTCTGACAGCCCAGAAACACTATGCTTGAACTTGTATGTCTCAGCTCAGACAACTGAAACTTGGAAAATCGTAGTGTACTGAAGCACTGAAATGAAACTACAGTTTGGGATTAGATAGACAAACATCCAACTTGTTTGTTGGATTGCAAATTATGGTCCTGTTGCACAAACCACTTCCCCTCAGGGACATTTGCTCCTTCAAATCACACCAATGAGACAGAGACCTTACTTTGCTTTCCTCTTAATCCAGAACCCAGAGCTGAGCTGTAATGATCCACATCTCAGTGTCTGGATAGTCTGCGTAGGACACTGCCCATGTCCTGTGTGATACTCAAGTCACACCGTAGATGAAAGGATGTGGACCCCTGGTTCCCCACTCAAGGGTTATATCCATCCCTAAGAGGGTCACAGAAGACTTGTGCCTTGATAAAGCCCAGAATAAAATCTCATGTAGTGAGGATTAGGACTAGATCATTTAGGACTTCGTTCACTACGAGTGAAATCCTTCTTGCAGCAGAGTATGCACAGGGCTGAAGACACAGAAACATGAGGTGGAAAAAAGATGAACTCCATGTCTGTTGAACACTATGACAAAATACTGATTTACTTGATCTCATCCTGCATCTCTAGTGAAGGAGTCTCTACTGTGCCAGACTGTGGTTGAAATGGTATCAGCATTTTTAGCAACTCACCAGAGTATTGTTCTCTGTCACCCACGCCAGCCTAGTGCATCTCAGTAATCATGCTTCCCAAGCAGTCAGTGAGTCACCACTGATCTGTTTTCTGCAAAGCAGACCTCTGTTTGGTTCCCATGGTGATCAGAAATTACAATTATTACAGATTGCTACTATCGTTCTTTTACTGCGTGTGCCCACTAAAGAACCTCTTATCTGGTTGTAGTTCCTTGGAGTTTTTCAGTACATCATCATCACTTCCTGTTGACAGCAATTTGAACACTTCAGGTGAATTTGCTCTAAGGAGAGCGTACTGAAGGAGGGGAATTTGTGGGATAATTTTGTTTCACAATGTATTTGGAAATAAACATAGAAAATAATGGCACTGCCAACTTTTCATGAAGCAAAGCCATGCCAGTATTGCAGGAGACCTTTTGAGACTGGACTAAGTTACTCAACCTTTGTTTTAACCTTTAACCTGCAAAGAATTTAGATATATCATAATAGCAATTCTGTCCTGCCCAGTGTGGCAATGTTACTGTAACCCTAATTTTCCAACATAGGATTCTTTATTGGGCAGCAGAATCCTGCTAGTGAGTGCTTGTAGTGCCTGTCATCCACGCTGTACAAACTTGTACATGTGTGAGTGCTTATCTGAGCACTGTGAAAATGCCGATAGCTGAATATAGGGCTCTGGTCATGAAATAGATCATTCCTTGAAGCATAGTGAAATTTATTAAGCCAAATCTTTTTAGCTTAACTGTACTGAGAAGAGATTAAGAAAGATACCATAGGATGGAGACTGGATGAAAAGAACTTAATGTGCCAGAAAGAAGGAGAAGAAGGATTATGTAGAATCAGATGCAGAATGAAGTTAAAATTTGAAGAAGATATAAAAAAGAAAATAGTTTAAGTAGCTGTTCCATTTATGATTCTTGTATGTTGAAAACTGAGTAAGAATCAGACTACTGACAAATCATTTTAAGACAGAGGAGAAATGGATGTCATTGGCATAGTACTAGGATACATGAAAAAACATGAAAAAAAGGCTAAAAAAAAAAAAGCTAAATCTGAAAAACTAAGTAGATATGGAATCAAAGATTTGGTTTAGTTATGCCACCTATTTTACATTTCTCATATAATTAATGATTCACTGTACAAGTGATTAGTTTGGATCACAGCACCCATATAGATGCTCTGAGAATCAGCAGTCCAAATAAAGAGTTCTATTTTTGCCCGTTGATTCCTACATTAAAGGAGATGCCAGTAATGTAAAAAATTAAATTCCATCCCTGGCCTTCATTGCCTGAACTTTGATAGCAAATCTGAGTGTTGTTTGCAGCATGGCTTCAACTCCATAAAGGCTGAGCTCATTGGATTCCAAGTGTGAGGCTATGATTCAGAGTGACATATTAATTGGAGACAGGTCATTCTCAAGAACCATTTCATGGGGCCAGCAAACTGTTTATTGGAGTTAAAGAGGAATGCAAACTTTGGAGAGAGTCCACATCATGTCAGTACCAAACTCTACTTGACAGAACACAAACATAACACCACTTTCATAAATAAATAAGAGCAGGGAGGTAATGCACACCTTTCAGTTTAGATCTAATCCCACACATATATTGTTATATATTACTAAACATTGACCACAACTTTGAGCTGTTTCCCACAGCTAAGTTGGCATTCCCAAAACGATATTTATTGTAAGGAAAAATTTGGAGGGATTTTCACTACCTGAGTGGTCCATAGGAGGCTTACATGCTTTGGGGAAATCAGCCAACAGATTTTATTTAAAATTAAAAGATTTAATTAGATCTTAATGTATAAATAGTATCAACTTGAGCAACCTCCAAGTATCTGGTTATTATAATAAGTAATAACCAAGTGTCTGGTTATTATCTGTTTATTATAACAACGTACTTCATCTCTGAAGACTCACAAGAAACCATTTGACTACTTATTTTTCCTCTTCCAAATTGTAGGTGAGTTTAATAAATAAATGATTAAATTCTTTTACTGGTGTATCAAAGGAGCTGCTTTGGATCATCAGATAAAAGCAAAACATTTTTGGCAGGGAATTAATTTGTAATAATGAGACTGTGCCAGGCAGGGGAGAAGGAGCTTCTATAAATTCCGAATTCTGTATAAGAGAATGAGTAACAGTTGGAGAATTTAACCAGCACTGTTAAAAAGTCTTTGTTCAAAACATCATTGCTTCTGAAACAGTTGCTCCTTGAGAGACCCAACAATTCCAGTGAAAAGCCTCTGAACATCATACAGGGACATATATGTTCATACCTTTAAATGAGTCTCTCTCTGTAGTGAATTAGACTAAATTTCATGATTTCTCCAATCAGGCATTTTTATTAAAAATTGATATTATTCCTCCTTTTTTTTTCCTGTAGGCTGAAATAATCTCTGGCCAAAATATTTTTTTGTATATATTTTTTCAAAACTTCTTACACTATTTCTCCTTTTTATCTTTAACACGTGCTCTGGCAGAATACTCCGCTGTTGAGACTAGATTTTACCCAGTAAGGCTGGCTCATACCTTAGTTCGCTTAGGAACCTCAGTATATGCCCTGAGAAGTAACAAAAGCAAGATAGCTTAGAACAAAAGTCTGCATCCTGCTGTATTTTATAATGTCCCATACTTTTTGGACACATCTAAGTTATAAATAAGATTAAAAGATTCACTCTTTAGAGTAACCTAATTAGGTATGTATGAAAAAGAATATTTACCCTTGAAATTTGAAAATACTTCTTCCATCGTTGCATTGGGCCAATTTGTTGCTGCAAAATATGCTTTTCTTGAACTGCCTGCAGAAGTTAAGCAATAAAAATATAAATTTGTGTCTGATTCAACTTCAGCATTTATCTATGAGCTCTCTGAATGCAGGTTCTTGGTTACCGAAGAGGTAGCATCTCACGGTAACATCTGCTAAGAATTATCTTTTGTTGTCTAAAATTGAAAATAAAAATGTCAAGCCTCCAGTTTGATGATTCTCAAATTATTCTTTTTAGCCTTTACTGTAATTTCCTGGGGACTTAAAAGTTTCCATCATCCTGCTGGATGGATTAAAATAACCTTAAAAAGAACAAGCAGGCTGGTACTCTCACTGCTTCCTGAGTAGCAGTGCAAAGTACAGCAGAGGAAAAAAATGGTACTGGAAAAGGAAGCACAGCACCTGCCTTCGGATGGAAAGTCTCAGTTTGGGAGCATGGTGTAAAAACGTACGGCTTTCCTAACCCACCAGATGACAAAGCCTATAAAAATAGTTAATCAATGATTTAGTGTGTCTCTCTCTTTTAATCTTTTTTATTGCTTAATTACCCATGGCACAAAGCCAAAAATACACACGTGCTGTTTTTCTGCAGGTTCTCTGTATGGTTGTTTCTGGCTTCTATTGTTTATCTCATTTCAGTGCTAAAATTAGACACTAGGGACCGGGAATCAGACGCTCCAGACTTGATTTTGATGCAGACTTGTTAGTCTTGGCTAAGTCCCTTTGGCTGAAACTTCAGAAATAACTTTTCAAATTTGAATGCCCAAGCAAGCAGTCTTCATTTTAATACCTTCTCAGTACTTCTCCTCCAATTAGAGCCAAGGGGAATTTGTAGCAGTGAACATGTTTGTGAGGCTTGTGCAGCCACCAGTGAAGCTGGGTGATGTTATTACGAGCCTAAATGATTTTAGCAAGGGTCAAAAAGTCCTTTTTGCCCCTCTTCTCCTTTCTGTCTCCTCGTTAAGTCTGCAACTGTTTGTGAGCAACACGGGCCCCAAGGTGAGTTTCACCAGGTTGAGAATAAGGATCTAGTGTCTTTTATGTATGTGATAAATGAAGGGGAAGGAGCGGGCTATTGGTGGCGAACAGAAAAACAAGAGCACATTAAAATGACATTGATTAATTGCTGTTTGTTGAAAGGCCGCTCCCTGCACTTCTTCACTGGAAATTGCTCTTCTGTAGATGCAGAAACGATCAGTAGCTTGACTTCATTACAGATCCTGAAAAACATTACTCATGTTAGCAAAACAGCTTTTCGTTCTTTTTTATTTTTTTTTTTCTTAAAAGCCTCAGAACCTGTTACTCTTTCCAGTAATAACCTGGAAATTATGCTTTTTTGTTGTTTGGTTTGGGCTTTGTTTTGGTTTTGCTTTCTCTGATGGAAAACAACTGATTCCTGTTTTCATCCCTCGCTCAAATGTGACTACGTATTCTCTTGCAGCAGGGCAGCTGCTCAACTGGGTCAGAGCAGCAAACCCACAAGGTGACCTGTCGCTCCTCACATGCTGGATTGACGACTTGTGGACAATACTGCACACTAGTATTTTTTTCTGTTTTTTTTTTTTTTTTTTCTTTGTTTTGTTTTTCATAAGACTGTTTCTGCTTTCACACTGTTCAGATGAACTGGGCAGTTGTGCTGAGACCAAATCTGAGAAAAACTCACAAAATTACAAAATACAGATTTAATGATGGTTTGGTTAAGAAATGTGTGAATTTTGTGACTAAGTTTTGCTCAGAAAAAGAAGGTTAATTTGGACTAACATCTCATTTATTCTCTCCACTGTGATGGGGAAGATGTTCAGTGGGCATAGGCAGGTAAGACATACTTCAGTATTTCCTTTATGTCCAACCTTGGATCTGTCTGATGACTTATTTAGGAATAGAGGTTTTTCTTCCTGCATGCATGTCCTCCAGCTGTTGAGTTTATACACATCACTGCTGCTAGGGAGCAAGCTGTTCTTGCTGGCCCTGGGATGTGGACACACTTGGTAGAGATGGCGTGGCTGACCTGTCCTAGAGCATTTATCCCTCCGTGGCCTGAGACTGGTGTTGCTTGCAGCCACAGACTTGGGCATGAGAAGCCACTTTATAAAGATAGTGAAGACAGGAGGGATCCCAATGTGCTCCTGCACTGTGTGCATCTGTTATCAGACCCATCAGACTCCAGTGCAGGACCATGACTTCAACAGGCAGCTGAAGCAGTAGGAGGCAAGACCTTTCCATGAAGTTCTCCAAGATAATTAGTCTTGCTGAGACCATTACTGACTGGAATGACTTCTTTTTGTGAGCTGCTCTGAAGGGGGGGACATCATGGCATTCCCCAAAGACTGGAGAATTTGGCTTAGCGGGTGGTACAGTGTGGGGGCACTG
Source organism: Nothocercus julius (assembly GCA_013398735.1). Lineage (NCBI taxonomy): Eukaryota > Metazoa > Chordata > Aves > Tinamiformes > Tinamidae > Nothocercus > Nothocercus julius. Next base: position 4,143,099 of record VZSV01000032.1, read on the forward strand.
GAGGGACAGAATCAGCCACCCTCCCTCCAGAAGAGGCCCATGTGAGAGGGATGTTGCGGTGTGGAGGAAGAGCACCACACAGAGGTAGAAGGGCAGCGAAGAGATGCCAGGGTGCTTCAGGAGGTTCAAAGGTATGTGGCAGGGTTTGTGATCCATGAAGGGAAATGGGGAAACTGGGGGAATACAATTGTCTCTGTATAAGGAGACCAGAGACCTGCAATAGGTTCCAGGTACAGAATGCTAACGAAGGGACACAGGACCAGGTGTTCTGGGGAAAATGACATAAGCAGCAATTACCTCAGGGTATCTGTGGGCTTTGCAGCTTCCTCTAACATTAATCACCACTGGAACAACCCCGGACCCTGTTCCTATGGTGCATGACGAGGGGATTTATGGACTGACACCTTCACTGAGAATACACCAGTAGAGTGGTTTTCTGTCCAGGGAGAAGGAGCTGGACACTGGGAACTGACAGCTTCTCAGGAAAACAAAACAAAAAAAAACAAAAACAAAACAAACAAAAAACAAAACCTCCTTATTGCACAGGGACTGACTGCAGACCAGCTTCTCAAGCAGTGAAAGCAGAGGCCAGGATAAAAGCAAGGCTGGGGAGTTTGTTTAGGAAGACCCACAATGAGGATATGAAAACCTTATCTTCTCCTGGACCTGGCCATCATCCAGGAAATTACTCGGAAAATGGGAAATGTTAAAGCCTCTAGAGTTATTCCTCGAAATCAGCAATTAGGAAGAAAATTTTGGTGACGGTTATTTCTGATGTCTCCTAGAGGGCATGCAATGGTTGGAAGTTGATTGTACATGTAAATATGTTTGTACGGAGGCTCTCTATTTGCTAGACTGCATCTTAAACACACACATTATTTTATGTGGATTCGGGGAAAGAGTTACCCTGCCTAGGAATGCTGTTTTGACCCCGGAAAAGCCATCAGCGGGATGAAGTTGCAAAGGCAGGTGCAGAGGACCATACATCAAGCTCGCCACCAGAGAGCAGCGTTGCTCCAGCAGCCAGGGGTTTGCCTTTCCTGCTGAAAAAACAATCCATAGCTAAAATTGAATAATGCAAGGGTGTGCAAGGGAGATGAAACATAAGGCAAATTTATGAAGATCACAGCTTCTCTTACGGAAGGGTCACCCAGAGCATGAGAGAACTGGAGTTCATTGTATCATATGCTTTCTCTCAGAAGCCTTGAGGCCACTAGTCCTGCCTGCAGTGGGATGCACCGATTTCAGTGCCTGATTCCAGGCACTTGGGCCTGACCACCCGAGGCGCAGGTCACCTATGGATGTGACTGACTCCAGCTGGCGCACGGGTCGCTGACACTGGAGCGCTCTGCCGTCTCCAGTTAAGGCCCCAGTGGAGGTATGGCCACAAAAGGGAGTGCTCCTTAAAAAGGCTGCCTAACAAAGTTGTGTGAGACCGTATGGGTGGCTGGGGTGAATCTGACCTGAGCCTGCTCTTAGCTTCCTGTGGATCCCACTCTTCTCCAGGGGCTGGTGAAGCGCGCTCCATGTACGCAGCCAAGTTTCCCTCCACTTGCGGTTTCTCCCTCAGTTGAGGGGTGAAACGTCAGATGGAGAAGCAGTTGTCATCGTGGGGAGGAAAACTGAAGCCCTGTCTCCCACCGCACCACCCAGTGTGAGGAAAAAGTCTTGTTTGCTTTTTATCCGCAGCGTGGCTGGGAAAGCTTGCCCCGCGTCCTGCTGCTTGCTGGTGGAGGTCACCTTCTCACCAGGAAGAGAATGGGTGGCAAAAGGTGGCTTCACCGTGCCCTGAGGGGCACCCCTGCACAGGACTCTGTTTTGGGCCCAGGACCCTGTTTTGGGGCTACTGGTCCCTGCCCCGGCACTACCGCAGGTCCCCTGGGCCCACCCCCGGAGCCATGTTGTGGCCCCCTCTCCACCTGTCCCTGACCGGGGTCTCTCAGGCGGCCCCCAGGCCCGTTCCACACCCGCCATGCCGGGGCAGTCAGTGGGGGCCCCATTGCCCGAGGGCAGCCCTTGGCATGCGGCTCGTCACCTCCCGGCTGCCCCGCAGGCTGCGGACCTTGCCCGGCCTCCGCTGCCGGGGCTCCTCCGCTGACATTTCGCTGGCCTTTCATCAGCTCTGAAGTCCTCGCACTAATAATACCTGCTGAAACGCGAACCTGCTGCCAGCAGGATAAAAATAAGGTTGTTGTCCTGCCCTTGCGCGCAGGCCTGAGCACTGTTTGGAAACGGGTCCTCCTCCAAAGTGTCACGTAACCTTCCTGGGCTCGGCAGCACCGACCCGTGATGGGTCGGGCTGCAGCCCATCGGGGAGGGGGGTCAGTGTTTCTGCGGCTCTGCCCTTCCTGAGGCGACGTTTCTGCAGGAGGTTTTCTGCCGTTCCAGAGCTGGTAGGTGTGTTAAGCAGGTTGATAACAAGGGAGCAGAGCACCGAGGAAACCAGACACACTGGTGCGCATGTTTTTGCCCGCTGGAAGATGGGTGCAAAGCTACAAATCAACATGCAGGGTTGTGTTGCACCTATCCATCACTAACTACCATAAGCTGCGAGTTCATTTCCCTTGGGCTGTTACTTGCTCTTCACTTAGGCTTTATTTGAAACGGCATCTTGGAACAGGAACACAAACCTTCTCTGACCCACTCGGCTCTGCCTAGTAGCCGAAGCCATGTTTCTCCTTCTGATGCTTCTCATCACCTCTGACATACAATCTTTTAAAGAATCTCGTTTATTTTGGTCAATTTTCAGAATATATTTCATGGTATTGGGAGAAATACCAGAACCAGTGGGAGAATTCCCCACTTAGAAATAGGAAAAGAATGAACATAAATACTTGGGGTGATAACTTCATAATGATAAAAAAAAAAAAAAAGGCAGAAAATAATTCTTTGTACTAGTGCAGACAAAGTACACACTATCATTTGTCCTGGTGTATTTTAAAGCTGTCAAGGGGAATGGATGGCCAGGTTTACAAAACCTCAGTCTGCATGTTTTGGTGCATGGAGGGCTGTGTCACTACAAAACCTTCCCAAGCACTCTAGATACATTTCAGAGTCCTGCACTGCCAGTCACAGGTTTTACCCCAGTTGCTCTTAAGAGTGATTTATGTTATTATGTTAAGAGTGCTGTGTATCCCAAGGCACTTAAAGAATTGCAATTCCTCATTCACATCACTCTACCAGTCATCGTACAGAGCCGGTCTTGACTCAAAAGGCAATTTCAGTGAAAGAAACCCAAAAGCGTAACACAATCTACATTGCTAGAGGAAAATACTGCAGACTTAGTTCTCTTGTTGGGCTGATAGAGGGAATAACATGTGTTAGCTGGACTGCCTGGTGATCTACTGGAGGGTGTTCAGATATCTTTGACTTCATGGGCCTATACGGGATAGATAGTATCAGGCAATATTACCGAGCAGATAAACAAACAACATCTTCTTCTTGGAAGGATGGGACCCATATTAAAGACCAAGACTTGGAGAAAAAATAAATTTCCTGTTTGTTTAGAAATGTAGATCTTGAAAGTCTTATTTTGCATGCATACTGTTCCATTACGATGCCTGAAACAATCCCAGCGTTACCTAAATGCAGGAAGGGATGAACTGGGTCTGCACTTCTCACGCATAACAGCATAAAGGCTTCTCTAGGGAGCAGGCTGTTTCAAGGAATGCCTAGTCTACACTGGGTTCATGCCCTCATGTTTTTTTGCTTTCTAATAAGATGTAAAGTCTGCATGGAGTTTTCTTTTATCTGGGATATTAGTAATGTCTCTCTGCAGTGTAGATTATCTACTGTCTAATGAATGAGGAACTCTTGCTACAGTTTCAGATGGAAAAGAAGGATGGGGAAAAGAAGAATATTTAAGAAGGCCTTCTCTTCTGTTAATCTGATCACCAAAGCTTAGTGCTCAAAGTTAACAGGCTTTTTATTTTTTGCAGTAAAGAGATATGGAAATGAAATGCATTTGTTGTACAGAAATCTTGGAGAAAGTAAGAAAGACTGCCTAGTGGCCTAGTCTGTACCACTCTTTCTTTAAAAATCTCACTGAAATAACAGCTCTAGTGTCAAGACAGCGATAATTCCTCTGTTGACAAGCTCTGTGTTGGAGCAATGGCTCAGCTCTAACTACAGGAATTAAGAATACCCAGGGCTGCTTTCCTGCTGAGATCCACTGGTCGTATGCTGGGTTAGACCCCTACATCTTCCTGCCAACAGGCTAATGTACTGTACTGTTTTTGCCAGTGCTGTGCTTGTAGGAACAGAGTACTTACTTACTTTCTCTCTTACAGGACCTGAGACCTGTTGCAAAGCCAATTAAAATTGATGCAACTTTCTAAAATGGATTTCACTAGATTTGGCTCAAGCCCTCGGCTACATTGCTCTTGCTTAATGTGAAACTTGGAAGCACCCTTGGATAAACAAGCCAGGCTAATATTCTACTGGCTAATCATAACTGCCTGAAGAACAAGATAAAGTGAAAGAAGATAAGTGAGAAAAAAATTAGCAACCATTAATTTAAAAATCTTCCTCCAAAATTACCCAAACTACCTTAGGTTTGATTTGACTTTTGGTGAAAAATACATTTATTTTGACATGTATATGCCAGCTTTTCATTACATTAAAATTCAGGAGTAAGTGCCAAATTTCCTCTCCAAGAGAGGCTGTCAGCTTGTGGCAGAAACCAGCTCAGCTTTATGTGCAAGCAAAGCAGGCAGCTGCCAAGAGCAGTAGTTGCCCCAAGGCCTTATTTGCTAATGCCAGACTCCTGAAAAGCCAGGGCTGATGCTAAGGGAGAGAGAGTATCGTTGCTTTGCCCCATCCTCTTGTCGCTGTGCTTGCGTTGCAGTCAAAAGGGCCTGGCCTCATCCTTGCGGTGATGAAGTCTGATGTTGCCCATGCCTCTGAGAGGTGCCTTGAGCCACTGCAGATGGAAACTCACTGTATCCACGCTCAGCCACAGTGGTGGCTTTAGTGATTCTGCTTCGTGGGTCCTTCTTGGTGGTTGTTGACAAGAATACTACTAACGTTTTGAAACTTGTGCCAAATGCATTTAAGAAAAAGCAAAGTCATTAAAAGCTACTCGCCCCTTCTTGAAAGCAGCTGGTACTTGTCTCCTTCAGAGACGGGAACCTGAAGCAGCAGAATGACTTTGTATAGTCATCCCTGTGGTCCTGTGTTCATGTTGATCTGCAGAATATTGGGAGCACACTAGAGAGGAGCTAAAATCACAGAAATTTGGTAAAGAGACTATCCTGAATCTCAGTAACAATTTTCAGTAAAATACCAGCTTTTTAAAAGCTCCTTGGCTGCTACCTAGTTTTGTGCTATTCTTTCAATAAGTTTTAATCCTAAAGTATAGGCTTTGTTTTTTATGAAGACACCTCTAAAAATCTGCAGTGTGCCAAATGGGAGAGATTCAGGTCATGAAAGAGTATTCAGCATAAAGTTTTGGGAAATGAATTCATTAGTTTGCCAGTGAGTGATGTAATTTTGCTGATATTAAATTAAGATGTGATTAACTGGCCCAGTCTTTTCTGAATCACTGTTCTTCTGCTTGCTTTTGGGGGAAGGGGAAAAATTCTCCTTTGTTTGTGGAGGTGCAATCATGCTTGCTGCATTTGCTGCATACTTTCCAAGCTGGATGGGTGCTCACCACCACTTCTGTAAATTGAACTGCTTCAGCGTTTGGCAACATGTTGACCAGATTCAATGCTCATGAAACGGACTGCTACTTTGCCGAAGGCAGTGAAGCTGTGCTGAGTCTGACCTTGCTTCTGTTAAGACCCATTTTTTTTGAACCTGCAGTGCTACCAAGCCAGAGGAGCATGTGAAAAACCTTCTTCTCTCTTCCTATGTAGGAATATGTTGCTACTGTCATTGCTCAGTAGACAGTTCTCTCAGTATTTGGACCCTCAAGGGAAAAACTTTCTGAAAAGTAATAATGAAAAAAACAAGGTCTGGTCTCTCCCCTCACTCTGGCAGGCACCTGCCTGGCAAGGCAAGCACAGGAACCTATGTTGCCTTGAGAAAGAGCTTCCCTTCCTGAAGAAGGATGCAATTATACTGCTAGGACTGACCTGGCTACAGGGCTGGAAACAGGCTGTGCACAGAGTCATAGGGGAATGCTACAGAAGTCCTACAAAACGCTGCTTAACAGAGAAGTAGTCTTTAAAAGATGTAGGAGAAAGAGAGATTGTATACAATGATATAAAAATGCTGGCACTGCTCTAACTGGCTATAACTTTAGAGAAACTGTCTTTGGAAAACACTTTTTCTCTACTGCTGGCCTATGGCACAGACTACTGACTTTGGCATGTAGCCTGTGTATGAGAGAACATTTGATCATAAGAGCCATTCCAGTGTAAGGGACAAAGCTGTTTCTAGGCAAGAAAGGACTGGAGAATTGCTCCCTGTCTAGGTTAAACTAGAGTGGACATGCTATAGGTGAAAGAACTGTCTGAAGGACTGAAACTTGAGCAAAAATCTCTTATTAAGGAGTCCAATCTAAAAACCATTCATGGCAAATGGAGTTGTTTCACTACTTCAGCAGCTTCTGGTTCAGACTCCAAATTCTGTGCTAAAGCTGGTGTATGCTTTTATTGTGTTCATTTTGTTTCTTTTTTTTTTTGGTAGTACCTTTTCCATCCAAAAGCAACTGTTAGATATCTGAGGAAAAAAAAAAAAAAAAAAAAAGTCAGCTTGAGCAATTAGACCCAGTGAAACTGCCAATAGAAATGTGCTCATGGCAGCCAAGGGTTGTGTGTTAATAGGGACTAACTCCTGGGCCTAATTTGATGCCACAGAAGGAACACCACAGGGTTTTGTGCCCTGAAAAAAGGTAAATGTTAATGAGTCACCCAAGGTGTTTGAACTCGGGTTCCAATAAGTGTAACCCCAAGCGTGACTTCGACACATGCAAATAACAAAGTGATATTTGTGGCTTGTGAATCCTGCTGCCTTTGCCTCTGTATTGCAAATAGAAGAACCCTTGAGGTGACAAGACCTGGTACTAAAAAATGTCACCACTAATACTTCACTATTTGGGACATATATAGCACAGAAGGGAAGAGTTCCCTAATACTAAAAGTATGCTGTTTGTTATGAACTATTTGCTTGGCAACAGAGACAACATGAGACTTTCTATAGTATACCACAGGTGCAGAGTTGCTTCATCTTATCTTATGTGAATCATCAGCTGAAGCAATTTAAATGCCAATTTTCGATTCCTAGTACAATTCTGGCATGGTAACAGGTCTTTGCTGGTGTGTAGATTTCTTTGAAGAAGATGTTCTTTCATAGTGACATGGAATTATCAAGGGGGCCTCTGTTGATATCTGCATTGAGTTTTGGATCAAAATTAACCTGTTTACACCGTAGACTCTTTTTTGTTTCCTTTGTCTTGTTTGGGAGATCTGTTTGAATATGAAGTTCTCAGATCTAATAAAGGCTTCTGGTCATGAGAAAGAAGAAAGCGAGGAGAGAGTGACCTGGTCTCTGGCAGTTCTTCAAAGCCTTGTGTTCTGCTGGGGCCTAGTCGTGGCTCCAGTTCTGCCTTACCCCGTGCTCCAGCCCACCCTGTTCAACAAAGCTCTGGTGACAATGTTAGATTGCAAGCATGTTAAGGCCAGTCTGGAGCAGCAGTGTGACATTGCATTATATAGCATTTCTACCAGTGGGATCGAGATGTTTCTCCCTGCTCCCTGAAAGGCAGCCACTTCTCTGCCTCAGCCCCACCTTCTTGCTAACAGATGGATCAGTTCATACGTCTCTCTGCAGCCTCATACAAGCACCTGGTGTGCTAGGCTGTGCTATGCCACCTGCGTTCTCTAAACACACAAAGAGCAACTCCCAGCTGGCCCAGAAATTGTGTAACTTGAGGGAACCCAGCTGTGCAGTTAAAGCACTCAAAGGCTGGTGCAAGGTCTAGGGTCCACTAAGGCTGTGCAGGCATCTGCAAACAGACACCTCCTCAATTTCTCTGCAGACAGCAGGTAATGCGAGAGCTCACACAAGCATACAAGGTATTTGGTTTGCCATTGCAGGCAATCAAGTAGAAGCCAAAAGTTTACTTCCATAGTCTGAAGTTTCCAGTTTTGGAAGGGGTGGCGGGTAAAGAGAGACTAGAATAAAACCAAACCCAGCTACTTTCCTGAAACTCTCACCTGTTGTTGCTGGTACTTTTCCTAGCTCTCCCTCTTTTCTAGAGAGGTGCGTCTGGGCTGTGTGGCAGGAGCGCAGTGAATGCCAGTGAAGCTTTGTTTTGCTTTTGCACTGTCTGAGTATCATACATTTGGGAAGAGAGACAGACACCTGACTTGCGACCCAAATAACACAGATTTGTATTTTGATGCGCCCTGGAGATGTGGCTCAGCTAATGAACATTTCCCTGACTGGGTATTAGAAACAACATAGTTGTAATAAAGGACTCTCTTCTTTCAAACTCGTCTCACGTTTTTCAAGCAAGAATGTAAGGGCTTTCAAGCAGTAGCTTTTCTGCTGTAGTTGAAATTTAATTGTTGGATTTCTTTATCTCATGTTTGGATTTATTACATCTTTCTTGAAGCTGTTGTTTTTGTCTAACTTTGAGACTTCCAGTATGTCCTCAGGCTTCCCGTGTGCAAGGTAATCTTACAGCACATATATATGTTCCACTTCTGGCAAAAGTTTAGAGGTAAAATAGCCCACAAATCCTGTGACCCATTCGTTGCTGCATGGATTTTATTTCAAAGCCTTTAATTCACAACTATGTCTTCCCTTTGTTGTTTGTTTTGAAATGGATCCTTTCAAGCTGTCAGACTGGAAGGCTGCCCAAAAGGCTGTGACATACATGGAATTGATCTTTTAACAGTTGGTCCGCATAGCTGTGGCAATGTGTTCATGACGACTTTGACTTTCCTGCAGTTGGGCGTTGTGCAAGCAGATACGTGTCAGTATATTCAGTTTGTTCAGATCTCTGGACTGGTCTTTCGGTGAGAAACTGAAAAAAGGAATGATTGTGATGCTGGTCATATGCAACCACAAATGTTATGACATCCAAGCTGACAATCTGGGAGAGAATGCAGAAGAGAGCAATAAAAATAATAAAAGCTCTCAAAATTAAAACCAGTAGATCTGAGGTATAGAGAACTGGAAATATTTTCCTTTTGATAAGGAGCCAGAAACAAGACATACATGCCTGTAAATATAAAAAGGAGTGTTATAAAAAGTATGAAGATTGACTCAATGTAGTCCTAATTTTACAATTTTTCAATTGGCCATGTATCTTGGGTTGTTAAAAGAAATACACCCATTGGCACACTCACTTCATGCTTAAAGAGGGGTAATCCTTCCTCTGTGTCTTGGAACAAAGGGGTTGCTGGAGAGGGAGAGCTGGAGCACCTGAGGGGCTCTTGTATCCGATCAGCCTTGTGGAGGAACTTGCTTTATTTATGGGCAGCTGGCAACCAGTCTGCTGAACACCGAGCTGAGGGCTGAGGGATAGCTGATGCACGTGATGCACATCAGACTGCTTTCTTCTCTTTTTGGATAGCTTGGTATACAGTCTGTTCCTGCATCCTTCACTGCATGGGCTCAGAGCTTCACCAGGTTTGGAAAACAATCGAGATGGAGCAGTGCAGCTGGCCAGCACCAGGGAACATTCTTTGTCTCCTCAGTTCCAACATAGAGTGACATGAAATTTTTTAAGAATTCAGCTTCTACAGGGGTAGGTCAGATTTTCTTTTGGGAAATCAAAGATATATTAAAATGTGGCTCAGCTGCCACTGACGTCTCTATGCATCTGTTTTTCTTCTACTCTGCCTGGTGCAGAGACTGTGACATTAGCTGACCTTTTCAAGCAATGTTTGCTTGCTCCTTCAGATTCAGCTTCTAGGACTGAACGACCTCAAAGCACCATAATATCAAAAAAGTTCATTATTAACACACTTTTAAAATAGGTCTTGACCATTAAAAATAAAGCCAACAAGCTTTCACAGGTTTGTGCAAGTTTGGTCCTTGAGGAGCTTGGTTTTCTGAAATTGCTTGCATTTATTCTTAAATTTCAGTGAGATGTGGAGAAAGCAATGCTCTAGCTGGAACAGGAAGGAGGTGGCTTGTACACGTGTGTATGCGCATGCATGTTTCTGTGGTTGCACAATTATTTGAAAAAACACTGGACAAGGAGCAGTCTGCTGAGTAAGATGGTGACATCACCATCACTGGAGACACCCGTAAGGTTTGGGTTGGAATTAATATGGATAAACATGCTGCTCTGCAAGGGTGTGGAATAAAGAACTGAAGAGGGGTTTTCTTCCAACTTCAGTGATTCTGTGGAAAGCTTTCTGGAAAGTAGCTTAAATGGCAAACAACCCTATGTACTTACAGTGTTGCTGAAAATAGCAGACAGTATTTGGTTTCACTGAAAAGCTCTGTGGAAAGCTGGGTACACTGGAGCTGCAGAGCTATGGATGGCAGCAATCGTTCATCCCAGTGAATTTTGAAAAACTCTGTGTTTGAAAAAAGAGATTCTGACACCAGTAGTTGATACGACATTTACTGTACCTGCCGTCAGAAGAGAGGATTGTCTGTCCCAGCCATTTTCCAACAAAAGAAGGAGAAACCCACACATTAATCTCCTCAGAAGACAAAAACTGCAGGGCAAATCCTGTGAAACTAATGAAACTAATCTTGTATGCAGAGATAGACTTCAACATCTAGCTGTATGAATTCCTTTTCTATCCATAAAAATAAAATGAGTCTTTAGTAAAATTAAATTATTAATCGGTTTGGGAAGAAAAAAAGCAAAACGTGTAGCAACTTTTGTGGAATGATCTAGCTGGGTTTGAAAAGGTAGCAACTGAAGAAAAGGTAGAAAATCCCCTCTGCCTTGTGTGCTCTGCTTGTCACAGCCAAACCACATATAACATTACTGGTTTAAAATTATGGCATTTATGGCAAGGAGTTAACTACTTTGCGGGGACCAGACTCTAGTACACGGAGTCTTTTAAATGATGTCTTTCTTTGTAAGACAGAGCTCTAAATAGCCTTGTCTGTGCAGCTTTAGCAGCAGATGAAATACAGATCAAACTGTGTCCTAATTGGTTTGGGGGGACAGAAAGAGAGAGAGAGAAAGGGAGGTTCAGTAGGCATCACACGCGTTTTCAGGGTCAGCATTATTTTACCTACTGGATAAGGCTTACCTTCATTCTGTGGTGGTGGCCTGAAAACAAACAAACAAAGCTTAAAATGTATGGAATACCCAAAATATGTGGCCAAAATTGCTCCTGCAATAACTACAACAGCTCCTTATGTGGGAAAGTGATATATACTGTTAGCTGTGCTTAATCTGATGTAAGAAGGGGGAATTCTGCTGAGACCGCTAGCCCTGCATATAAATGTTCTAGTATGAGGAACAAAAGGAAATACACCAAAGATGGAAATACCTATGTTTACAGCCCAAAAAAATTATCCTTCAGAACATCCATGCCCTTCATGCGTCACTTCCCCTTTCATCATGAGTGTGATACAGAATTCTGTTGGAATAGAAGGAAAGATAACTGACGTCAGTAATTTTTTTTTTTTTCTGTATCTATGCATTCTGTACAAGCTGCCTCCCAAAATAATTCCTCTGGAAGTGCTTGAAAATCATAGTTTTATAAAAGTATGACATCTCTCTGTCATGGGATCTGCAGCCACGTGCAATGTGTACGATTCTGACTTTTAACCTCCATGCCTATGCATCATTTTTTATGTGGTTTCTTCACTCACCTGTTTTGATAGGTAAGTCTGAGGTATTGACAAAAGGCAGTTTTGAGGGCAGAAAGGCTCTTGAGACAGATCCTTCAAGCCTATTTTAGACGTGTAGGCCCACCAATGCTTTGAAGAACCAGAGGTAGTCAGTGTATTCATCAGCTGTTGGGCACTTGAACTTCAGAATTTTAGTGGTATTGGCTGTGACACTTGAATGGCAGTCAAGAACACAGGAACCTGGCAATCTAATATTTAAAAGGCATTAGAGAATTTTAGCAACTGGATCTTTGTCAATTGCTGTTGGAAACACTTTGAAACCTATAAAAAGAAGGAATTTTGGCTTTGATCTCAAAGAAATAAATGTGTTTAGAAAAGTTGCTTTAGTTAAAGGCTGAAATCCTAAAAAATACAGAAATGACTAGTTAATTGGTGAAAACACAGCGGTGCCAGCTTGGAGGATTAATGGAATACTCTTCTGTTTTGATAGATTGAAGCAGACAGAGAGCTATTGGTCCTTCTATTAGCCTGGGGAAAGAAGTTCGAGTTGCTTTGTCTTTTTGGAATGTACCGAACATCCTTAGGGATAAAATAGAAGTGAATAGAGAAAAGGGAACTGTACTGGATGAATAATATAATATGGCATGTTGCATGGTGTATATAATCACAGGCTTGTATATAGTGTAAGAACTTGGGCTATTAAAAAGTTAGTTGTAGTGGTAGGCTTGCTCAACTCACATTGATGGCATGTTTATCTTTAATGTGTTTCAACGATTCTGTAATTTTAATGCTAATAGATGATTCCTGTGGTTTGCTTTATTATATGGAACCTGAACAGTGTTTTCAAAGTCATTTTGGCATCTATTCCAGTTGGATGAGAGAAACTATTCCAGCTGGATGAGAGAATTGATTGAGGGCTGAAAACCAAAACATATCAGAGAAAATGCCAGCCAGAGAACACAATGTGGATAATATTAAAGCCAATATGCTATAGCTACAGGGTTAATACTATTACTAGGGATAACGACTTTTGAATGCTGTTCATTTTTAATCCCTGTCTTCTCTATGCAACAAAGTGTTTGGATCGAAGTCATAATGCACAGACATAAACTAGAAGGAGCTTGAAATAGAATATCCTGAACTGACCTATACATATATATGTAGAAGAATGAGATTATATATATATATATACAGTTGGTGGAACTATTTGCATGCTTGTATGAAGGCCTTTATTTAACATTACCAGGAGAGACTTGTTTGATGCTGACCTTAATAGCTGGCAAGGAATGCAGTGCTTTGGCTGTAGTTCAGGAAAGCGTAACATTAAACATTCAAGAGGATTTACTTGTATCCTTAAAGCTGAGTACATGTTTAAGTGTCCTGTTGGACTGAGGCCCAATTGTTTAGCACCTTGCAGAACCAACTTTAAAATGGTTGAGCAGGCAGAGAACTGTTAGCTTACGTTACCACAACCAATGCCTGGAAATAAATGTGGTGCATTTGCTTTGAATGCTTTTTTGACCTTCACTGCACCCCTGCCCGTCTTATTTCAAGGGATTATTTGGCGACTTTCCAAATTCGTTTGGGAGGTATCCTCTCAGAACGGAACCCTATGTCCGCTAGGATAATGGCAAAATTCTTGCAGCCTTCACAAGGGTTTGGGTTTGGTGGTTGGTCTTTAAAGACTCTTCAGAAAGAACCAGGCTATTAGGGAGATCCACCGTGTGAAAATCCAAGTGTCATCAAGTCATCTGTTGGTGGCACAGTGAACGTATAGCCCTGCTCACAGTATAAGGTCATCACTGTGGGGTCTGGGATGGTGTGCTCTGGTGAAACTGCCTTTGGCTGGCAGTGGGAGCTGCTGAGCCCAGGGCACTGCCCTCGCATGTGGAGCCAGGCCTTGCAGTGAGGCGCTGCCCACAGTGCCACGGGGGCTCTGCCACATCTGTCCCTGCCTTCCCAGGACAGGGCTGCTGCGGCTCATCGGGAGGCAGATACCATGGAGTTTGGAGGTGCTTTTTCCCGTGGCAGATCTACTGCTAGTAAAGCAAAAGTCATCGCAATAATGGGCAGTTATATGCTTGGTCCTGTGATCTCATGAATTTCAAGCCAAGAACTTACCATTTCTGTTATGGCTAAACAGTTGTGAACTGCGGAGAGATTTTTGATGTTATTCTTTTAGTCTAGCGGGAGTTTGTTTTCTTTGGTAAAACACAATTGCAGTGTTCTCTATGGTATGTTATGTCTGGCAAGAATGAGAATGATAGAACTGAGGTTTGGAGCACCTTCTATCTTCACAGCAGGGAAACTGAATTACAGCTAAAAGGAAAGCCTTTATTCATTTATTAATGTATTTTTGTCAGCTATAGCCAACCACAATTTGTTTTCTTAGACATGTACATGTGGAAATTCTGCATTTCCATATAACGGGTATGTAAAACAGCACAAGTGCTAACAGTCCAACTAGGAACTGGGTCCTACTTGCAAAAATTGTCTTTAGAAGTCCATTTGCTGGTTTATGTTTTAATGTGATTTTCCCATTTGCAGAGGGTGTTTAAATAGAACGCCAACGTGGTCTAGCACCGAAAAGCCGAAACTTTGATTTAATGGTCCATCGGGCAGAGTATGGATTTGAGAGAGGAAATTAGTTTCAGACAATGTCTCCTTTGACTTCAGACAGCTCCCTTTACCTCATTCTTTGCATGTGTAAATTGGAGATAATTAGTCCTGGGTTTGTGAAGTCTTTGAGTGTTTTTTAAGAATTATTACCTTACAGTGTGTCTGCTTATGAAAGAAAATCATACTATTGTTAAGGAAAAAAGTCCTAAGGAAACTATCTTTCTTGAGTGTTGCATAGTTATGTATCCTGATTTTAGAAGCCCAGTGACATGCCCAGAAGACACTTATAAATACCAGTGTAGCTTTAGCGCAGAACAAGGGTGGTCAAACTGCTGAAGATGTGAGCAGCAAAACAATTACAGATGGAAACGTCGGCTTCACATGTCCCAGGAATGTTCTTCCTCCCCTCCTCTCAAGACAGCCCATTACCTCAGCCTGCTGCTCTTTACTTGGACACCTGTTATTTCATGTAGCCCTGGAGTAATTACTTCGTTCATTCATTTGCAAGTCTGTTAGGTGCTACAACTTTTAAAATTCACATTACAAGGTATTGTGTAGTTTTAATACCCCCTTTTACATGCTCTCCTGCTCAGCCCAAGTTTGAGAAGGAAAGCACAGCTTTTACCCATGATTAGTAAGGACATTTAAGAAAGTGAACTGGTAAGAAAATATATTGTATTTGCAGGTTAGCTCCTGCGAGATCAGTTTGTGCAGTGTATACAAGGATACTTATTGAAGAGGAACATACTGAAGTGTTTGGGGCTAGAAAATTATTTAGTATTGCTGCTGTCTGGTCACTTCTGTGATTGTTTGAATGTGGTGTCATTTCTTTACAGGCCTAGTCATAAATTCTGCAGGGTTTGTAGTGAAATGTCAAGTGTGCCTTTCCCTTAGAGGTCTTCCATGGCCTCACTACAGCTGCCGTGATTCTTGCCCTCGCTTATTCCTCACTTGTGCAGTATGTTTGTGCAGTAGAGAAGTATCTTGCTGACTAGGGGTTGACAGAGCACCAAGAAGGAATTCACTTTCTGTTATGTCTATTGATTAGAATCAAGTAGGACAAGAGATACTTTAAACACCCTGTTGAAGACGGCCTGTCTCCTGGTGGGACCTACTGGCTTCTTTCAGGTGAGGTCCTGTGCAGACATTGAGGTTATAACAGCTCAGAGTATCTAGTAATTTGTTCTCTCGCTATGTAGAAGACTTGAAAAAACTCCTATCCAGAGTAAGAGACTGGAGTGAGTAAGTTGTGAAGTGAAATGTATGTCACCGAGTGAAACAATAAAAACAATAAAAACCTTACCTGTGATCAAGAAAACTGTTATTTTGTTTTGGTGCTTTTACCTTCATTTGCCAAACAGAAGTAAATTTAACAGTGAAACATCATTTCAAATTAGAACCATAGCATTTTGTTTTTTAAAAAACTAAAATGTTTTCTCAATTATTTTTCTGCACAAACTAATGAAGTTGCTATTAGAAAATTACCTGACCAAACAAATTATCATCTTCGGCCAAAAATATTTAGACTGTTGAAGGTTTGCTTGTTCTGATCTTTATTTCTAAGTATTAGTTAGTGAATGTTACTGTAAAAGTAACAATCAAAATCTCATCAAGCTAATGGGTCAAATTCATGACCTTTAAAATATGTGCAAATAATATGCTGCTTGTAACATTTTTTTCTCTTAAAGAATAAATCCCAAATCTGCTACAATATTTTTACAGTGTACTAAGTGCAGAAAACATCTGTCAATCAGGCAAGCTAGAAGAGGCGGCATCCTTGGAGTTCTTGTTATTTCCACTATCTCCTGAAGCAGCCAGCGTGGCCCCTTGCCCTCTCACTCAAAACAACCTAAATGGATTTAAAACAGATTTCAGCATGGTTGATGTGGCTTGTTCCTGTCAGGTCAAAAAGCAGAGGCTATTTTGGGCAGGATGCTCTTGTACTGCTGTCTTTGCTTTCTGCCTGTAGAACCATTTTCCCCAAGGTGTGGGACAAACCATGTGGCAGAAAGATATAACCTATTCATGTTTTTTTTCAGCTCGAGGCACAGCCTTTAATAACACAACAGAAGAGGCAACCGTCCATCAACCCACCAGGGAGCAGCTGGAGCAGGATGGGGATAAAATGTCCAAGCGTGGTTGTCTAGAAGGATAGAAGCTGAAACTATCAGAATGTGAGTCTGGTAATAATGGATCTATGTAGGGATTTGTGGTACCCTGCCACTTGCTGAAGAATCCAAAAAAAAAAAAAAAAAAAAAAAAAAAAAAAAAAAAAAAAAAAAAAAAAAAAAAAAAAAAAAAAAAAAAGTGATAAGAGAAAATGTTGAAAATGTTTTCGTATAAGTATCACGTTTACTGAAAGTTTTTAAAACAACCAATTTTTCCAGGCTCATTGATAGACCTCTTGAACTGGGGGTATTGATACAAGGCTTTTATTGAACTTATCTGGACTGCTACATCTCTTTTTGGCCTTCTGCAATCTGTAAGGAAGGGAAGATTTCTGAGATGGATCTGCAGAAGTTAAATTTATTGAGTAGGTTAAATTCTACTCTATTGCTTTGTTTGTTAAACACGCTAAACTGCTGATTTCACAAAGAGACTAAATTTCATCTCAGAATGCAGGCACAGTTTTACTAACTGGAGGAAATGAACTCTCTAGCACCATAAGTAAAAAAAGTCTATGGTTTGTTTGTCTTTTACTGAGCGCATATCATGTAGTTGAGAGAGACAATTCTGGGCCATTCAGGAGGACTGAAGTTTAAAACATTAAATTCCAATTAGTGTGGTTGGAATAAATTGCTCTCTGGGCAGTTGGTTGATTCAATATGTGCTGGAATGGCTGACTGTAGCTCCACTGGTCAAAGCCAGTTGGTTACTGAGTGACAACTCAATACAATGAGTTGTATAAATAATAAAATAAAATAAAAGATCATGTAAAAGCATAGGCCTAGGTGGTCTGTCATACAGCATTAAGTTGTGCTGTAACTACAGTGATTTTGGAGTAATTGTCTTCAAGGCATATCTGTATTCAGTAACAAAACAATTTAAGGAAGTCATGTGCAAACAGATACGATAAATGCAAAGGTATGAAGAAATACACACGTAATATTATCATGTGTGGTACCCTTTTTGTATTCCTCATAAATGACAAGGGTGTGTTTTATTTTAGAAATGAACAGCTGAGAGGAAAAAAAAAAATGGATGTCTTTTTAATGCCCTTGGGGAATAGGAGTTCAAACACGATCTGACAGGCTTTCTGCTTGCCAAGAGAGTGATCGTTGTGTAGAAAAAGTAGGTAACTATAGTATGCCACTTCTTGCTTTGATCAAAATGGTTATTTTAATTGTCAGAGGAATAGATTCTCCAGTCTTTTAAGCCAACAAAGCAATGCTGATATCAGCAGAAGTTGATCTACTCCTAATGAGAACCCAGAACATTTGGGGGCTTTAAGATTGGGTTGAAAGAGTCTATTCAATGATCAGAGGTCCATGATATTAGATATCAGTTTGCAAAACAGTCCCAAGACAGTCTGTCAGAAAGGACTCAGGAGGAAGAGATGGATAAATAAAAACAATCAATGATGGAAAGTGAGAAGGTCAAGATTTTTGTTCAGTCGGACTTGCGAAGAAAAGTGGTTTGGGAAATTACTTAGTCGAAACCTAAATATGTAATGAAATACATCTGAAAGATGTCTGCAGCAGAGATCTAAAATGAAGTACACAAAATGAGAGAAAAAGAGACCTAGAGATTCATTTCAATTTCCATTTAAGTCAATGGAAAAACTCACATTGGCTTCCCTGAGACCTGGTGTGATTCCCGAGTATTTAAACATGGCCAAAGGCTCTACTGGGGAACCTTGGCTTTGAGACTGACTTCTCTGGCATGCCACTAACATCTGTCCTTTGGGCTATTCGTATTATGGTGCAGAGAGCTCTTCTGTCAGGCACACGATGTGGGAGGCCTGTTTATTTCTCTGAACATGAACGTTAGAGGCTCTCTTGTCGCTCCATCAATCGTTTCTCTCCTGACTGTTCTTTTTTTATCCTTTGTCCTTTACAATAGAGTTTCAGCTCCATCTCCTTGCCTTTCACAGTGAGATTTTACAGCATTATAGACTGAAAATAGGAGTGCTTTGGTGGTCACTGACTTAGGAGGCCCAATTCACTGCCTGTGTGCGAAATGCTGCTGCAGCCAGTTTTGGAAATACAGTTTGTACCATCCTTACTCATTGTGTTCCCCAGTGATTAATCAGAAGAGATTCAGCCTTTCTCTTTGTCTGTGTCACAGCTCCAGACAAAAGAACCTGGAAGTTTCCATACATCTGCACCTGAAAATAGTGGAAATTACCATTTTCAAAAGGGGTTAATAAAATTTCAGCTAGAGTCCAGCAGAACTTTTGAAACATTTGCCAAACTCTTGCAGGATGGCTGAAACACTAGCTCTCCCAGGGACGCATTTTTACTGAATCTCTTCACGTCAAATAAAACACACCTCTGGGTAGGCTAGTGTTTCAATATTTTTAATAAGAGAAGATATTATACCCCTGCTGAGGAAATAAGGATTTAACATTTTAGAACAGACTGCCAAAAAGGGGGGGAGGTATTAATAGAATCCTCTTCAGGACAGAAAGGAGAAAAACTTGATCAGAGTGCGAATTTTGGCAAATCTGAATAAAGGAACATCAATCAGTAATGTGCATGGAATGCTTGGGTGGTAAGAGTAGCAATTTTACCCTAGTAAATTCTCATGAGATTTGATTGGAATAAAAAATTAGACAAATGCATTTAATTGGAGATGAAAGGTGATTTATTTTTTCCCGACTCACTCATATTGTTCCTCGAATGATTCTTGTCACCTCAACCAAAAGCAGGGGAGAAGGCAGAGCCAGGAAAGCAGAGGCTAAATATGGGATACTTTTCCTTACACACAGAAAACCCCCAAAGCCTTAAATTAGTAATCTTTTATTTGTTCCTCTGAGATCTTTCGAGGACTTCAAGTAGACTAATTGAACTGGCCTTATTCCTAAACCAAATACCTAAACCAAGTCTCTGAAAAGACCTTGGACAAATTCAGCTACATTAAGTCTCCTATATTTTCTCTAGCCAGGTCTCCTTTACCCAAGTGAGATCCTGGCAGAGTGGATCTTAAATTAGACCTCTACCAGTGTCTTTTAAGTATCCCATGTTGTGAGTTTTCAAAATAGAAATTGCCTGCAATTCTGCAAAGCGAGACAGATCGAAGAGCTGCCAGATTCACACTCACTGCAGGTTCAGCCTGCCTGTGGTTGGAATAGAGAACAAGGGTGGTAAGTAGGAGGATGTGAGAAGGTTGATGACTTGGGTCTGCATTCCCAAACGCAGGGTGATGGATGCTATCCCGAATAAAGGACTCTATTTGAAATGGAGGAAAGCCATCCCAGTCCACAGTGCAAGTATATTGTGTAGAGAGCTGTAGAATATGCTGGAAAGTTAGATTTAGAAACTGAATCTAGATTAAATCCCGGAGTTCACTCTTCATCCTAAAATACCCACTTAAAAGTAGTCAACAATTTTTATTCCTCTGCAAACTCCAGATCCATCAGATTCAAGACACATACATTGGCTCCTCAAGCTGCTTTGGGCAGTATCCAAGCTCACTGTGCAAAGAGAGGATGACTTGTTCAACTGATTCTGAAAACCCACTGAGTGGAAGCCAGACCTCTTGGTCCAAATAAGCTGGCCTTGATCTGTAGGAGAATAATGAGTGCTTTCTGAGAGAAAAATATGCCAGCATGACCATCGGAGCATTTAAGATCAGTCATAGGGATTCTTGAGGTTGTGCCTAAGAGCTTGTGGTTTCACAAAGCTATTGTAGGAGCCAGTTACCATCAAAACATGGAAGTGTGCTGACTGTGACCCCATTCCTCTAGGAATTCCTTTTGGTCCATCCACCCCAGCATAGCCCCTGTGCCAACAGATCTTCTGGAAGTTGAACCAGCTTTGCCATGCAGAGAGTCTGTAAAATAGTGTGAAAGGGTGGTTCCCAACCCTGTCCATTGCTTACCAATGTATTTAAGAAAGTATTTTCCAATTCTTTCTACAGGTTTTCATGAACTTGAGAACAATACATATCTCCTTTTCTTTTTTTTCCATGACTGTGAGGGGAAAATGTGACTTTATATATATATATATACGGTAATGAGCATGCTATTAAAATATGCATGTCTCAGAACAGTGCAATGATCATTAGGATTATTATTCAGAAACAGACAATAGCAATATTAATGAGGCTCAGACATCTGTCAAATTAGTCTGTAGACAGTATGTAGTTTTTCTAACTGTGATTTCCCATTTCTGTCAAATTCTGAGTGGCCATGAACTGCTGGAAATATATATTTTTTCAAGAGTTTATTTAATACTAATGAGATACTTAAAGCTGATATAGTGGGCTTTTAAAGAAAGCCCACTGTATAGTGGGCTTTTAAAGAAAACTCATTCTGATCTTCCCACTTCTGCATGAGAAATCCAAAACAATTCAAACAATGTATGTTTAGGGTAGAATTAGAGGGAAGTATTTTCCATGGGAGTGCCCTAGTATGTAGAAAAGCTCACATTCATTCAAGTTCAAGGGATATCTTTCTCCTACCAGCTAGCATATCTTCCATTCCCTTCCCAGAAACGGGAGTTTTCTCTTATCATTGTACCAGGGCCGTGAGTTCATCCTCTTGCTAGAGGTTGATGGTTGAGAGGGGTAAGGAAAGACCTGGTGCTCATTTCATAGTTTATAGATCAGGACAAAGTCTGACATTTGAGGACAAAACATACTGGGGAATTTTCTCTTTAGTCACCATAGTTTGTCTTTTTTTTTCCCCCCTCTCTTTATCAATTTTACGTGACCATATCCAGTGCAGGAGAGGATGAAGTCAGGATGACTGTAATGTTTAGGATGTGCAGAGAGAACAAATGAAGGTCTCACTTGCTCTAGCTGAGGCCAGTAGTGACCAGAGCAAGGCAAGACAGCACTGCCCAGAGCAGCCTGGCACTGCTGGAGCCAGCAGGATGCTCCTCGAATCCTCCAGCAATGGTCTCACACTCTCCGGGTGAACGAGTTCCTTACACATTAAATACATGTTCCAATCCTTTCCCACTTGGGAGGTTAGGACAAATAGGTTTGAAATACACTGTGAACGTAGCGCAGAAGACTTTGTGCTGCTCTTGGTTTACTGTTCTCCAGGCATAGGCTGGCAGGTATGGAGAGAAGCATGGACTGAGGATCCCTTCTGAGAGGTGAAAGTTAATGGTGGGTTATAGGCAGTGTGTCTTTCTCTAGCGCAGACAGTGTTCTGCTTTACCCAGTAAACACTGAACTAGAACTAGAACCCTTTAGGTTTGAAAAGCTATCCTCTCTGGCTGGAAGAAAGTAACTGGTTTACTTTAAACTCTAGATGTTTAGAAGAGATGATGCCATAAATAGGTCAATGAGATCCTAAAAAATAAGAATTTGATGGCTAAGTTTTTCTTTCTGCAAAAGATGTCTTCTTTCCAACTCTTCTGAGATCCAGTGCTGTGTACCTGAAATAGCAGAGCGTATTAAATTAATGAGCCATTGAGCACCCTCCCTTTCCTGAGAGAAAAGTTTCCACCAGAAAACCTCCATTACCACCAGTGAAATGCTGTCATTTTGAGCTATGTGTTCTTTCAATGCATTATAAGGATTTATGAGATTTCTGCTCTTTGATGGCCCCTCTCATTCTCTGCTTTCAGTGCATGATGTAATTAGTCTAGGTTTTTCATTTGTCTCCAATGAAAATAAGTGAAATAACAAGAAGGTTTAAACCTGGTAAGTCAGAAAATCCTTGACAGATCTCTCTAACGGTTCTGTATTTCACTGGGTTAAGAGTACAGTCACAATAAGTGCTGTGGAAAAGTCTGCATAGAAAATCAACTTACAGTTATTACAGGCTAGACATGCCTTTGAATCAAGAATAGATGGGATTGGAAGGGACCTCTGGAGATCATGTAGCCCAACTCTGCTCAGTGCAGGGTCAGTTGCAGTGGGTTGTCCAGGCAGGTTTTGAAAACTCCACAACCTGTTCCAGTGTTTGACCCCTCTCACAGTAAAAAAGCTTTTTCTTCTGTTTAAATGGAATTTCCTGTTTTCCAGTTTGCACCCATTGCCTCTTGTCCTGAGATCAATTTGACCTTGCAATGCACCTTTGCAGCCAGGATAGACTTTGGGATTGTAGTCATAAGAATGCAGAAGAGGGTTCTCCGGGATTATGAACAGTACTCTCTCTCCAAAATAGACTGTTAGCTGAGAAGGCAGTGAGGCTCGCTAGCACAAAGGCAATAACACTAATTAGATGGGTTCTACAGATTCTTTGTAGATTTGCTTACTTTTGGCAGAATGCAGGAAAATGACTCCTCATTTTGTGGTGTGCGATTTTTGCTTGTATAGCACTGAGTTTGTAAGTTTACAGGGAGTCCCACATTTGTGCATGTGCGCAGTCAACCTCTGATTTTATGTACTGTTTACTAGTTAGATATATTGCTACCGGCATCCATCAGATTGCCCGAGGTACTGAGGGATAATGGAAATTGTTCCACAATCAGAGCTCTTGCCCCTTTCTACGCATGCTTCCCATGGATGCCTCATGGTATACAAAACAATTTGTTGTGTGTTTTCCAGCACAGTATATTTGGGTTAGAAAGTACAGGTTTATTGAAACTGTTTCTTTTCTTTCCCTTTTTCTTTACCTGTCCATGGAAAAGTATTTTGGAGACCCAGGATTAATTTTTTACTTAGCTTTCTGTTACCTTCTTTGAGAAGCTACCCTAACTTGTGCCTCAGCAAAAAGATTTGTTAGAAATGGTGAGATGTTTAGAAACTCTTTACCTTCATTAATCTCTAATAGCAATTCTCTTCATGTTAATAAATTTGGTCTCTGCTTATGTTTAGACTTTTGCTAGGATTACTTGAATAGATACAAGACGTTGTAAAGTATTTAAGGAATATTTGAATCATACACTTAATTCTTCTGTTGTTTACATTTGGATAATCTTCTCTAAATTGAGTTTGAAGTAATTTCCATGGAATCTAGTTATTATAGATGTGGTTTTACCCTTGAAAAACTTCTGAGAAATTAGATTTGAAGAATTGCTTTTATTTCTGGACTACTTCTTGAAATAAGAAATGGAAGAGCCACCATGATGGATGGGGTTGGGTATAATTATTCTGTGAAGTTCAGATTCTGTGTCAAATGAATGTGTGAGGTTATTTGATGATCCTGCTAATGAGCATGTTGCTCTGGCTGGTGTTATTATTAGCGATGTAAGCTCAGAGTGTTCTGAGATCACCTACTGAAATTTATGTTGAGCAGCAAGACAGCTTCGGAAAGCTCAAAAGTAATCACCTATAAGAGAAGATATCTGTGCTTAATTATTCACCAGCTCATTTTATTGTGTGTGTGTGGTTTTTTTTGTTTTTTTTTTTCAATTTTATTGTGCAAATGAATGAATAATAAAAAATGTTGTCTAGCTGTCTCAGAACAGGAGTTGGAAGCCAAGACCTCTTGGGTTCTATTCCCTCATCTAAAATTGAGTGCATTTCAGTTTGAGCAAGTCACTGAGTTTTGCAGTGTTACCATTTCCTCTTATGTACAGCTGTGTGGTCACACTGACTGGTTTATTAGTCATCTCATATAGATGTTGGGAGGATTAGACTCTTTTAGAGAAGAGGTAGGTGAGAGACACAAATCTCTTCCTAGTGCTAATTTGATTAAACCTTCATTATTGAATATATTTTGTACAATCAGGAGTATAACATTCAGATACACTTCTTTCTTTCTAAATTCTACAGAGAACAGTCCAACAGTAGCTAATTTGCTTGCTGAGATGAACCGACAAATGAGTTTTTTGAACATTCCTAAACATTCTCTTTATTCTATTTCTAATATATTCTATTCTCTTATCTTTGTCTATCAAGGGAGAATAATGTAAGCTAAGTTCATTGTATATAATAACTACATTGTCAAGAGAAGGTGTTAACTGTAGATTCTAAAAATTCCTGCAGTTAGGAAAATAAGTAATCATAAAAATACGCTTGTATGTGAAGGAAGCGATGAACCACAAGAGATGACTTTGAATTAAATAGTGCCTGAACACAAGAAATTTTAGGAGTTGGAAAGAAATTGGGAGTAGATTAATGTGCAATTGTTAATGCTTTGGAGAAAAGAATTTGCAGCCATATAAAGGGCCTATTGGGACTCACACTGTGGGGGTCTAGTAACTTGCAGAAAGTAGTTAATTTTTAGTTGCTTTTAAAAACAGTCTGCATTTTTCACAGACAACATAGTGACTAAGTGGCTTTAACTATAAATTCAGTTTTTTAGATAATTATGGCTATTCTCTTCATTAGAAATCATGTCACCTTGTAAAAGGCCATAAATTGCCAACACACCCCCTTGTTTGAATGTATTCATAAGCACACATACTACTACTATTCATGACTGTGGATCAGATTTTAAAAGGGATTTGAGTGCCTAAGATGCTAAAAAAACACGTAACACATGACAATTTACACTGGATAGACCCAAACTTGTGTTAGATTTTGTTAGGTAGGCATCAGTAACAAAAGCTGGTAAGAATAGCATTTATTTTGATATCTAGTGGTACAGATGTCCACACTGGGACTTCTGCTATTGCACAAGACATTCGGTGAAGGAGTGCAGGTTGGGAGTCCTCCTTTATTTAGCTTGTATCACAACATTTAAAGAATGTTTTAATTTAAATCTAGATGTAGTGACTGTCAGCAGGACAGCGGCCTCTTTCTTGGCCTTGCTTCTGCTTTGAATCATCTGATAAAGTCTATGGAGTAGGGCAAATACCTCTTGGCCACTTGAATATTTTGTATATATAAGGAATTATGCAAAAAGCGATTAAGTTGGTTCTAAATTAATTCAAAGTGACTTAAAAGAATCTAATGTGTATAGCAGTCAAAAGACTGAAAAATTTGCAATCATATATATAACATCACCAGGTAAAAACAATTTCCTTTTTTTTTTTGATGCACTTCTGCACTGAGATCATCTATTTCATCATGATTTACTGAACAGAGATGCCTCTTTTATATCTTATCCAGGTCCTGAAACAATTATAAACTTAATCCTTCTAGCAGGCCAGGAGAGATAAAGACATCTTCTAGATAGTGGAGTCGTTGCCAGACAGATTTGTAAGGTTAGCAAGTGGTAGCTTTACTTGGTTTAGCAATTGTTTCACTCACCTTTGTTTTAGCTCATCCCACACTCCAGCTCTGCCATTCTAATGCCATGAAAGGTTTTCCGTTTGCTACATTTTTTTCTAAGGAAATTTCACAGCCAGGACTGGTGGATCCACCCCTGCTATTGAGCCTGTGATTTAATTACAAAACCAGTTAAATAAAGGTTGAAGCAGTATCATCTTGGAACAACATTTGCATTAGCAGTTTAATATTGAAATGTTCAGGTATTTAAGAACATTTTACCACATATGAGAAGTCATTCCATGGACTGAAAACTTCAGGAAGCAGGATCTGGTGACAATTGTGTTCACATAAAACTTTTCTCCATTACTTGAGTGTATCTTTAAAAAAATGTACTGGATAAGCTACTTGTCCGTAGAGGAATTTCCAGGACAATACAAAATAAGTCATCAGTGTTTTTCCTCAGGTCGGTCTTTTGTGCAGGAATATTGAGATGTCTCTGAAATAATATGGTGGATTTCTTTTCCCAAAATAGTCATTCTAGGCCTTAAGGTTGTTGCGGTTGGCACTTACGAACACTTTTATTTTTAAAACAATGCCACAAGTTATTATATGCTCTCCTAGGGTATGTGAGATGGATTGTGCTAGAAAAAGAACCCATGTTGGTGATAAAGCAGTAACTGCCTGAGCCAGTGACTTAACCTTGTCATTGCAAATGATACATTTTTTTGCACACTATTTAAAACCAGCTGTGGATTGGATACTTCTCTAAATTACACAGTTGTGTAAGTCTGAAATGCAGGGCAAAAAAAAACATTCAAAAGCCTAACCTCCCTGCCTGATGTTAGGTTGCAGTCAGTAGGACTTGGGGAATCCAAATACCTTTGGATTTCAGTGATGCTAGTCAAAATAAGAGGGAAAAAATTCTTTTTAGAAAACGTGTCATTAAGCTTCAGCAGAAACTCTGCATTTTATCCAAACAGCTCCGGGGAGCTTGCTGCGAGTATGGACACAAGCAGCTGCACTACAGGCCACGGGCTGCAGGCTGGGGGAGCTGCTGTGGAGCTGGGGCTGAGCGCTGGTGGCTACCTGGATGTCCATGCAGCCTCACTCTGCCTGTTTTGCATTGGAGCTTAACATGAGCTGCTTATTCGGTAAACAAAAGCTTTCATCTGTGTCCTATGACAAATGCGATCCTACAAAAGAGCGGAAGAAAGTGAGCTTCAAGATATTTCTGCTCTTCCCTCTGGAGCAGAGTGTAGACATAAAGCATCTCCCTAGAGGAAGAAAACTAGGCATGCTCTAGTT
Organism: Nothocercus julius; assembly: GCA_013398735.1. NCBI lineage: Eukaryota > Metazoa > Chordata > Aves > Tinamiformes > Tinamidae > Nothocercus > Nothocercus julius. Next base: position 4,169,967 of record VZSV01000032.1, read on the forward strand.
CAATAATCTTATCATGTGAAAGACACTAAAAGACATTGATAGTTTACTGCTAGATTCCTACACAATGCCGCTGGCCAGAAAAAAGTTAGTAGGAAGTAGCAATATGATGGCAATGTAAAACCAAACTGAAGGAAACTGGAGCAGAGTGAATCTACCTGCAAAATGAAGTTTTTTTGCAAAATCCATTCTCATCATACATTTAACAACTTGCTAGCACTTCCAGGCAAAAGCCCGTAAGGCTTTAAAGGATAAATGGGAAGATGTTGCTGCTGCCAGTTGAAATCAGCCAGTTAGGATAGGGAATAACCAACAAGCAGCTACAATATCTGTCTTCAAAGTATTGACTCTGAATTGAGGGCTGGCAATGCTCATTTCAAAGAGGTGTGGGGCTGAGGTAAGGGTAGATCAAGAAATGAAAAATACATAACTCTTATAGCATTACTATTGCTTTATATGAACTAGATAAGAAAGGCCTATGATGTGTCAAAGGATGTTTAATGAACAAATTGAAGAAGTCAATGATAAATAGGGCAGACAATTTCTAAGTTAGCTGAAAATCCAATAATTACAATATCATGCCTGTTGGAGAACTTTCTATCCATAGGGGCTCATGAAAATGTCCAGGATATGTAAAGAAAAGAATTTTTGTTATGCTCATTTTGGGAACAAGGCACATTGTTGTTTAAACCTACTTCTTTCGGTCAGGTTACCTGACATCCACGTGGAAATCTTTTTCGGGACATCATTTTGCCAGCATGCTAGTTTATTTAAAGTACAGAGACAGTTCCCATATTTTGAAATATTGAAATATTTTCAAGTTGTAGTAGCAGTCTTGAAGACATCATGATCTAAGGATATAAATACGGAAAAGTGTAGACAGAGAGATTATTAAGTAGTCTCAGAAAAGGTATCACCTCTCCCTGTGAACTTTGTCTTGCTGAAAGTCTTTTACTTTTTTGATGTTCTCACATCGACTTCTCAGGCATAATCTGTCCTAAAAACAGTCTGTAGAGCTATTAGGTGACGCTGCCAGAAGACTGCACTAATTTCCCTAAACCATATCATCTTCCACAATACCCTGCAAAGAATCATCTGTGACTATCAGTCTGTACCAAAAGGATAAGAAATTTGCATTACAATGCCTAGAGCCCTAAGAAAACATAGTAAAAATACAGTAAAAAATCCCACAGCTCTGGGGGTATTTTAAATGTGAGGCATAAAGGTCTGCCATATATTGAGTATAACATTTGTTTTGTCCACCCGTTTTATTTCATTTTGGTGGTAGTCATTTTTTTCACCCCATACAAGTTATTGCAGATTGGCAACAATTGTACCACATATGTGGTACAATGTGTTGTTTTTTTCTAACATGACCAATGCCCTAATTCATCTATGGCAGTTACACAAAGACAGGGAGCCTTCAGTCAAACACGCTGGAGGAACTGGGCACATCCAACTTTTCCGGGAAGACACAGTCACGGATCTCTCGTTACCTGCACCATCAGGGCAGATTCCAGGGATTTTGTCATTTGGTCACTTAGCTGTGATGGATCAAAGGGAAAGACAAATATCTTTGTCTGTGACATAAAAAAATAACTATGGAAGAGAAAAAATGTTTTTGTGAATCTTGTTCCCAGTAACTTTCGATAAGTCTCCCTCAGTCTGGGTTCTTGAGTAATCCTTGGACACTTAACCAGATCATAAGGTCTTTGCTATCATCTATCTTACCAATTGCTGCAATGAGCTGTGTTCAACCTCCCTCCCCGCTGTGACTCCACGGTTGCTTCTTTTCAATCTGACCTCCTCAGATGTGTCCCAGAATCCCTTGGGCTGATTCCCACGGTGCTTCAAAGTAAGCACGCAGAATGGACACAGTGATTTATAGAGTGCTGCCGGTATCAGAGCAGGACTATTTGCCAGTGACTAAGCAAGTCTGGTTCAGTGGGAGACCCGAGACAGTGAAAGGGAATAGGTTTATGACCCTTCGGCAATGTGTCGTGACCTGTACTTTAAGAACTTCTGAGTTAAAATATCGCTGGAATGCACAAGGTCTTAGTAGGTATGTTAAGAGATAGAAGATAGTAACATGTTTGCAACAAGAAAAGCAGACATTATCTCACTTCAGAAACCACACAGAAAGATAATAGAAAGTCTACATGTATTGTAACCACTTTTACATCTTGAACCTGTCTCCGAGACTTCCACTGCCTTTAGTGTGCTTCAGATCAGCTTTTTAGAGAGATAAGGAGGCAAATTGCCAGAGCTCAAGGAGAAAGAAAAGAGTATTACTTTGTAGTTCTAAGTTCTTAGAAGTTGAAATACTGAAAAAGTGTCAAATAGTATAATTCTATTGCTAGCAATTATACTGATAGCAAAATAGAGCTGAGCCTTTTCTAGTCTGGCAATCCTAACATCTCATTTGTATCTGCTTTCTCGAACTTTGCTAGGATCTGCTATTGTTTGCGGCCCTGATGACCTACATATTACAGGGACTCAAGAGGTATGTTGAAAATGTATCTACTTAGCTTTCTAAGTAGAGAATAGGGCATATCTTCATTGACTTTGTATGGAGGATTATAACCTATATTGTGCCTCCATGTGATAAATATATATCCAAGTTGCTTTTAGCATGAGTGCGTTGACAGACTTCTGTGACTTGGAGTTTTAGCATTACAGAAGTACGGCAAATCATTTTCCTATTTAATCTTCTGGGTTTTTAATCCGTAATAAAACATGGCATCTGGGGAACGCAAGAGGAAAATGACTGGGTACCAACAGAACTTCATAGTTGCTCTCAGTGCTGATTAAGGGAAACTGACTCCTGTGACCTGATATAAGTGAACTGGTTTCAGATGTGCCTGAGGTTGCACCATGGAGTCTAGCCAACCTTTGGCAATACCTATAATCAGTAGAACAAACGGAGTAAAGTTATCTATATTGTAGAGGTTCCTTATGTGTACATCTGTCTAATTGGTACCATGGTACAGTGAAGGAAAAAATGTAGTGTTCAGCGAAAACAGCACACAGTAAAACGTAGCAATGAATAATGGGGGCTATTAGTACCATCTGACTTCTTCTCAGGTCTACTTACTTGCATGTGATTGAGTGATTTGTTGATTTAACCAAGTCTGGGCTTCACTGGGGAGAAAGAGAAAGGATAACTCATGAGTGACCCTTCTAACCTAGATACCTAGGCAATATTTAAAGCTTTACACGTTGAAGAGAAGTCAATATCCTGAATTACTCATAGCGCATGGGGCAGGCATCACTTGCCAGAAAGTGCCAAAGGCTAAGGCATATCGGCAAGGTGTGTTAATTTCCTTCACCTGACCAGATGATTCCTCCTACCAAATCTTCTCTGTGGAACAGTATATTTACCAGGAATCAAGTTTGATGAAAATGTTTTGATCATGTGTGCAAATTCCTTTGACCATCCAGAGACAGAACTATAATGGCATTGATACCAATTTGTATTTTGAGTCCTATTTTCATATTATCATCACAGTAACTTACTACAGATGGGAGCAAATTTCCCATTGTGTGGATTGTGAGGAATAAATTTTCCTTTCTTGACAGAATGCAAGACGTGTTGTAATACACTCATTTTTGTAATTCCTTTGTCAAATGTATCTTCTGCCTCACAGAACTTATTCACCTACAGTAGCTCTCTATGCATGGCAAAAAAGTTTCAAAGAGACATGAGAAATTCAGTGGAAATAAACATGAGAAATTTGGTGGAAATAACTAATTAAATTAAAATTAATGCTACAGGATGTGAGGGTTTTTAATAATGTGTCTTCCTTGCATTGCTCAGTGAGCGTGTCTGTGAAGGCTTTCAGTGGTTCAGGTATTCTTCATGGTACATAATTCTTCAGACTCCTGCAAACTTAATGAAAATTAAAATATTGACAGTAATGAACGTGTGGAAACTGGTCTGAAATAAAAATGCACAGATAATAAAAACAGTGTCACCTGCTCTAAAGAAAAGCTCTGGTTGTATTCTGCTCTATGAGACACAGGTAGAGCCAGTCTCGAAACAGAGAATCTGCATTTGTAGTTTGACCTAATTTAAAGGTCACAAAGATGGAGGAAGGATCTACTTATGATCCACTTGTGAGGGGTTTGGAGTAGCACACAAACTCTTCTTCATTTGTAGTGCTTATTTTATGGTGGATTTTCACTTTTTGCAGTGAAATCTCCATCTCTGATATCTCCAAAATAGCAGTGATTGCCTTTCTGCTGGATCTGTACATGCCAACATAAGCTGTTAGGCTTAGTGGAGAAGAAACACCGTGGTATGTGCTAAATGAGAGCTCAGATGACAGAATTGTAGAGTTTATCTTAATTTTGCACAAACAAATATTTGATATATAGTATTTATTAATCAGAAAATTCACTGAAACTATCTTTTAAAACAAAATCACTTCTCCGAAAGTCTGAGATCCTAATAATAATTCTGATTATTTACTTCAAATTACTGAACCAGTAGCAAGCACTCAAACTGTATTTTATTAGAAATGCCATTGCTCAGAATGCTGGAAACAGATTTTGGGGATCCTTTTGATACCCATGCTGAATAAGGGAAATCTGTCTCGTTCCCTCCCTGCATTTTTAGAAGACATGTCAGTTTTGGGTCATGTTGATGTGCAGCGGCACAAACTGGTGACATTAAACATGTAAGAAAATAACATTAAGTTGTATTTTTCAGTAACATGACAGCAAGAAATACCTTCAAAGATCCCTTCCTGGAGTTTCTGGTTTTATCAGGGTATTTGGTCTCTCTGGTTCAGTGCCTAGTAAAAATAGTCCAGCTTTAATAAAGCACAGATGTTGACATATTCACTCACCTTCATCATTGCATGGATGCATTTCATACTGAATTTCACCTAAGGAATTTTAGACTTTACAGATAATAATCAAAAACACTTCTGGCTTCCCATTGGGATCATTGCTGTTTTTTTAGATCAAAGATGCCCCATCAACATAATAACTTGAGATGGAAAGTTGTGATTTTTTTTCTTTTAATGTACTAATGAAAAGATTAATGTGGCTTAAGTATGGTAAGTTTAGCACCTCTGTTCCTTAACCTTGTTTAGCCCTTATGCCATTAGACCATATTTTTGCAATTCTTTCCTAAAATCCTTCTTTGTCTCTTGCTATCAGCAAGGGTAGTCATCTATAATAAAGTTAGGATTCTGTTTCAATATAATTAAGTATATTTCCTTGCTGAATACATTCCAAGCATTCCCTGGAAATACTTCCTTTTTCATGTATAGAAAGCCCAGTATGTTTAAATTTCAAACAGTACCATTAGTGCACAATCCAGTACTTTATTTCTAATGATGCGTCAGATCTGGAAATTCCTCACTCAGTTCAAGACAGGCAAAGGGGCAAGTTTTCAAAGTAGCAAGCTGGAGGTACACCCACAAAATCCATATAATGGTTAGCAGATTTTTATACTTCTCTTTGAAGATTTATCCCTTTCATAGAGAGCATGCTCTGTAGACCATAATAGATTGTTAGCACTGATTAAAAATAAATCCCTTTCCAAAGCATACCGCGCTTAGAAGAAAGAATGGTTTAGTGCGGTTGCTTTAATGGAGAAGCCAGTGAGGGATAGCTGAAGAGATGAGAGAAATTATCTATTTCTAGAATTATGAGAGATTTGGATGTTTTACTCTTTTTTTATATTTTTTTCTATTATTCCCTTGCAATCCCCACATTCTGAATTGGAGGGAATCCCTACCAGATGACAAAACAAAGGAAAAAAATACATTAATGACTAAAGCATGTGGCTGTGGGAGTTAGACCACAGCAGTAAAGTAGATACTGAGACAAATTAAAAAAAAAAAAAAAAAAGGTTTGTGGACAAAGCAGTAGTTATGGAAAGAACGTCAGCGCTGGTTTATCTGTGTGGGAGTGTCACAGAAGGCCCTGGCTGCAGTACTAATGCGATTGTCACTGGACTGGGCTGTTTCTGCTACCCTGCACGTATTTCCTTCTCCCTTTTACATCAAGGTTGTGTCCATCCCAGAGAATACCTTCCACAGCAGCTCTTGGAGACAACAAGAGGAGGTTGCCCTGCTTTTCCCTTTTTTCTGGGCACCACATCTCAAATTTCCTCAGACATTACAGTCTTGTCACCCAAAGGACATTTTGTCAGCCCTGCTCACGAATAACTTTCAGACAACTAATGTGGTCTGCAGTTGTGTGTGCACTGCAGTTAGGCTTGGTTACAGCCTACACCGACAACTCCATTGCAGCTGTGATTAGGAAGATGTAGTAGAATAGCTAGACACCAAAAGGAGTGTCTATTATTCATCTTTTTATCACTTATTACTTATCAACTACTTTGACTTGCATGATTCCAGACCTCACAGTATTATTTTATTTTATTTTGATTACTAAATTTCAAATTTCATATTAGTAAATCAGTGTAAATTGTATCACAGATAAGTATCCCCGAGGGCAGCATTATAAACACAGGCAGGAAACACATCAAGGAGTCAGTGCATAAAAAGATACATTTACATGGGAATTGCAGTACTTATGATTAGTGCAAAGCATTGTTTCTCATCCAAGCTGAGACTAAATGGCTTTTAGAAAGGTGCTTCTCTTGCCTAGTGGGGCTATTGGGTTTATTCCGGAGGGAGAAGGCGTTTGTACAAAAATGTCCACTGACTCAGGACTGCTATGCCACGCGCTTTCTGAAGATCTAAAGTGGAAGGTGAAGAAACACCAGTCACAAGTTGCCCCAAAGGATATTTCAATTCGATATAAAGTTGTTCTCCACGAGAGTGACTAAGCCCTGGAACAAGGTGCTCAGAAAAGCTGTGAACTCTTTACCCCTCAGAGGCTTTCAAAACTTCAATAGTCAAGGTCCTGAGCAACCTCATCTAACTTGGAAGCCAGCCCTGCTTTGAGCAGAAGGTTGAACTGGTATAGACTAGACTAGCAAGCTGACCCCAGAGGACTCTTACAACCTAGATTTTTCTGTGATTCTGCCTAGGATAGAGAAGGAGAACAGACTGAGGACACTGGAAGTAGAACTTGCTGATATGCAACCTGTGCACAGATTCCAGTGGATTTCAAGTCTAAGAAATCTGAAGGATCTGTTTTATTATGCAACATATTTCATGAAATCTACATTGCACAACTGATAGCATTGAATTTATAAAATAATCTGTTTTAATTTTAATTCAAATGGATTAACAGTACAAAATTTTGTAAAAAAAAAAAGAAAAAAGGATTTGCTTGTAATGTTTCAGGAAGCTCATTCTAAACTCAGGTTATATTGTAATACTGGAGAGGTTATATGGGATTCTTTACATATAAAAAGGCAGGTAGGCTGGTGCTAAATGCAAAACTCAGTTCTACTTTGATTATACTCCAATGAACAGTGCTTTGCCAGCGCCAAACTCTCAAAAAAGAGGCAGATATTCTCATAGATTGACTTCTCTCTTGTGATTTCTTTAATGCACAGGAATTTGCCTTCAATCCACTGACATTCAAGGAACACACAAAATTGCCCTCGTTTGAAGTCCTTTGAGTATTTTTTTTTTTTTTGGTAGTTTCTTTATTTTAAGTTATTTTCTGCATATTGGTGACGTTTCAGCACTTCTATGGCATTACTTCAGTAAAAATAAGAAAAGCATGCGGCCCATATCCTTTAAACTGCATACAGTATTATACTGGGTATTGATTCCAATTATGTCAAAATTATAATAGAAATGTCAGATAGAAAGATTATTTTCCAGTCTATTAAGTTCAAATACACAAGGAGGGTATTGGAATAATGTGCAAACCACAGGATTTTAAAAGATTATAGTTGGGAGAGTCCTTGCAAATCACCTCAGCTATCTCTTCCTGTGGTAGGATCAAGCATACCTATGTCATGTCAGGTAAATGTCTGTCCAGTGTCTCCTTAAAAATCCGCGGGGTGTATGCTCCCCACTGCTCCTGGCTGGTAGTTGCATTGTTTTGCTACCTTTCTGTGAGAAAGCCTCTCCCTAGAGTCCAATCCCATTTTTTTCTTGCATTGTAAGCCTGCTACATCTTATTTTAGTGTCCTTGGAAATGGAGACTATTCCCTCCCGTCATACTCTAGCCTTTCACATAGTTGCAGGCTGTTAGCATGTAGCATTCCTTTCTATCACCACCATCCTGGGTCTACTCTTCTGCTTATTAAATAGCTGCAGGTTTCCCTGTTTCTCTACAAGTCATATTTATAGACCTCTGATTATTCTCATTGCTCTCCTGTAAGTCTGAAATTTGTCTTCCTCTTCCACTAAATGTAGTGCCCAAAACTGGACCCCACCCGGGGCCTTTCGATGCTGAGCAGAGTCGAGGGATTTCTTCCTCTACCTTCGATTAGAATCCTGTGTTCAGCTTTTTTGCTGTTCCTTGTAAATTATTTCTTCTATTAATATTTTGACAACCGAGCAAAACAAAGTCCATGTCCATTTTTTTTTTTCTCCTAAAGAACTAGGAAATTTTAAATAAAAGACAGAAGTTCGCATGCAAACACATCTCAAAGTCATACTCTGATAACAGCAAAGTCTTTGGAAATTTTACTGTGCCTGTAATGGGCTCAGGATTTGGCCCTGAGCAGAAATTTGTGCTTGATGCAATAAATGAGCTCTGTCTGTACATGGCAGTTTACAGGTCCATGTCTAACCTTTTTTCCTTCTTCCCCAAAGAAATTAAAGGAGGATGTGAAGAGTGTGGCTCACAATACCATATAAATCTTCAAAGAAAGGCCTTCCTTCTAGGAAAATTAGGATAGATCTGTTTGAGAATCAGTATTTTTCGGCTGTGCAAGGAAAATCCTAGCCTTGAATCTCTCGGCTGTCCCTTGCAAAGAAGCTGAAATTTCCTTAACTGTGCACTCCTTTACTTTGATCACGTTCCATGTGTACAAGACAATCCAACCAATCTGTCACTTGTGACTTAAACCTTGAGTATTATAAATAAATGCTGTACAACTCCTGGCTAAAGGATAAATCAGAACATTAAGATGATTAAGAGAAAGCAGAGTGTCAGTCCAACTACAATAAAGCTAATATCATTCAGTCCACTGTAATTTAAAACATCTGTCAGCTAGTCCTGGCTTGTGATATAACAGGCCAAATTCTTGGACACTGAGTTATTCTTAGAAATATGCATGCAGGCATTGGCAAGTTGTGCTGCAAGTTGCCTGTTGCCAGTACCCTGTCAGTTGTATGTGCCAACAGATATAAAAGCTATTGTTCTAGCTCATGAAAAATAACTTCAAGTTTTTAATTTCAAATTACTCAAAGGCCGTGGGGATATTGGGGCCAATGCATTTTAAACTAAACCTCGCACCAATGAGCAATAATTTGGCAAATGTTGTTCACTTCACCCAAAAGTTAATGGAGTTCATTCATTGCAATGGGCAGTGTGGCCAAGCCTGCCCATCTCAAATGAAGGATGGAAGGAAAGGGAGGAGGACAAAAGTCCATGCCCCTAGAATGAAAAACTATTGGTGCAAAATGAGCAGATATCATACCTTTTACTGGCTTTCAATAAAAGCAAGAATACATATTATTTTAGGTCGGGGCTGTTGAAACGTACACCCTCACCTATTTCATCTACCCTCGCTTTCAAAGAGCCGTGCAGCTACTGACATTTCCTGCGTAATATCACTTAGGAAAGTGAAAACATAAGTGGAATTTTCAATAAAAAATGTTTGATATGAAGCTGTGTCATTTCCACATAGAACATGCTTTCAGCTTCAGAAGTAGCACTATTGCTCTAGTGAAAATTTGTATTAGGGGCTGGGATTTATGGAGTATACTTTCCTCTTGTTCATGGAAATGCGTGATTCACAGCTTGGTCTCATTCCTCTGTTTGTCCCTGCAACTGCTCCAGTCTGGATATCCATAATTTCACAGTTTTATGAATATTATAGGTAATATGGGAAAAAAAGATTTCAGAAATATCACAGAAAATCATCATAAGGCTCACTGAACATGTTGATAAAATAATACTGAATTCAGAAATGTTGCTACTTCTATAAAATTTTACATATATGGTGGAATTCATAACGTGAAGTTGAAACTTGTGATGGTTGTTTAAAAAACAAAATGCTATTGCACTACACTAAGAGTTCAGGCTCCTTTCCTATGTTATGCTTGTTCCAGCTTATGCTCAAACTTATCCCCTTAGCAGATGGAAGGAACTTAACTAGATTTTTAGGTGTGAGGCAGAGCGAGTAAAGCTCAGTCTTGCAAAGGATGTAACATCTATGTGCGTGTACAGAGTCCTGGGAAAACCTGAGATCAGAAACTGCGATTGTTGAAGTTTGGACATCTCTTTCCCCAGGGTTGAGAAGAAAACTTTTGCTGGAATCTGTTTTGATCTGTTTTTCAATTTGAGGACAAAGCTTGAAAAAAAATAAAACTCTCCTGTTGCGTTTCATCTGGTCTTGTCTTCTGATGCAAATATTAATTTTAGCAGCAGCAGTTGTAATTACCAATTCCTTACTAATTGCTGTATGTTGCACTCCTGACCAAAAGGGAGATTATTTTCAAACACAAAGAATTATTCAGTCTGGATTCTAGTCTTGTTGTTCATGATTGAATGAGATTTCTTTGGAAGTGGGGCAAATAGGAAGAACAGTTGAATCACTTTTATTTTATAACAGCACAGATAATTAGTAAACAGTCATTTGCTGCTACATGAGGGAGTCTCTTGCTGTTTCACATGAGTGCGAAGTAAGTCTCCGAGCACGAGGTATTCCCCCTGTTTCACAGATGGAAGAAACTGGGTGTAGAGAAGTTAAGTGCTCCCGCAGGAAGCCTTTGGCAGAGCTGAACACGACTCCTGAATCATGGTCTGTGCTACGGTTGCTTGATTACATTTTTCTTTTCTCTTGCCTTGTTGTCTAGTGGTGAATCATGGCAGTGGGTGACCCCAATTTGTACTGCAGATGGTAATACTTAAATCTTATGACAGTTTTCATTTAGGGAACTTTTTTCCATTCTTATAATCTTTTTTTTCCAAAGATATACCTGAAAAATAAGGAAATTCTGTGCACAGTATCATTAATTTGGTCTACTAATTTTACATTCTGAGCTTGGCTAAAAGAATTAGCAGGTTTTTATTTTTATTTTTTTTTGCCATGATTCTTTTTCCTGCCTTTGTTTTCTCTCACTGTCTTTCAGAAGAAAACCAGTACTATGGTTACTTTGTGCTCTGTCCAGATCTGAAGAATGAATTGCCTGATTCCTCTCAAAATCTTTATTATTCAGCAAATAATCTCTTTAATCATTTGTCTTTTTCTCATTAGGTATTACTGTAGTGTCAGTGAGCCGAACTGTACTTTAGCTTGTAGCATTGTAAATACAACACCATTGTACTGATGACAATTGTTCTGATTTATAAGTAATAAGTGAGAATAGAGTTTTCCTCAATATCTTTCTTTATAATCTGTGTCTTATAAGTACCACACTAGTATCGGGGTTGATACAAACTGAATATCATATATGAAGTTACGCTCATTGCCAAGCTGGAAATGCTTGGACATGAACTCACACCGTGGATGTTTTCTATCTACTGTGAACATTGCAGGCTACTTTATGTTCCTACTATTGAAATCCTGTGGTTTTCTTTGGGAGAAAAGTGGTCTGTCTGTATATTTTGTAAAACCTATGAACTCATTACAAAGAGAAAACAAATGGACAGTGTAGAACATTTCTCAATAGCTTAGTTGCAGACAGTTTTTCCACAAAGAAATATTTTTCTCAGAGAAAATTGTAAACCCAATTGCAACACCAGCACAGCAGCACGGAACCAGCTTAGGGACACTAATGGCAAGCAGGATTCAGCACAGCACTGTTTTTTTCATCACAGGTTTTTGGCAAAATTGACGACAAATTGTGATTTGCTAGGTATCTGAAAAGCAAAATGGACAGCTTGAACAGCTGAACCAGATCTATGGAGCAAAGGAGGGTGACAGAGGAGAGGAACTACTCCAAAATTATTTAAATGCATAATGATATGAAAAAGGCTGACTGTACATTTATCTTATTTTTCTTGTTGTATTTGTAACTTTATGAGCCTAAGGGAGACATCTACCCTTAGTGAGCTGTACTGCTTCTGAATGCAGACTGTGAGAAATACTTTAGGGAAGGAGATTTTGTGAGATCTGTGGGACGGGAGGGGGGACGGTTTTTGTGGATGAGTGCTTCTGTGCGTGCATCAGCTGCTGCTGGCAGCGAACAAGAATAATCTCTTATTCTTGCTAATTGCAACAAGAATGACTCAGATTAGACACCAGGAAAAAAAAAAAAAAAAACCTTTCCAAAGGCAGGCAGACCATGACACGGGAATAGGTCGCCTGGGGATGTTGTGGAATCATGTCTGGAGGATTTTTGAGCTGTTAGACAAATGTCTGTCAGGAATGACAGTAAGTGGAGCTGATTCTGCCTTGGGGCGAGGGATGGACTTGCTGACCTCTCAAGGTCCTTTCTATCCCACGTGGGAGTGATTGAGGGAAAGGTCTAGTTGCTTTAGGTGGGAGTGACAGAGTGAGTTGACAGCAGAGGAAACCCATGATAAATGGCACTTTATCTAGTTCCCTTACTGTTTTCTCTACTTGCATGCTTTTTGGTATGTGGCGATCCATTTGATTACAGTGCTTTATTAAGCTACTCTTTTTCTCTGTGTTTTACCAAATTAAAGAGAAAAAGAGTTGGAGTTCAAGTTGCATTCTTTCCTTTTTTTGCAATTCTTTGTGCTATTTGACTTTCTATGCTAAACGTCTTCTTTTGTAGTTGATGTATTATTAATTTGAACCTCTTTTCCTTAAGTCTGTTACTTGGAGGCCTAGTGAGATGTACAAATTTGTAGCAGCTGATCAGCAACCTTGAAAATTTAATAGCTTTTCAAATGTAAATAATAACAATTAAAAACATTTGGTTTATTCCTCTGATGTTATTAGTAAACTACAAAAGGCATCCCAAAACGAGGTTTTTCTCCAGAAGTCTTCTTAAAGCATTTATGAAATGTAGTGTGCTTGAGAAAGAGAAATCTTTCTTAAATATTTTTCCTGCATTTGCAATATGTCATAAACTGTTTTATGCACAGAAGAAAAATGGGACATCTGTGCCATTCATATTTATTTTCCCAACATAGCTTACCAAAAAATAAAAGAGAAGAGGGTGGGTTTATTTTGCAATCGAAATCTGCAGCTGCTTATGTGAGCGTTCAGGGCTGCCAGAAGAGAAACTAAAAGAAACAATCAGATAACTTCTAAGATATAAACAAAACGGAGGAAAATAATTGAGAAAGGAGACACTTTTACTTTCTAACTTTTATGTGATTTATCAGACAGCCTAAACGGTCCAGTTTAGTTGTCTCTAGCGCTTTCTGATGCAGTGCAGAGAGCAATCCTGAGGGAGGTCTCTGAAGAGTGGGCTGGGTGACCTCGGACCTGCAGACCGATTTCTAACGTTCCTACATAAAAGGGTACTGCCAGCTCAGTCCTCCACGGGCTCCTTTAGTCCTCACACCTGTGATAACTCTGTTATAGGCTCTAATATAGGCTCTGTCAAAGGCTGTGGCAAGCCACTGACCTCCTGAAGATTGCTCATCCTTTTTGATGTGAGCTGAAAGGAATCCCTGAATTATTCAGCAGTGAGATCATCAAGGCAGATCTTGTGTTGGGCTTGGCAGTCGTATGTGTGGTCCCTGGGAAAGTCCTGCTGCACTGCTGGCACAGTGGCCTAATTCCAAACGGAGAGCTCTTACATCCACTTTCAAGCTGTCTTAATGAGGGCCCAAATGAGTAAAGCTCTTATTAGCAGCAAAGCGGGAACTGCAGTCCCTCAAAGCTTTACCGAGAGCCTCTGTGTTGAGGAAGTAGTTCTGCCTTCTCCTGGCTTGGTTTAGCTAGGCATGTGCAGATGAGAAGCTGGTCAATGGGGATCCCACTCCTAGCCCTCAGCTAACCCTCACCCATTGGAAAGAAAGTAGCCCCTAGTGCTCTTTATTTGTTTGACAGATGGAGCTCTCACTCATGATAACACTATGGACACACATTGAACGGCTTTAGCGGACAAAGAACAGAGGTTGGAGCTGTATGATTGACCCAGGCCTGAGCAGGCATGTCTCTAACACACATAACAACTGCACATTTATTTCCCTTTCAAAGCCAAGAAAACGGAAGAAGTTTTTTCCTTATGGTGTCATTCGTTTTCAAAACCCAACAAGAAGAATGATCACTATGACTTCAACCTGACACTAATACCATCCATGAAAAACTGAAATTCAGATAATAAAAGTCAGGATAATTTGAAAGCAACTGTGAAGTCCTTATAAGGGGTTGTGCCAAGCAGTCAACAAGAAGGGTTGGGGATGGCTATTAGCTCTGCTTCTGAACATTACAGAATTACCTGATTCGTTTTGTTAATACTTCTGGAACTGCTTTTGTTTCCAGTAATACACTAACTTTCTTGAAGTCAAAAATGGATAACTTCTATAGAATCGTGATTTACTCTTGTATAAAATCAAGAAGAAATGAATATGGCTTGAGAAAAAAAGACAGTACTTCCTCAGAGGCAAACCAAGAAGGACAGGGAGAGCTGGACATATTTTTGCAGTGTAAGAGTCCATTTTTGAAAACTGAAGATAGTAAGAAGTGACAGCAAGAGAAACACGCTTAGAATCAGTTAGTGAAAGTTTTCAGGAATGGAGGATGAGGTGACATGACTGAAAACTGAGAAGCCAAAGTGGGAGTGAGAAACTGGTTCTGTTGTCACTGAAGAAAAGAACTAAGGTGACATCAGTGATTAAAAAAAAAATGTAATGGGCAGGAGGGGAGAAAGTGAGGTAACAGGAGTTATTTTAAATTACACAGAAATGGCAGGAATGAGCGGAAATATGGAGACCAGATGCAGCTGTACTGCAAAGTAACACTCATAAAAATGACTTCTTGGTGTGTTAAGGCACCGTTCAGTACTCTAGCTGGCAAGGAAACTCTAGATTCAGGCCTCTTCCCCAGGTAGGTCTCTGCCTGAATTGGCCTGGCTCTGTTTTATTAGCAGCTGCTGCATTTCTAAGACAGACATCCTGAAGGTGAGACTTTATATACTGAGCTTCTTAGAGCCCTTCTTGCAGCACAAGGGAAGCTTAAAGATGAAAGTAAAATTAAGACTTAGGATTCTGTTGTGTTGGTTGCAGTGAAGATTTTCTGATAAAAATAGATGTTGTGAGAGATTTCTAAAGCCTAATTTGCTTTAAAGTATATTGGTAGTTCACAGGCAATGGGGTGCAGAAGCTGAGCAGGCAAGGGGCACATGTGAAGGGGCAGAGCCTTCCTGCACGGGCCCCGGTGTGGGGCTGAGGAGGGAGGTGTCCGCAGTGGCCATGAGGCTGCTGTGCTTCCTATGCCTGCAGGCAGAAGGGCACCAGGGAGGGGAGAAGATCTTCTGTCCCTGCGACATGCTGACTGGTGTAAGAGTTAGAGCACAGCAGGAGACAGGACCCGGCAGCATCAGTCATAGATGTGGTGCAGCGATCCCTTCCCCTTGGAGGGATCAGCAAAAGGAGGCGGCACGCTGCAGCCCTGAGTCACTGCTTGCCTTTCTGCGAGCTCTTGGATGGGGCAACGCTGAGGGCTTCGGGCAAAGCAGTGATGTAATCCCAGCCATGCCAACTTTGGTCTTTGTTCTCATGCCATCTCCAAATGGGTTATGGCTCATATCAGCTGATGTCCTTTGCGGGGCCGTTGGTATTTCGTCTTTTTGCACAACACCTTGCATATATGAACAGAACATCTTAAAAATAGAGTGGACTTTTATTTTATAAAAGCTCAAATAATAGCCCCAAGGCATTAAGGAATGATTAAGAGACATTGTGCTGTACTATAAGGACAGGAATAGCATGCGGCGTTTTACAGTACAAGGCAAAATTGAGGTCCCAGTTTACAGCTGAAGTTGCAATATCTATATGGGCCATATGAGCTCATGGAGAGGCACAGTGTCTCCAGCCATGCGGTGTGCGTGCAGGTGGACACCTGTCTTTTGGGTGCTCTGCAGCAGGGGTCCCCATACCCTCACCCTATGCGTGGCCTTCTCCTTGCTGCCCTTCCATCCATGCCAGATCCCTTCCATCCATGCCAGATCCCTTCCATCCGTGCCCCCATTCCGTAGGGCCGAGATGCTCAAAGACTATAGGCTGACAGGACAGCCAGCTTGCAGCTTTATCAGCCTCTTGCTCTGGTGGGGAAAATGGACTTTGAGAGTAAAATGGACTGTTTTTGTGTTGAATTCAATTTGCTTGTGCTGCTGTGAAGCTTTGAATTGATCCTGGGCCTACAGATCCAGATCCAGACCTGTAACATCTGACCGCGGCCAAACTGCAGGCACGGCAGCTGTACCTCTTATACCTGAGCAAAATTTGGCTTAGAAGAAGAAGACTTCTGTCCTAAGAAGACGGAGAGAAATACTAAGAGTAAGGATGTTTGAGTAAAAAGATGTTAGGGTAATCTCTGTCTTACCATCAGTCAAAGCTGATATAAATAAAGCTGAACTTAGGAGCTATGTAGGCAGAAGCCCTGGAACTGAAGCCTCTGATGTGAACAGAAACATCAGTAATGCAAAGAATAAAGAGTCCTAATTACACAGAGCCTTGGTTCCTCATTTGTTGCAGTAAACCACACTCATGTGTCAAAGCAGCCTTAGTGGTTATTCAGTCCTTCACAGAAAAGAGTAATTTGCATCGGTATTTTCTGAACTTGGCTCACGCTGAGGCTGCCCAGCAGGGTCCCTGGGGCTTACCTGCTCCGTAGGTGGCGGCGCTGGAACGGCGCGGGGCCACGCAAGGCACCCAGGCCGCCAGGGCCAGGCCTGCTGTTCAGCCTTACGCAACTTACAGTTGCACTTCATTTCTCTGAGGGCATCTTGAAAAGAAATCCGAGCGTGGTTTTAATGCCGTCATCCAGACGGTGAGCTGTTCAGTTTTCAGAAAGGATTGCCGTGAGGAAGGGGGAGATTAGGTCCTGGCAGGCAGCCCTCCAGACTCTTCGACACAAAAATGTTATCAGTGCTTTTGAGCAGGCTAATTGATCACTTGTTAACAGTGACCCTGGCAATCAAGGCCTGGGAGGGGCAAGCTTGCTAAAACGATGGCTGCCATTTGATTTTTTGTGTAGATATAACCAATTTGGCTACAACATGGGGCTTAACATGGCATTGTTTTGAGAAGCTCTGTGGGATTATTCGTGACCTGCAGAGTTCGGAGCCTCCTGATTTATCCATGTCATTTGACAGAGGGAGACCTCATTAACACAGAGTCCAGGCAGTTTATACCAGAATGTTAAATTAATGATGATATGGAGGCAAGAATGCTATCTGCAAAATGAACACTGTCATTTCCTCTAGCCTGTAGCATTTCCTTCCTCGTCTCCTTTTCAGTGTTCTTTGGCTTGCAACTGCAGTAATGGCCTAGTGGGGAGTGTGTGCCGCAGGCGTGCGAAACATATATAATGGGATCTGCAGAGAATTTTCTAAAAGCTGGGTTTGGACATTTATGATGCCTCTTCATTAGGTGTAAGGATGACTGACAGGTTAGGAATTGCGACAGGGTATTATATTTTCTTTGGCTCCTCTTGCCTCGTCCCTTCTAATGATCTGTACTGGGATCCCTCAGATTGACAGAAGTGATGCTTGGAGGAGAGAGGCATGACAACTTGCCTATGTTCTGCTCTCCAGTTCTAAGCAAAGGTTAGCTTTTCTGTATCTTTTACATGTGCTTATTTGAACAAAAACAATGGTCATTTAAGCTGAAAGCAGTGGCTAGGAAACAAGTAGAAAATCAGAGCTGTAAACTGACCTAAATTCCTCCTCTTGACTCCTGGGTCATCCCATCAGCGCTCCAGGTGCCATTTGCAGCATTTACTTTAGATGTACAAAAACGAAGGAAAGAGCAGGCAGGTCCCCACCTTTGCATCTCCATCAGTGTTAAGCTCAGTGCATAACCTCTGTTCCTTAGGGGCAGAGAAAGCAGAGTGATTGAAACCACTAGCAAACAGCTTATGTTATCAGGCTTGCGTGAAAAGCTTTAAGTGTCTGAAAAGACTCATTAAAAGTTTGTCAGGCTTATCCTTAGATGAGTCGTCTGATAGCAGGACCTAAGCGGCCCTTTCCCTCCAGCAGTTAGTCAGCTGTAGTAGAGTTTGATTTTTACGTCTTCACAAGTGGGTGAGACGTGCACTATCTGAGGGCCTGGCCCGCCTCCTCAGTCACCAACTGCTACTTGCTCTATAGGTATAATGGCAACAAAAGTTCAAAGACATGCTTTGAACTTCTTCTTCAGTCTAGATAGAGAAGTGTAACTCGCACAGAGAAAGGGCAAATGCTTCATCAGTGAAAGAAAAAAAGGAAAGGAAAAAAATCAGCTGCCATTGAGAAGAGGGGGGAGAAGGGAGAATGGCAGGTATTGAGGGATGGGAGATACGTTATGATATAGGGAGAAAGAGGATGCATCAGAGATGGAGGCAGGCTAGAAGAAGCAAGGAGAAAAAGTAACCAGGCTTGTATGACTCAGAAGAAGAAATTAAGCACGTGTCAGAAAGCAGAATGAAACTTGAGTTTCTGCTGTCGGTGGAAGTGAGGGGGAACTTGCTCTCTGCTGCCAACTTGCCCCCAGGAGGAGAAGAGACCCTGCAGCTCCTTGCTGCTGTGTGGTAAGGGCAGTGTAATGATCTGCATGATCCCCTGTTGGTGACTCACTCAGAGGTCAGAGTGATTCCACCTCAAACCGTAGCAGTGCTCAGAGGTTATCTGTCTCTTGGCCCAGCTGGAATTCATCGGTACGCCTGCTTTCTCCGATAGCTGTCTTAAAAGCTTAGTTAAATGCACATGAAAACACAGAAGAATGCAGTGGTTACCAAGCCATGCTCTTGCAAGTTGGGGAACATCAGTACTATCATTCTGCCTCCTGAATGCAGATCGTAGGGACGTATTTAGATGCCAGTCTGCACCTACAAGACCACGGGGTATTTGCTGAGGCTTTTTTGTATAATTACAAAAAAATGTAAAATTGATTGCAAATTCAGGCCATGGCCAGGAGCCACCTCCTAAAGTAAAAATACTTGAAAGCTAATTCCACTTGCGTGGCTCAAAAGGCCATACAAACAATATTAGTATTAATCAACAAAATAAAAAGGTGCACTTCCACCTGCCAGACATATCATATGTATGATGTCCTTCACACTGCTACACAAACAGTTCTGCATGGAAACAGGCTCCTTTTCCAGTAGGGGATTTCCCAACAGAGCTCTGTGAGAACATGTCCTCATAACACTCTTTCTGGACAAGGACTGGCACCAACAGTTGCTAGTCAGCTTGTACAGTTTTGTTAAGGGCAGATGCTTGTGTCTCTCCCCTTTAAAAGAGAAAGTTACAGAAATGCATGGAAAAAAATACTTGCAATTATCTGGCAAATTTGTGCACATAATACAGAGTATGAGAGTGCACTAAAAATCAGATTATACTCCTGTACCATGTCCCAGCTTGATCTGTCCTGTGTGCCTGGTCCAAATAAAAACTGTGTGCATCTGTCATATGTAACAACATATATATCTGTGATATCCTCCTGCCAGCCTTGCCAGTATCCCTGTTGCAGCAAGGAGACTGAACATATTGCAAACCCACAGCAAAACTCTGCAGTATCTCCTTTTTCTTATCCCTCTGCAAGATTAACTCCAGACTGAAATGTGAAGAGAATACAGAAGGAAGAGCTGAGGCTCTCCTGAGATGTCTGAGGTCTTGAAATGCTCTTTTACAGGCTAAAGTGCAGTTTGGGAACACACAACCCCAGGAGACATGAACTTTAGCCAGTTCGGGAGCATAGGCAAATCTGCCCATAAATGTCAATATCCGATATATGCAAAATGTCAGAACTTAAAAAAAAAAACACAACCAAACAAGAAGCTTTTAATAAGATAAGTATGCTGATAAAAATAGATGTATTAAAAGATAGAATTAAGCCTTTCATTAAAGTTGCAGGGTGTTTCAAGCTGTAATGTCTGTCTGTCTCCATGCTGCTTAAAGACTGGTTGCAATTTACCTTTGTAGTTCATCATCTTAATCATGGACATTAAATGGCCTGAACATAAAGGTCAGCAATGCAGCTAAATCTGCTGGAGTTAGCTGGAGTTAACAGGAGACATGCCATTCTTTAAGAAATGCAGATGCAAAGCAACTACTGCAGTTGTTTTGGTGAATATGAGCCCATACTGCATACATGTATTCTTTATATGCTCACTATATGACATTAGAAAATTTCTGGGTCTGCCAGGGTTTCATGACAAATGCTGGATATTTAAACTTGTTTGAGAAGCCTTTACATCAGCAAGTGCTGTGTTGTACTTGCCTTGATTCAGTTATTAATAGCTTCCTGAAGGACCATTTTACGCTCCTGGAAAGATATGTTCTTCCTTACCAAGTCATATACTTAGGCTTTTATCTGAACATTTCAGCCTCATGGCACATTTACATTTTAGGAAGCGTTACGTATAGCTAACCAAGGAGTTGGGACAGATCTCTGCCTGTCTGAAAGCAAACATTTGTATTTATTTATTTGCTAAAAGGAAACATGCTTACAATTTTTTGAATGATCTGTGAACAGCCAAGCCACAACCTTCTCTGTATGTGCATAAGTGCCAAAGTCACATCCACTAGTGCAGCTTCTTTGCTATAGACATCCAGTTCATTCTAACTATGGTCAAAGTAGCCCACACATCACAATGAGTTCAGTAGATGGAAAGCTATAAGAGCTAAATGTCATTAAAAATGGGGGTTGGGATTCAAGTGATGAAATCCAATTCTGTATCTTGCCATAAATTTCTTATGGTACCATGAACAACACATCTCACTTCATACTCACTCACTCACTCACTCACTCACTCACTCACTCACTCACTTCATTCTCTCTCCCATACACTCATTCTCTCTCCCTTCCTTGAGCTTTCCAGAGCAGGGATTTGTGCCCTGCTTATCGCAACAGCCCCTACATATTTTGAGGGAATAAAGACTCTGCCCATGCCCATCATCCTTCTGCTTACAGATTAGGATCATATAGAAGAGGAAGCTATGGCTGAAAAAACAGATAGGTATTGATGCCAAGAACTTTTCCTAGCCTCCTCTTTGACTCTTGTAGTGTCTCAAGGAGTTGCCTCAGTGTGGTAGAGGAAGGAATACCTGTTGTTCTCTTTCACATGTCATCCATTTTATGGAGACCAAATTGTGCCTCATACCCTACCTGGGAACATCCTGAGGGGGATATCACCAGGTGACTTCGCACAGACTTCCTTCAAAGTAACCTTTACTCCTGTATTTGCTTGCAGAGAGGAATTCCCTATTGCTCTAAGGGCAACCATGCAGCTGGTGGGTTCACCTGAGGGTGGTATCCCATGTTTTTTCTTTCCGGGTGACAACAAACTGTCTACTTCACTATAGTTTGCTGTTCAGGGATAACCCTAAATAGGGATGTTGCACTGGTTAAAACATGCAAGGATAAGTGCAAATAAAATATTGATTTAAGCAGACAACACGTAGAGAATGGTGACAGAGAGTAAAGGCTGGTCAACAGAGTAGAGATTAAGACTTTAGCAGAATTCAAATTAGGGCTTGGAAGATATTGCAAATGAAAATGCCAAATAATGTAGTGACTCAACTGGCAGATGAAACAGGTCCTTGTACAGTTATCAGGTGAGTTCTATCAGAAAATCAGTTATGATTTAAAGAACTCTGCTGTAAAAGTGAGAAGACAAATGTCATGTCTCAAGCAAGAGATGAGATAGCAGAAATCGTGTTTGTGAAAGGCAATTTCTTCTCACCTAAAAAGTCCTTTCTGAGCTTGAGAGATTTTGCTAGACAAAGCCATTGGCTCACTGGATTGGTGAAAACTGCGTGAAAGGTTGAAAAACAATAATGGATCAAGGGAGATTTAGTTTGGATCAAGAACAGGGACCATAAAGAAGAATGGAGGCATGAAGTATTTGAAAGTAAGTCCAGCAAAACATCTTGTAAGAACCTGGAGATTAACTGTATGTTTAATTTCCTAATGGGAGTTTCAGATGGAGCTTTGGTCACCGAAGGACCCGATTTTGACTGTATAACCTCATTTTTTGATGAATCTTGTGACACCTGTAAATGCTAACTTTATACAATTCATTCCAAAAACAATGAGCCTGACAGTGGCAAGCTGAACATTTCTAACGCCCACTCTGATCGGGCCTCTCTCCCAGCTGCTGCGGCTCTGTTGGCTGTTCGAAAGGTTGGCTAGTTGGGGAACAGACCCACAGAGCATCTTTAACTAGTGTGATCAGAGGACGGATTTTTGGAGCACTATTTAAACCTGCTGTTTGCTTGAAAGGTCAGGTTAGTTAAAGGGAGAAATAGAGAGTGGTAACAGTTGGTTACCTCTTGTGAAGTGAGATGCCAGGAACAAGAGGACTTTTTGAAAACACCCTTCCTTTCAACCTCAGATGAGACTGTGACTGCAACTGTGATTTCTCTGGTCACAGTCAGCAAGGGAAAGTTTCCCTGACTGGCTTATGAAACCTCAGGGAAGATAAATTTGTCTTCCCATTTGGTGATCCCTTAGCTGGACTTGCATCACTCTTCTGCATTTCTGTATGCCTCCGCTGAGGGATCAACTAACACACAACGGCCCCTGCAATGTTCTAGCAGGCCCTGAGAGGGAGAAGAGGATTTGTGACACCCCCCAGGGTTTCTATCTGGGCTTAAAAAGCTGCAAGCATCCTCTCTCCCTTGGGGATCATGTCTGAACTCGGTGACATTTGTGCAAGGCAGATAATTCAAGGGAGTCCAGTTGAGTTTGTCCAGACTTCTAGTGAGTGTCACCAAGACCAGTGTCTCTCCTCAGCTGGTAGTCCATTGTGCTTTACTTTGGTTGTCAGCTTAAGTTATCTGTGAACACAACTGATGAGAGCGCTCAAGGAGCCCTTTTTGCAAACTGATAGTGTATCTCAGAGGAAGCATTTGCAAAATGTCAGATCCTGCGATAACAGTCCTAGTAAAACAAATATATACCCCCTTGACAGCAAGCAGTGGATATGTTGCTGGCCTGGCTTCTGCCCATTAGCATCCTGAAGGGCCATGCAAGATTTGAGGTTGAAGGCTGGGGTCTGTCCTTGTGGTGCCTGAGGCAGAGGCCAGGAGCATTACAGAGGCACAGTGGCTAGTTTTGGAGAGGCAGGAGGATGGGGAATCACTGCTCAGTCCCAACTCCAGCAAAGAGGATCTGAGTGTGTCTGAATAGTGCTTCATCCCACCTGACTGCTCCAAAGAAAAAAGTTGTTTGTAACCTGAGTGTTTTGTGGAGCAGGAAAGGAAAACTCTGCCACCAAACCAAAGCAGAAAGACTGCAGTACTGTGCATTTCTGAAGGGGCTGGGGTATTGCTCATTCAGAGCTGGCAGACAGAATACATCTTACTCACAGGGAAGAAACAGTACTAAAAATGAGTATCTTATGGAGAGAAAGAGAAAAAAAAAAACTCATTTAGCTGTCAAAAGGTTTTATAGTCATCCTTGAGTGAGAACCACAAGAGCCTGTTCATGTCTATCAGTTCGTTAGTCACAGGAAACTGGGTGCATTGTAAGGATTCCATTGTCCTTTCATTCCCTTGTTTATTTGTCTTCCTTTGCAGGGCCCTGAAAGTGATGGATAGTTTGTTGACTTCTGAACCCAAGTTGTGTCTCATGTTGGAGGGAGAAATAGGCAAAGGGGAGCAGGAAAGGTTTCAAAGATTTTGTGCAGTGAAGGATGGCAGCAAGCCATTAATTATGTGCAAAGGAATAATACCAGATAGGCTTTTTATTTTATTTTTTTGCAAGGTGAACTATGGAGTGAAATGAATAGCTGCTGCAGAATGACTGCAGCCCACAGAACCAAGTAGGATTTTGCAGTCTTTGTACAAAGGTATCTAAAGAGATTAACATAGCTTTGGTAGAACATATTAGTGTGCTGAATACCAAGGTTCTTTGGAAAGCTTTAGAAACTTCTCTTCCTCCCCCTCTTCCCTCCCCATCAAATTACCTTCAAAGTCTTATTTATTATTATTTAGAGAGCACATTAAGTGCACACTGTGCATTATAACAAAGGCATGGCTCCTGCCCTGAAGATTTTACAAGTTTGAGGTCTTGATCTAATGCCCATTTAAATCTGTGGGAGTCTTTGCCTTGACTTCAGTGTGGGTTGCATCAGATCCTTGTACGGCATTTCATGAGACTTAGCAACGGGTCTTGTTACACCCTAGTGCACCCAGTTAGTTCAGGAGGTCTAGGGTAAATTTATGGCAGAGCAGTTCCTTGCAGTGGGAACAGCTACTCCTTGTGTGAGTGAGCAGTTACCAACCTGGGCACACACAGCCCCAGTGGGAGCGGGGATAGAGGAGAGTGGACGAAGGGGGAGGAAACCATGCCATTTTACTAGGGCTTTTCTTTTTTCTTTCCATCTTCGCCATATGTGTGTATGATGGCCTGCAAGGCTAAAATCCCATACCCCTTCTCTCTCCTTGACCCAGGCACAACCACGTTAGCAGGCGCACACCCCTCTACCTTGCGCAAGAACATTGCATGCACCCAGTCTTCACCCCTTCTTTATTCATTTAGCTGCTTTGACTCATGTGACCTTACTGGTGGGAATTTACAGCCTTTTCTACTACCGCAGCACCAGCTCTGCAAGTACTGGGCCTGTTGGGAGGCTGATGTATGCTTGATCGGGAAGGCTGCTTGTGTATTGTTTTGCCTCAATGCAAATGCTTTAGGCCTCAGTGCAGCGAAGTAATTAAGTGTATGCTTAGCTTTAAGTCCATGAATGATCTCTGAATCTATGTCTTTGTACTCAGAAACCAGAACAAAACCCCTTAAATAAAGGCATAGCCTGAATGCCAGCAGCCCAGCTGTTCCTGCACAAGCCTCCAATAACAAACCCAAGAGCATTTGCATTGGTAGAAACAAAAGTTGGATAAGGAGGCTGATTCACTGTCTGGCTTCTGGAGACATTTTATAAATAGCAGCAAGAAAAACATGGGAGGTTTTTTTTATCATTATTATTAGTTGATAAAACATGTTGACAGAGTCCTTTTCAGGATTGTAACTTAGGGGCAGCGTGTCTTTTTGGACAGCAGACACATGGCAAACAGTTTATTTGCTGAAGAAAGCCAGATGCTCTGTGTCCTTGGCAGGCAATTTGTAAGATTAAGGAAAATCATGCTAGTGACTGGAGTGTGGTAAATAAGTAAAATAAATAAATAAAACATTCGTGCTGCCCACGAGAAACTCTTCTGTCCTCTTTGGCAGGACAGCTGGTGTTCAGCTACTTTGCTCCGCAGCGTGCGGCTGTCAGGAAAGAGCCGGCCACCTGAAGGGAAGAGGGTTTCTTGTTTGTCGGCTGCTGCTTTCCCTGTCGATTGCCACTGCGTAAACAAGCTGAACTGCCTCTGCGGAGTCTCGAAGAACATCGTCCTGGAGCTTTATGGACATGGTGCTGACCAGCTGATAAGGTTAGAGATGCATGTGATGGAGAGGACAAGGCCCAGGGACACGTGTGTGAAGCATCTTTCCTGAAGCGGTTACCCATTCTGACTTCGAAGCTGTTATGTGGGAAGCTCCCCTGGCAAACCTCCGATGAGGAATAACCAGGCGCAGATCAAGGGCCAGAAGACAGGAAATGCAGTATATCTCCTACATGTAGGGCTTGATCTGTAGCTGGCGCAGATCAGCACGATGCCATTGGAAGAGGAGAATTTGTATAGACTGAGACCAGCTGAGCATCACAATTACCAATAAAATAAAGTAGTTGTGTGAATAAACAGAATTTGAGTGGAGGAAAAAACAGAGATGATAAATTTTGTGTTGTTTATTCTTTACACAGCTGCTCTTTTCTTGATTTTTCTTCAGCAGATGTCTGCGCCAGCACAGCTTATAGACCAAGGTATTATACAACTCGCCAGCCTCTATGAAAAAAGCAATGTGGGAACAGAGTATCTTCTCTTACTACTCTGCTCTGTATAGGCCCTAGAGATGGTGCTACCTGAACATCTTCCAATACCGCATTGCCATAACAGTATCTGCCCCTTGGTACCATTCTTGTTCCTTCTCTCCTGAAAGGAATCTGAGGATGCAATAAAGGTGTCGTGCGAAGTAAGAGGACTCAAAGTAAAAGGAAAACTGTCCCTTAACATGGGGACTACATTCTCCTTTGTACTAGGCTTCTTCCCTTCTTATGTTAGTGCAAGGGGACATCAAGTAGAAATCAATTACCAGGGTGTCATTGCACAAGGGTAAACAAGAAATATAACTTAGTGACTTGTTTTAATAGCACAAAGGAGAACCTGAATATTGTAAAAGTATTTTGATTTAAACCTTGAGCCCTCCTCCCTGCGCAGCTTTTTGTCTCTCCCTGGGAGAAAAGAGAGAGAAAAGCATGTAACAGTGTGTTACATGATAAGCCCCAGAGATGCTTCTTGCTGTCTAAATCCCCCTAAAGAATGGGAATTTGGCAAAGACTGGTAAGGTGGGAGTGCCAATGTGATTTGGCTTCTTTTTCAGAAACGACAAACCTCCTCTTGCTCCCCAGACACCAAGATATAATTCGACATCTTTTCTGTACATGGGTGCAGACCTCCCTGTATCTCCACTGTCTGAGCAGGTTAATATGCGGCTTCCGGGGAGGAGTAGCACACGGAGGGAAAGGGTTTGACCACTACCTAACACTGCATGGAAGAGAAAACCCAGAGGCTGAAAACCTTGAAAATCCCTTCTTCTTTTTTTTTTTTTTTTTCTCTCTCTCTTTCTTTGAAAGATCTATTTTTAATGACTGTAGCATTCTATTAATATTCAAGGAAGATATAGTTAGGCCCTTCGTTCTATTTTAAGATAGTTTCTGTCTGAGTATTAGTTCGGATTGCAAACAGACACTTTGGCAAAGTTGCACTTTTGGGCCTTATGGGAGAGCAGTCCTTGGGCTGACCTGATGGGATCACAGGAAGTATTTACTGCGCCTGCTCTGCAAGTCACCTCTGACCGGACGCTTGGTGGATTTTGGTGAAGCTCACACCATTTTGTGAGCTTTTCACTGTGGAGAAAAGAATGGCCACATGATGGGATATTTAAGAAGCATTTAAGGTACCACTTTCAAAATGTGTGTGCGATTTTTTAGTTTTCTCTGAATTGCCCAAGACTGATCCACCATGGGCAGTGTTTTCTTTAAAATGTCTCCCTACAAAACCATCCCTCCTAATCATGTACCAGACTATTTATTCCCGGGAACAGCGTGCATCCCACATGAAAGAATGTAATAATAACCCTTGGATGGAGTGCTGTTATTTACGGAGGAAAAGGTCATGTTCCGGGCCGGTACCGGCGGTGGGTGGCTGCAGCCCTTGGAAGCGCCGCGCTGGATCGCGCTGCTGTCATTAGACGGGAGCGTGCCTGACAGGCGGCCGCCTTGCTCCTGTCACGGCTGCAGAGCCGCTGCATCGTGCTCCTCGTTTCGGGCTTTGTTATTTATATCGCTCTGTAAATAAAACTGCTGCCTCTTCCTCCGAGAAATGGTGAGGAGGCCAGCGCGAGCGAACGGGAATGGGGGAGGGAGCGGGAATACTGCGCTGTTGATATTTACTGGTATCCTTGCTTATCCTGTTTTGCAAGGGAGAAATTAGTTTTTATTTGTGGATCCTCTTTAATCCCCAATCAGTGTTTCTCCCTTTCCATCCAGCTCCCGTGTTGCTTGCCAAGTTTTGCTTGCAGAGGTTCTGGAAACGCCCTGATGACAGGAGGAAAAGGGCAGCGTTGCCAGCCGTGCCTCTTGCCCGGCCGCACCGCTCTTCTCCGGGCCAGCTCAGCCGGCTGCTCCCTGGCTCTGCAAAGCAAAACACCATTACTTCTCTCCCTCTCTGGGCACCCTTCTCTATCTAATATTTTTCCAGTTGGGAAACGAAACTAATCCTGTGATTTCATTTCTTGTGATATGGGCCTTTGAACTGGACTTAAACATGTTTTATTTGAGTATTCCTTGCAAATAAATACAGGGCATGACATTTCTTATCTAAATAACAGAAACACACTTCTCTCTCATCCTAGTTGCTTATTTTAATTGCAGGTTTTAAGGAAGCAAGGAAACAAATAAAATTAGTATTACGTAGATTCATTTTGAGAATAAGCTGGAGAAGACAGTAGAGGTTACTCTTGAAAAAAAAAAGAAAAAAGAGAGAGTGAGAGAAAAAGTGCACCTTTCTATGCTATGTAGGTCTGTTGTTTTGTGCTGTGGACTGGACATTTGGAAAAAAATAGCAATGTAGAACAATGTTGACTGTGTATTTCCAAGCCCAGATTACATGCGGCAAATGGAGGAAGCAAAAGGATTTCCGCACCATTCCCTATATTTATTGCAAACCCCATCAGCTGTGCTGGTGGAGCATTACAACCAGCAAAGAGAGCCCGCACGGGGGTCACATCTTTGCATTCTGCAGCTTCCTCCCGTGGCTCCACTGGCTCTTCAGTGCAGCAAAACCAAAGCTATATTGTTGCAAGCACGGTAGAGCCTCAACGCACACAGGAAGCAGATTTTTTATAAACTCGCCGTTCCAAGCAGAAATGCACTCACCTGGGGCAACAGATCTTCTCAGTTATCACCCATATTTGCTCTTTAACTTTTAACTCTTTTGTGTATTTGTGTGTGTGTGTCTGTATGTCTCTGTGGGTGTCTGTGTGGTCTAGACTCCTGTGCAATTTAGTCATAGGCTAGACCTGATTTTCCCATTGTTTTTCATTTAAGTGATTCTCAGTGCAATCCAGTCTATTTGTCTTTCCTTAGCAATGTTTATAACTTACCAACTAAAAATGATAAATGGTTTAGAGTCAATTTTCATCTTTCCCTTACTGTTAGGCATCTTGATGGAGTACAGTCTTGCCATCACCATATAAATAAGCTGTTCCAGAGAGAGGAAAGTGCCATGCAGATAATTATTCGGAAAACCTTGGAATCATCTACGTCTGAGAAAGTGGGGAAGACCACTAATCTGTAGTAGAAAGTTTTACATAAGATAAACTTACAAAAGAGATGTTTTATAGGAGAGTAGTAAGAGGTTAGAAACATCCTTCCTTCTCTTCTCCAAAGATGTGACACTAACTGCTTGTTCTGCTTGCAGATACCCGTGGATGCAGCATGGTATCTTGTAGCTGCTCATGAAGCCACACGTGGCCGCTGCTCAAGTCTTCTGCATCACAACAGCTCTTCGGAAACCTTGAGTAGAGGAGGGGTTCTCCTTTGGTTCCTGCTGTTACAGCTTTTTAAGGTACCGTTTTAGAATAACGCCCAACACAGCCCAAGCCAAGTGTGGGAATACTGGGGCAGGGGTCGGTGTCAGCCTGCCGTGCCATCCCTGTGCTCATGAGAGCGCCTTGCCCCACTGCTGCTCTTTGAACTTGGAACCTACCTTCTCTTTATTTTCTCAGTGACTGAGCTAAGGGCCAGGATTTAAGCTGGTTGGTTTAAATTCAAGCCATATGAGACAGAAGTGATTTTCTTGGACAGGAAAGATAATCTTGGGGAGTTTATAGGACTTACAATTGCTCTGTATTTTCATGGAGTATGAACACAATTTGTTTCTCTAGTTCTCAATCTCAATGCCTTATTGGATCTTATTGGATTAAATTGTTGTTCTTGGAATTTCCATGTACTGGCAGGGGCTCACCAAGCCTTTTTCTCATTCGGTAAGCCTGAAGATTGCAACTTTTCTTCTACAACATGGAATTGCTTACGGAGATGATGCCTGTTTGCTATTTTCTCCTGATCGCATTTAATGCAAATCCATTTCTTTACATCTGCTTTTCAGTCCACCTCGGACCAGGGCTGACCTAAACCTTGGAGAAACCCTGGAGTGCCCAAACACAACCAGCTAGAAAAGATGCTATTAATGCTCCTACTGCTTGATTTTTAGCAGTAGCTCTACAAAGAAGTGAACAACATTTTGGCAATTGAGGAACCTGACAAATTCAGAATGGTGTGGTAGCACTTACGGAAAATTATGTACTCAGAAGAACCCACTGAAAAATCTTTCTGCTCGCCATGTATCACAGAGGAGATGTGTCTGAGCAGCTTGCTATAAAATGCCTTCAAACCTTCAGATCTGGGCCCATGCAGCTGTGCAATGTGAAAATTTAAGGGCTTGATTCTGCCTGTACTAATGAATGCCTCGATCATGGTATTGCTGCTGTGTCCTCAGTGCAGCAGTGCAAAAATGCCATTGGCAAAAAGAATGGGTGTCAGGAAAAGAATTACAGGGATATTTTAGTTTGATCCTTGTCTCAGTAGTGGCTGGTAAGTGCTCCAGCCTGTGGCGTGAGAAAAACCCACAGTGCTAGGGAATGGAAAATAGATCCCTGGGGTTGTCTGCCCAAAGTTCTGAGCAGTTCAGAGAAGTAGAGAGCCCTCAGGAAGCAGTGAAGAGCAAAGAAACATTTTTTGGTTATCACTGCATAAAGAAAGAGTGTATATTCTCTTGTACCTCATACCCTTACCTTGCCAAACCTTGAGTGAAACACTGGTCCAATATAACATAGCTGCAGTGCAGTCTTTTCCCCAGGTCTGCATAATAGGGTGTCTGTAATTCTTCACACAGAACACCCAGACATTCATATTCCTATCAAAATTTGGACAGTGTTTTTTTTTCCATCAACAGTTTTAGGCTATCAGCCTCAGCTGTGAATGAAAAATTCATCAAGCCAAGGCTAAAGAAGTCACACCTGTCAGCCTGACACACTGTTTATCTCGAAGTTTTTAATTCAGAATGTATAAACAGTAGAATATTTATTTTCCTTCCTGCCATCTACGAGGCCATTCAGCAATTTAAGTGTGCTCACGCACAGCTTTCATGAGCCAGCCTTAATTGCACAGCAGTGTGCCATAAAAACAAAGATTAGGCATTATTATCTAGGAACCAATTTTACATTTTTCTCCTCTGACTTGAACTGTTTAAAATATAGGGCACTATCTCATCTTGGCCATACATAAATATCTCAGTTGTCAAACTGCCCTTACTCAGCCAGCCAACTTTTCTTGGTGGTTGAAAATCATAGTGTTTAATTGTGTCAACTGAGGTGAAAAATGTTATTGGTTCACCACCTGGCTGTATCATATAGTTAAAACAAAATTAAGCAACACAGAATGAGAAATTCCTGTGACTACAAAAAATATTTTAGCCATTAACAAACGAACATGGTGCAAGAGCAGAATGAAGAAAATCTACACAGTTTTATGTGTTTCTTTATCCAGGTGCATTCTCACTTTCTCCTTGCTAGCTGGTTTCACATTTTCCAAGCAGTAGATAATTAAATAAGATGTGATATGGGCCCAGGGCACCAGAAAAACTTCTGACACATTTCTGTAAGCTTTCAATTAGTCTGTGTCTGTAGAGTCGTGCAATTATTCAACAGGCACTGTAACCTATGTGAGCAGAACTAACAAGGAAGAAGAAATATGGACCGATGTGAAATGCATTTTTGCTAGGGTCAGTGTTCGCTTTAGTGCTGGTGACCTCATTTGTCTTACAAAAGAGAGGGAAAAAAACCTGGTGAGGAGCTACCTGGGTGCAGGAGAAAAGCCCTGCTAAATTTTAGTAAATTTTAGCATCAACTGAATGATCTTCATGTTGGACAAAAGCTTTGGCAAGAAGTGTAAGTCATCTGCTTCTAGGAATAGGTTCCAAGAAGGTATGAGAGGCTTACGGTGTTTGAAAACTCTCTTGCATATCTCCTCATGAGTGAAGAGGGCAACAGTGGCATCAGTTCTCAGCTAGGACTCTCCCACAGAGAGAAAGCTTAGAGGGCTGCACAAAAGGGGAACAGACTGTCCTATATCAATGATCATTTATAGAATTTGCTTTCTGTGTACTATTAACTGTTTTTAGGAGGAGAAAATGTGGATGTTTTCAGTGGTTGAGCCACTTTGAATTTCTCTGCACAGCTCAGCCTTTGTCCCATACAGATGTACTCAGAGGTGCAGGGTGTAGCAGAATTTAGGGTCAGGAGGAGCAGCAGGATCTCTTAGGCTCCTTTCCTGTGTTGCATAGGCTATCATATTTCAGCTAGTAACCCACACTCTGAAACAAAAAACTCTGCCTTGAACAATGTGATTTTTGTCCTCATGAGATCTCATGCTAGAGGCAAATGACAGGGGAGACTGAGATACGTGCAACTTGTGTTATAATGGATAAGACTGGATGAAATTCACACTCAGCTTCCTTTCTGCCTCCTCTACTGGTAAAGTAGGAGCACTGCTGAGTACCTGGGAAATTTTCAAAATGGTTGTGTACAAAAAAGGCAATTGCAACAGGACAAGGTAAGGTAGGACAGCTGTGACATGCTGGTCTCTGGTCAGGAAAGGTGATGTGAGAAGCAAGCATTGACTCTGCCATGAGTCACTTCTCTTTAAAACCAGGGATATACTCATAGTGTGAACAAGTCCATCACTTTGTAGGACCCCTTACTGCACATCACCAGCTTCCCTGTGGAAGAATCTAATTTGCTGCAGGACAAGTTTGTTTATTGAGGCTTTTATTGGAGTATAGCGACATTTTATTTTTCCCCATGGAATCTCAAGCCTTATATGTAATTAAAAAATCAGCCACCAAGCTCTAATGTTCCTGCAATCTTACAATACATTAAGGACTGTCACATACATCCTATTTAAGCCTTCTACTTCTCAAAGGGTATTAAATATTGTGTTTCGTCTATAAGGCATCTTCTATACGGAAGATTTTCTTGTTAATACCCCGTGTTAGTCTGTCTCCCATGTACTTCCAGATTTGCGGTCTAAACTTTCATGAATGCGGCAGTTTAGGAAAAGGCTTTGTAATAAGAGGCTTGGTGGTATAGGTAAAGAGTAGTGCTCTTGGTGTCTGTCTAAAATTTGGAGAATTGCTCTGTCGAGAAGCTGTGAAGAGGGTGAGACAGCACAAGAGAAATGCTTATGGCAAGGCTGCTTGGATACACGCTCGGACAAGCTAAATTGCCGTTGGTCTGCTCTTTGACACGAGGCCCGTATAGAAATAGATTGTGGAGAGCATGCATTGCCATGCGAGTGGCTCTCTGGGTGGCCTCCTGGGGACTGTGCTCACTCGGGGCGCTCAGAGCCCTGGCGCGTGCCAGGCTGTGTGCTCGGGTGCTCAGAGCTGCCCTCACCTACGAGCCTGGGAGCTCGGCCACGGCAGAGGGCTGCCGCACGAGCATCTTCCAGAGGGCTGGCCCTGCTGTGAGTATACCGGCAGGCAGCTTTGTGCGGTATAGGGGCAGGCGTATTGTGCCAGCTCTCTTCCTTTTTTTTTTTTTTTTAAAAAAAGTTTTATTTTAGATTCCCCTGCCACTTCACTGCTAAATTCTTATTCATTTCCTGCCTTAAGTTTTCTGATGTTGTGCAGCTCAGTGGAATAGAAATTCTATTTTCCAGTCCTAAGGCTGGGTTCGCTGTGAAATTAAAAGACAAGGTCCAGCTTTCGTTTTAGCATATTGTGTTAGTAACAATTCGCTGAGATCTGGCATTCTGTTTGGTCAAAGGGCATTTCCTCCCTTGCCTCCTTCCTTTTTCCCTCCCTCTCTACTAGCCTCTTATGAAATTAATAAAAATAGAGTGTTTATTGCCTGGGTGGAGAAATTGCATTCAGATCACATAACGTCTGAGGCCTGGCAAGTCTTTGTGAATCTGTTCTGGTCTTTGCTAAATGGAGCAGGGTGCCCTTCAGTCCAACAGCAAATATCTTAGAAAAAAAAAAATGCTGGTATTGCTATTAATTAAAGAAATGGGTCAGTATGATTTGCAGCCCTCTGACCCTCTCCATTTATTTATTTATTTATTTATTTAGGATAAGGGAGAGTGTGGTCCTCATCATGGTGGAAAAACAAAGTCTCTGTGGTTGGAACCGCATTACACAGTACTCAGCAAACCTGGCACTTCTACAGGTCTCTATAATGTGATAAATGCGTCTGGGCCCGGAGCTGTGTAGGGGCTTGTGGCTATGCACATACCACCCGCTCCCCTTTTCAAAGCAAGATTAATGGATCTAAACACAGATGGGCTCACAGGCCAAAAGATAGGAGCCATAACAGCTCCAAATATGCATCTCTATCAGCCAACATGACGCTGCCAGCTAGCAACCTTTTAGAGCCCTATAAAGAGGTCTCAAGCTGTTTGACGTGTCTGTGGCCTCTCTGAGGGCCTCATCCCCAGCAGTGGTTATGGAGGCAGGTCTGTGTTGCTGTGCTGGGCTTGGTTTCTCTGAGGAGTCTGTCTTCCTTGTCTGTCAAGGTACCCTGCTTTCTAATAGGCCTGATGGTTATGTCTAAGCGGATGCCTTGTTTTCTTCTTCCACTAAATTCTGCCATTTCCCCTGGGCTGCTATCAAAGACTACAGCAGTTCCTGTTTTTTATTTGTATGTGTACGTGTGTTGCTCTTCTAAACAGGGACAGGAATTTCCTTCCCTGAGTCTAGACATCAGCCTCTCGCTATTTCTGTAGCCTGCAAACAGGCTGTCTGCTGCCTCGGACCCTTTCATTTTTCCCTTGAGAGTGGCAAATTTGCGCTGGGCTGATAGAGGAGGCCTTGTGCGATACCCCTGGAGCACGAGTCTGGTTTGCACTCGCAGGGTTTAAACTGCACGGACTCTCCTCTTAAAGCAAACGTGGCACCTCGTGGAGTTTGTTTCTCTGCCTCCCTCTGCAGCTCCTGCAGTGTCTGTCCCTGCTACCCCAGTGCCAGCAGCTCAACCAGAGAGACAGAGATGCCCCAGTGCGAGCCCAGCCTGCACTCAGTGCCTCTCACACCAGCAAGAACACAGAAAATGCACCAGAACATGGAAACAACTTTGGAGCGGGGACCCTGCGGCGAAGCTCTGCCTGTGCTGAAATCGCTGCCCCCCTTTCTGCTGAGCACGGGGCCGCTCACGGGGAGCCTGGGGCTTTCTCCACCGCTTTTGGCGTTCGCACACCGCAGCGGTTGCAGCCCCGTGCATCGCGGAGCACAGGCCTGAGTAAGGCCCTAGGGATGCTTCCTGGCTTGGTAGGCTCGGGGGATGTGGGCTGCTTCACGTGAATATCGCAGATTTCACTGGCCTTTCAGAGCATATGAAATCTGGCAGCACTTTTCTGGAACTTGCTGAGAGCAGCAGATGGAGACTGGGTACTTTTCTTAGCTTTTACCATGAATAGGGATAGGAGGGAAAACGTCTCAGGCAAATGCCTCCTAAAGGCTAGTGGCGAAAATCTGTCTCAGTGTACATAAAGGATGAGCAAGCAGTGAATACAAACAGCAGATATTGTAGAGAAGAGGAGAAAAAGATCTTGGTGAGGTCACTGAGAATAAATTCTCATAACACAACTGAATTCTCCGTCCTCCTTTTCAGCCTCTGACTGTCCATCTGCATAAGTATCTGTCTGCCCACATCTGCATAAGTGTCTGTCTGTCTGCTGGGATGTCATTCCTCCTCCACTCAAAAACTTTTGAAGTGGCTGGCTAATTTCAGCCAAATTAGCTGAAGGATAAAGTTGCTAAGGTCTTGGGAGTTTCTGGAAAGCAGGCATCTGGCTTGGAGCAAGAGCCTCTGTTAGTGCCTCGGCTGGAGGACAAACTGCAGATTGAGCTCAGCACCTAGCAGGGAATGCATTCCCCAGGCTGGGAGGATGTCAAAACAAAATAAAACAAAACAAAGCAAAGCAGACTCCATTGCTCTCGCTTTTCATGAAGCTACTTGTTTTGCATTCACAGTGGCCTGAAGCACAGCTCAAGTTGTGCCACAGTGTAGGACAAAAGAAAACAAAACTAAGTATCTAGGTATGAATACGGTGTTTAACAATGTTTAACAGTTCATCTGTAGTCTCAGCATATTCATGTATGTCCTCCCTCTGAAAAGGCACTAGTATCATCCTAGTGACTGTAGCAGCCTTAGCGACAGTGGATATGGGCTGTTTGAGAAGTCTCTCTTTGGAGTCAAATTTGCAGCTGGAGCATCTCAAGGACATAAGGACGTTGATAGAAGTAAAGAATTCATTAGCTGCCAACTTTTTCTTTTTGTAAGATGGAAAACACAAAGTTTCCAGGTGATGCAGCATTTCCTGAAGTAATAAATAGCAAACGGCCTAGCCAGAGTGACATACCCGGCACTGTTCAGGAAGCCTGGCAGTGCACAAAACGGGCCTTTTAAGAGGAGGAGCGAGAGATTAGGTAGACAAGGACTAAAGACTGTGAGCAGTGTGTGCGTAGTGAGGAAGCAGCGTGTCCTGCGAGGTGATGACAAAGTGCTGGCAGGCAGGTGGACAGGCAGCTGAGGCACGAGGTCCCAGCGCGGCTAGAGCAGACAGCAGAGGCTGGGCTGTGCTAGCACAGGAGTCCTGGTCAGGAGCAGATGTGTCACCCTCCGTCCAGTCCTGCTGCCTCTTGCTCTGGTTGCTGTTCTCAGGCTGAATGCTCGGGAGCCTGCAGAAGTGTCAGAGAAGAATTACCAGAGTGAATTTGGTGTTAAATCCGCTTCTGACAGCTGGACTTGTGGGGTGCTCCAGGTGGTGAGTTTATCTGAAGAAGAGACAGAGAAGCCCCCAGAGTCTCAGCTAGAAGTCTTGGTGTGGGGTAAATGACAATACCAATGGGCTTGTCAGACAGCAGCCTTGAGTGCAACAAGATGCAAGGCTTGGAAGGTGAATTTAGAAAAATTCAAGCTGGAAATGAAATTTGAATTTCTTAACCACAAGCTAGCTGAGGATGTGGTAAATTCTGTGGCCCTTGGAGACAAAGTTAAGATACCCTGGATCTTGCACAAGGTAGAAGGCTTGATTCAGATATCCCAGGATGAAACGCTGTGGCATGTGTTATGCAAGAGGCCAGACCAGATGATCAGTCTGGTCTGCTTTGGCCTTCAGAAATATGAATCAATGTTGTAGCAAGGATATAGGAGAATTACCAGGAGACAAGAAGCAGAATAATTAAATAACCACAGTATTTCCAAGGGCTTACATCAAAGAATGGACTATTTTTTAAGCAGCAGCATAGATTCAGAAAAATATCTTGGGGAAGGAGGAGGTAGCTTTGTTTTTCTGCTTGGAACCTTGCCCAGTGGCTGACTTTGACCCCAGAGATAAAGTTGGTCTTCATACTGGAGGTTCATGAGCTCATTCATGGACTCCATTTATTGGAAAATTACTGGAGTTCCAAGGTGGGCTTATCCTAAACCATTAGTGGCTTCCAAAATGCATTCATCAGTCTTCAGAGGTGCAGTAAGGCATGGTCTTGCACAGGACAGATGCACCTAAATGGCTTATTAACAAAATCAGGATTATGGCCAAGCAAATGTCAGCATGACTGATTAGCTCAAAGCAAACACAGTTGCAAGATAAGAAATAGCTGTGTTTTTGCTTCTTCTTGTGGGTGCATACTCAATAGATGACGGAAAATGACTTTCAGGTTTGAGTTGAAATGAGTCATCTACTGCTACCACTTGTAGAAGACAAAGCAGAGGAATTCAGGAATTTTTGTGCTGTGGTAAAATATAAGCAATGGCCCTCATTGAGGGGACTCTGCCATGGAGATGGATCCCCTTAAGGTGTGTAGCTTTTCTGTGTTGGTACTGTGCAGGTGTAGGGTTTTGATTTGGCAGCTGAAAAACTACTTTGAATTGAGATGTAAATATTGAAGCCAAATGAGGAGTACAAGCATTTTAAGAATTTTTTTTTTTAGTGAGAAATAGAGGTGCGTATTACCTTGTTGTCCATGTTACCAGCATGCAAGCACTAGGAGATGTACCAACTGAATCCAGTGTTAGACATCATGGGATTGCATTAGATATGAATCGGCCAGATCCATCCATGTAAAAGGAAAACTGTTAATCAAGTCCACTTGCTACACAGCTTTCCAGAGAATAAGCAAGTCAGACTGAAGCCATGGAGATAAAAATGGCAACAAGCAGTTATTTATCAGTGCTCCGTTTTGTGCAAAACATAATTGCTTGCTCAAATATGGTAGATAATCTGACAATTTTTTAAAGTTCCTAGTGAAAATATGTGTTTTGTATTACAAGGTACTCTGGTTTGGCAAATGCATACATCCATGAAATTAGTTTCTAGTCATTTAAACACAAATTTATGTTACCATTGTCTAAGTGAAATATTTGGATTTATGTTAATTTTCAGTGCAAATTTTTCATTTCAGCAATTTAAGAAAGAATATAGCTAGTCAAATCTTTGCTGAACAAAAGAATTTAGCTAGCCTAATAAAGGTGCCCCTCTGTTCAACCATTTAATTGTGAAAATGAAGTAACTGGGGAGAAAAAAGAATTGTTTTGCATCAGTTGGAAATGAAACTATTCTAGCTGAATATTTCTTATGATTATTCTTTTTTTTTTTTTTTTTTGGCAGGCAAACAAATGTACACAACACACCAAAGTTACGCACTGGCTTCCTTGAAAACTTGTTGCCTTTTGGTATGGATTGCTTTCTACAGTATTTAGTCAACCTTCCAAAATGCAGCCTGGCTTACTTTGAATCTTATTTCATTCATTTTTAGACTGAGGATGACTGTGTTTAATTTGTGTTACAGGAACACTGTGATGGAATAGAAAAATGGAATAGATCACCTCTTTGCCAGCAGCTCTGCTTTGATTTTTGTGATTAATGGTGCTGGAGCATGTGCTGTCCAGGCAAAGAAATGTGCAGAGTCATAATTCCTACTCCGGTCATATCTCAGTCTCTTCCTATCTTTGTCGCTGTCTGTACTCTGGCTCAGCTGAACTGGCTGATCTCCCGTGAAATGAATGCAAAGATTTTCCGTATTTACTGCATCCCTCTGGCCCGTTCTCTGCCTTTTCACTGTGATACGGCCTGTGCTTTCCCTCTATGCTTTTGGTTGATAGAGAATCTTAAGATAAAGATAAAAATTAGCATACTCCCACTTTGTGTTCTCCTGGCCCTTCCTAAAGATTTTCATCTCATATTACTCTGAAGCATACTGGATATTACTCCCAGAAATGCATGGGCACATTTTTGTGTATTTACACAACCTTTTAAAAACGTGGCTATCAAAGTATTTGCACATATTTCTGTTCCTAAAGACTCTGCTCATTGAACTGGGGAAGCTCTGCTTTCTTAGGAAGAATGTAAGCAGTCTTGAGGGGATGGGAAGCAAGGATTTAGTATGATTTAGATTGAAATTCATCTCACCCCTCTTTAGATACCAAACTGAAGTGTTTAATTTAGGAGATTTGTTGCTCTAAAATCCTATCTAATCAAGTAAGACTAACAGGCACATTCAGCAAATAATTCAGTTCTTAGCTGGACCTACCACCCTCATTTTTAGAAGGGTGAAGTGGCTCATAATTTATAGCCAGGTCTTCAGCTGATTTAAAGTGGTAGCATCTCTCTCAGTGTTAGTGGAACTATATCCACTCATTCCAGTTCAGACTCTGCTCTTCCAAACCTGTGAAAATGATTGATACTCCTCATATTAGCCTCCCCAGTCAGAACATTTTTACACTATCCCTGCCATTTTCACTGTAAGGTATGTTTCTTAGTAACCACATGATGAACCCTTCCTTCTGTATCTCTGAACCCCAAAAAGGTCTACAATGAGCACCCTTGCCAAGACCAGATTTCATGCACCTGCTGGAAAGGGTTCAGGAAAAAAGAAATTTGTCAGCAGGAGAGCCTCATCTTGCCTATGGAAGGTACTTTGGGTGTAGCAGGCTTCTAACTCAGCCCTGAAGCTGTGCAGGATTTCAGAGGGTGTTGTCAGAGAGAGGCGATAGGACTCCCAGGATGTAGGGCAGAAGAATGAAATGCCTCTAGAGAGAATTTGTCGCAACTGCCAACCAGCAGTGGTAATGGGTTTTGGTCAGGGCTTGCCTTGACAGTTTTGTGAGTGAAGGTCAATGTTCCTTTCATGGCACTGTATATTTAGTTATTTAATCAAGCTAAATTATTCCTTCTCTCCTCACCCACGGTTAGATCATGGCACAAAATTAAGCACAGCCTTTCATTCCACCTCCTCTTGCTTCTCTATTTGACCTAGACTTTAGGGAGCCATTAAGTTGTCTGAGATATTGATTTAATAAGGGTAGGAGAATTAAAAAGGACAAAGAGACACCTGACTAATTGGCATTTCCAAGAGATTTTTGTAATCAGCCAATGGGGATTTTATAAGGTATGAAGTATTTGCTTTCACATAAATTTCTTCCACATTCTTTCTCTCATGTTTGCTCGGTAAACCTTCTGGAATAAAGATCACATCTGCCTCTCTGTAAGCGTTATACTTGGGAGGTAATTGAGTTGGCTCTTTGTTATGAGAGCATGTACTCATTTAATTGCACATATGTGTCTGTGAACACACTATCCTTGCTTCTCTCCTAAATTTGATTTGGAATGAATCCCGTGAAGGGCTGTTTTCCAGCATTAATGGATAAAAGGTCTTTACCAAAGGGAAAAGTATTCAAACACTAAATTTAATAAAGTTTAGTTTGAAAGCTATTTCTTTGGAAAAAAAAAATTCTTGAGAATATACAGTTCTGAGAAAAACTTCTATCTTCTCACATTTTAATAGCATGTATCTTCGGTCTGTTTTGAGATTTGTACCCAGTGAATTTTTGTTTTGTATATATGGCATAGTAGCGTGACAATTTAATATCATTACAGTGAAACAGTCACTTTATTTTAGTAGTTACTTGTTCTGTCCTGCCCTGCTGTGCTAAGAAGTAATACAGAACTTGGGAAGATAAGATCCTTATGGTAAGAAGAAAATAAACACTATGGTCATCTCTATTCCATTTCTGGGCTTAAGATGCTGACCAAAGACGATGATGCAAAGTATTCAACTTCTGACAGGTAAAGAGTTACTGTCAGGGACAGCATGGCAAAGTGCTAAAAGGGAGGTGATATGAAGGCCTGAAGACCTGTCCCCTAGCCTAAGAAGTCACATTATTTAAGCCATTTTATGCAGTAGAGATTAGGTAAACTATACTAAAAGTAGTGCTGTGTGTCAGTTTGATAAATGACTATCCTGTAGGCTTTGTATTGTTTTCCATTAATGTGAATTTTATTACATGGCAAGGCTCAACAGCAACTTATTATGAGCTGACACTGTGATATTTTTATTCCATTTCTACTTAACTGTTTTTTAATACTAGCTCACATAAAATTGTCAATAGCTGAGTTCTGCTTGAATGGTGCAATCAAGATCAGGCTCAGCTGAATATTTGTGCAGGAAGGGATGTTACCCTCATTACAGTTTCCTCTGAATTTAGGAGAGGAGGGACAGGAGCAGAAGATAGTTTCTCTTAGTTTAGCTGACCGGTGTACCACAGAGATGGCCTTTCACTAAATTGTGCTGCTTTGTGCCAAGTATTGCTTCTGCAGGGTATGAGGGGAGAAGTCTGCTTTTGTTCACTGATGCCACGTTTATAATCTGGCTGTTAAAAAGTGCATTGCACCTTTTCTGTCTTCTGCAGAGTTCAGAGATGTTTAGGTCTGGGGTTTTGGTCTATTCTGGTAGGAAGGCAAGAGCTGGCTATAAAAGCAGCATATGCTTTTTAGATATCAGTATTTTCCAAACCTAACATCTTACCCTGGATTTGTAGGGTGTTTGAAACAGAATACTTGATGCCTAGCAGAGTGGTTAGGATTAGGTAGGGGGATATGAAAACAACACTGCTTAGGTGTGTGCAAGAAAGCAATGGCGCACAAGAAAATACTTGTTTTTCTAGGTTTATCCAGGTGGACCCTATCAATGTTTTACTTCATAATTTTCATTTTTCCAGGGAATTGGGCTTTCTGCAATATTTCACTACATCTACAGAGTCTACTTGTATGAAAGTTGTTTATTTTCTTCCCAGCAATAAACCCAAATCTGCAGTTTTAGTCAAAATGCATATCCTGAAATCCTCAGGAGCTCTATCACAAAGTTGCAATTTTCTGCTGAAGTATTTGCTATGAACACACTTTTGTTTTCATTTTCTGTTGCCTTCTTGATACAGTTAATAAATAAGTGGTATTGGTCAGATGGTCTATAAACAGGCCTGGAACAATATTGGCTTTGAATCCAAGGAGGAACCTATTTGGAGACCATCGTCAAGGCAAAGGAGACGTCAAGACTTCTCCTCTCAAGTTTTTGACTGGGCAACTTTGGGGTGCAGTAGCTACAGGAGAGCTGCAGAAGGAATAGTGCCCTCCAGAATCCTGCTCCAGAATCCCAGCATCTGGTCTTTTCTTACATCCAGACTGGGCTTTGTAAGAAAAATAAAGAGCCAAATGCTCAAGTGGCCCCAACTCTGCTTCACCAAAGCAGGCATTGAAAAAAAGCAAGATTTGTTCTTCCTGTCTACTGAGCCTGCAGAAGCATAGCAAAAGCTAAGACAAACCCAACTATTACTGTTGACTTAATTGCAAAGAATATCAGGCCTGTAGTTCTTGACATCAAATAGTTTTCTTCCAGAGAGTTTTGAAATTGAGCCAGATTTGTAAGGAGTGCACACTTGCATTGTGTCACTGACTTTGAGAGGGCGCCGTTAATTTGCACCAGTAAAAAGTCTTGCTCCTATTGGTGTGCTTTCAGAAGCAACCTGGATACACCGTAAGGAATGGCAATTTCATAACAGCACGGCATAACGGAGGGTCTGGCTATCTGCAAATCAGCGCACACCTTGTAATTTATGCAGTGCAAAGCCCGGTAACAGTGTGGAGGAGCCAGGGACTTCCTGATAACCGCACCTCCTGGAACTGTGCAGTGCTGCGGCTCATAAATCAGCGATGGCACACGGCTAAGCTGGGAAAAAATGAAATCAGCCACTGGGGCAGCTGAGCAGCCGTCTCAGCTGTGCTGATTCACCCAGAATGATGCACTGCAAGCAGTTTTCGCTGCCTAAACAGATGTTCCTTAGCACAGGATGCTTTCCATTTTTATATTGTTCATGCTGGATTTGTGTGTTGCAGATCAGATCTTCAGCTGCTGTAACCAGGCCTGTCTAGTCAAATGCTGTCAGGACAGGCCTCATGCTCTCAGGCCCCATCTCCCACTTCGTCTGCGGTGCAGGCGTCGCTCCTGCTGTAGGCTACACCAGCTGCACGGAGTCCCCGGAGCTGGAAGGAAGCCACGGTCATGTACTGCATGTGACGCTGTGTCTCCAGACAGGCTTTTGCCAGACAGGCTTTGCCAGAAGGCATCTTTCTCCAGCAGTGGGAACCTCGCTGCCATGAGGGTGGAATCCCACAGTGGCGTACAGGTAACGTGGAAGCTGAGCGCGAGTCAGCACAGCCTTGCTGAGTTCAGCGGTGCTATGCCGCGTTGTTCCACTGGAGGGTCTGTACAGAGAGAAATTCTGCCTTTAGATCATGTTATAGATCTGTATAGAGACTGCTCTATAACCATGTGTGGGTTTCCTATTTTGGCTCTGCAGCATTCAAGTTGACTGTGCACAATCTTCCATGCTGCCCAGCTGTGCAAAGAAGATACAGCTATTTTTCCTTCCTTTAGAGCAACTGGAGAGCTGTGGCTTTGTAGCATGTTGAAGGAGAAGAGAGGAAGAGAGGAAGGCAGTCCTTAACAAATGTATGTTTCCAGTAATAATAAAGACAACCAAAAAATGGTTAATTAGTTTTAGTTTTGCTATGACACGTATTTTCTGTAGTCTCCAGCTTTCACATTTTCATCACAGAAAAATACTTCTGGATTTCAAAAATTTGAGGACAGTTTGAAATTTGTCATTCCAAAATCTTAATCTGGGACATACTGAGAGGTGGAGGTAAAGAACAGGATCACACAGTTTAACTATTAAGGCAAGTATGTGGCCATACACTGCCAAGTGCTCTGAAGTGTTAATCCCCATGTGAGGATACTGGGGTGCAATACAATAAATGCACAATAATAATGACACAAAAGCAACTCCAGGTTTCTGCTGCTTTAGGATCCATGTCTTTTTTCTCAATGATGTTGCAGTCTCTTCTTGCCTTGGACTGTGCAGCTTCTTGAATGTAATGGAGCTCTAGTCAACTAGTGTCTGATTTTTCTGCCAGGTCCAGCAGCAGGACTGTGAGGACAAATACAACCTTGGGTATGAGAAAAACCCAAGCACCTGGTGCAAATTGCGAACTAAATGTTGATGTGCTGTTCTTATCCAAATGTACAGCAAAGAGTTTTTGTCTGTGAAACACACCATACACTGTGATAAAAGATACTGTGATTTCCCTAATCTAGCTATGGGGCTAAAAGGGTTAAAAGAATGAGTGGCACCATAGCTGCCAGAGCACAGTAGCTATTAACAGGTGCTGTCTCTTACCTGGTTGACACCATAGTGCTAAATACAAGCTGCTGAAGCATCCTGTCCAGCTGCCAGTCTGGACATGAAGAGTACTAGGCCTATGTGACATCTGCTGTGGCATCAGGGCCAGGGCTAATGAGATTAAGGGGGTTTGCTACTGGAAAATATGGATTAGACCATTGAATTGACACCTTGTTTTCTGCTTTGGTTAACCCATAGGAAGGGAAATCCATGGTGGAAGTAGCACTGGGATGTATCCTGAATAGCATATTGTAACAGACACTATGGGATGTCTCTCACCTCAAGTGAGTGGTTTGTCTAAACTGATTTCTTAAACTGATGTCTTAAGTTTATATGCCATGATACCTATGATACATATTAGTTTTTACTGGAATAGGGTGCAACACTGAGAACACTAGTAGTGTGTTATATCACTACCCATCCAGAAATGTCAGATTAATTTTGCCTTTCCGTGTTTCCCTGTAAGTTTTCCCCAGCAAGGTTTTGGACAGAATTGACCAAAATCTCACGGCTTTTTCTCTGGAACAGTTTTATGTGATTTTTTCCCCTGATTTAAGCTCAACTTGATTAGCTACCTCTCAGG
The DNA here is from genome assembly GCA_013398735.1 of Nothocercus julius. Lineage (NCBI taxonomy): Eukaryota > Metazoa > Chordata > Aves > Tinamiformes > Tinamidae > Nothocercus > Nothocercus julius. The sequence goes on from VZSV01000032.1 coordinate 4,214,911, forward strand.
TTTTTTAGTTTCAATGAACCCCAAAACTCAAAGGGAAACTTGACCACAACTGCGAGATTTTCATCTGATTTATATTGGAAGCCATGAAAAGCCATTAATCATTCAAGATTTGCTGAAATGTCCATGAACTAAGCACTACTGAACCAGAACAGAGTTCCTAGTGAAAACCACACTCATGTACATTTTCTCTTGTTTTTGGTTTTATGGAAGTAATTTTGCACCAGTGTCCATTTCACATGATTTTTTTCTTTCTTTTTTCTTCTCAGACTTAAAGATGTAGCCATCTCTTACAGAAAATGGGACCTTTTCCTACTGTGAAGTGATAGCAGTCACAGAGGTGTAATGCTTGATGGTATCTCTGCGGCTTATGGAATGAACAGTGAAAATAACAGTGTCTGTGGGTTCCCAACCATCTCAGTCGACACATTGATGTGATTGTTGGCCTTATAAAATGTTCAGTTATGGTGTGAAGGACCACTCAAAAATATTGAGCAAAACTAATCTTTACAAAATGTTTAATGTTTTTTTTTTTTTTCTGTGCAAGTTCTTGTAGCCTCTTTTTGATTTAAATAAAAATATAAAACTTCTTAGTTGAAGCAGAAAGTCAAAATAAATATAGTTCCTTTTTTTTTTCACGAAAATTCTGGAGCCTCAAAGTCTCCCTTTTGTTAGAGGACGATAAGAAATGTCTTTTTTCAGCATACAGCAGGAACTCTCAATTGGGCTAAATAGAGCTAAAACTCCTTTTAAGCTATTTTTAGCACTAGACAGCACTCTTCTTGCATAATTATGTCCCCAACCTGTATAATACTGGCTGGTTTTTACACTTAGGATGTTGTACAATAAAGCCATTGATCATCTTCCTTTAGGAAGGGAAAATGAGACTATTATAGCTACGAATTCGGAGATTTTTAAAGCTGGGTTAGGTTGTGGAGATCTGATCTGACCTGTGTAACACACCTCTATGAACTTCACTGCATGATGTCTCATGATTTTCTCTGCCTGTGAAAATAGACAGCTTTTTAGCCTTTCCTTTAAGGCTCATGGGATACAGAATACATTGCATCGCATTCTATTGAAAAATTAAAGAAAGTTAAAGAAAATGCATGGAGTTTTCTGCTGTTTCTGCTTGGAGTTTGTCCAGCTTTGGTTTCCACCTAAGTGGATTTCATTAGGCCTTTTGCACTCACACTTACGTTAAAAAGCTCTTCCTCATAGCTATACTAGTTACTCTATCATCCAGGTATCTGTGAGCTGTGATCATATTACTTCTTCAGCTTCTCTGGGATAAATCAGATTAGATTTCTTTAGTCTCAGTCTGATTTCTAGACCACAGGTCATTCTTGTAGCTCTTTTCTGAACTCTTTCCAAATTTTGAATATACTTTTTAAAGCTTAGATGCCAGAACTGTATGCAGTTTTTCAGTAATATTCTCACTAGAGTTATATACAGACTCTTTCAAATTCCGCTGCTTATTTATCTAAGGATCAGAATTGCTTTGAGGAGTCACATTCAGCTGATTATCTAATGTGACCGTGAAGATTTTTCAAAGTTAATTATTTCTGAGTTGCTCTTTCATATCTTTAAGGGTTATATAAAGCCTTTGTTGCAAAATGTATGAACTTACATTTGTTCTGAAAAGGCATGTGATTCAAATGACAATGAATTAATCCTTGTAACAGAATGTTCCCTCCGTCACTTTTATCATTCTGTATCCCCTTTGTACTGTCTAAAACTCTTACCACAGTGCCTTTGTTTTAGTCAACATTTTTAGTATAGATGTCGTTGACAGCAACAGCTGGGACCAAGATGGAACACCTCGCTGGATGGTAGCTGTTGTGTGAAAATTGCTTTTAGAAATCCATTCATTAGCCAGCTTTTAAGCCGTTTAGCACTAATGGATTGTTACGTGGGAGTGAGTTAAACACCTTAAAATATCTTAATATTTTCCCTTTATGCAGCTACTTCTAGCAGCCAAGCTGGTAATCCTCACCAGGACTGTAATCAAGTCCTGCGGGTTTACAAATGTTATTAATGACTGCTGTTTAACATCATTTCTAATTGCCAGTGAAATAGTAAGCATTAAGTGAGGCTCTGAATATATCATTCTGCTTCCCTCTGAATCTCAAACAGAAAAGTTTGTTAAGCAGTTCTCTATTTCGCACACCGTGACTGATAATTTTACTATTCTTCTTTGGAACTGGACCATAGACAGCTGAGTATATCAAGATCTACTTTTCCACCTGGAAACGGTGCTTCTCTGTAACTTTTTGAAATTAAATATCTGCTTCCATGGTATTATCAGCAGAAAGACTTCCAGGGCTGGTGGGAGAATTGTGGGAAAGCAGAAAATGAGTCCTACTCTAGAGAGGCCTGAGGTCAACTTCTCAGCCTTCTGCAATGCTGACGGGAGGGACCCTGTGTGGGGCCGCTGTGCGCAGTGAGGAGAAGGTGTATTGTGCGTCCGTTCACGTGAGGACTACAGCGTGCCGTCGGCTGGAGCTGCGCCGTCCGACAGGTTTCCTTTCGGAGCGAAGCCCCCGGAAGAGACAGCTCCCCCAGACCTGGCTCCGGGCTTCAGCCTTCCTCCCGCTCCCGCTCGAAGTGTGAGATCTGGTGGGTCTGCCAGTGGTTAGGAGACTTCCCTGGGAAGTACATCCCCAGGTTGAAATCCTTGTTTTGATTTGGAGTAGTTCCCTGACCACCGAGCTGCACAGGCCGTTTCACTTTTGTCCAGTGAAGACTTAATTGGAATCAGCTTTGAATCAGTCAGAGCAAAAACTTGAATCTGGAGCTCCCTTTTATCTCCAGGGAGCTTCCTAACCACTGGGCTGCATACTCTCATACTCCGTAGCTCGGTTCATATGCAATTATTTATATGGAGTGGAGAGGCTCCAAGGAGATGGGGGCAGAGGGTGAGAGAGAGTTAACTAAAGGAGTGTGTGGGGAATGAACTGGCTCTCTGTGGCTGTCTGCTAGGGGAGTCCAAGTTCCTCTCCCTCTTCTGTCCGGCAGTGCTGGGGCGTCGGGAGCCAGGATTCCCCCTTCAAAGGGGAATAACTGGGGCACTAAGCTGTTGGCCCTTTGGATCCACCCTTCGCCTTTCCTTTCTGGATCTTGTGTGTGAAGGTTTTGGAAGCGCTGTGGTTTTGTTCTGGTGCGTAATGAAAAGAGATTTGAAAACCTCCGATTTTTTTCTTTCTTTCTTTTGAATTGGGAAATGGGATTCTTGTCCCGTGGCCAGCCCTGCGTATCACATCTGAGAAGCAGAACCTGCAGGAGAAAGATTGATTGAGTCAAACCTGACAAAACCTGATTGTGCATTCCTTTTCCGTTAGTCAGCAGGCTCCTCTCTTTAATAGATCAAGACTTTTTGGACTAGCTGCTCATTCTTAAGTTGAGATATATTCTTTCATTTGTACCCTTCAGGCATGCTGTGGAAGTAAGGTTCCTATTAGCTCAGTGCAGCCCACCCCTCCCACCCCCCGTCTACATGTTACCTGTTCTGTGCCAATTCGCATGCTGAAGGACAGATCAGCGTACACTGGGGATGATTGTTTCACAAAACAAAAAGCCGGTCTCATTCTTCATATTGCCTACCCCTACTGCACTACCCATGTGGTTCAGGTGCTGGGAAAAGCATGCTTTCTAATAAAAGGTGCTAGTTTTATGTATCTGTAGAGTCCTAAATGCTCTGTAATATATAGATAGTACATGAGGAGATAGAAAATTGGAAGCGAAACAGTTTAAGGGCATCATAACCTTTCCATGGATGGCTGGATGTGTGCTAGGCCAGACCCGTGGCTGGTATTCAGCGTGCTGCTCCAATGATTTATGCCAGGGCAGCCCAAAGCAAGGCACGAGCCCACAGCACTCCCTGTGCCGGTCAGTGAGGACCAACAGTACGACGTTTTAACATCAGGGTTGCAGCTGTCGGTGCAGTAGAGCTGGACTGACGCAGTGAAGAATGAGGGTCTTAAGCTGGGATCTTGAAATGGCAATTCTTGTGTTGCTCTCAAGGCAATCCAATCATCCCCTCACAGTTTTCACTGCCTTTTGGAACTTTTCATCCTACGTTACACTTACAAGCTTTACACTGCAACCTTGAAGGCTGCAAAAGTTTTCCCTTCCCTAACTAGGTTTTGAGTAATAACGGGAAACGTTTTCCATGATGAGAACTCTCTTCTACCTTCACTATAGCAAAGAATAAAAGCACTGGACCGATTTGGAATAATTTGTCATAATCAAGGCAAGGCATGGGCATGAGCAAATAACTGCAAGAGGTGATACACTCAATCTTTCCAGTTTGATTTTGTCTGTCCTTTATTCCTTCCCCAAGAGCCCATCCATTCCCCAGGCATGTATTTTGCCTGCTTATCCCTGTTCTTCTCAAATAACTTGTATCAGTCTACTTATCCTGAGCTGTTGGCATCACACGTACCTTTTGAACACAGTTTTTCTTGTTTGTTTTTTAACTGTGTCCCAAAGATATTTTTATTGCAGAAACTTTTTTTTTTTCATGTGGCTGATAAGGGATATAGTAATAAGTTGCTGAGTCAAATGTGGCGAGTTGAGTTAAATGGACTTTTTGAGGGTTCAGTGAAGAACTGTATATGCAAGAAAAAGCTGTAATAAAAGATTTCTTAACTGCAGGACAGTTTCTATTTACTGAGAGAAGTTCGTGCAGCTCTCAGTTTGCTTTGGGTAAAGATTTCCAACCACTGAAGTGAGTGCACAATAACACAGGGACATGGAGCAGAGAGGTCGCTGCAGATGACCTAGGGAATTAATCTAGAGAGACTTTTTTCTCAGCAGCTATGGCAGGGGAAAAGGTGAATGTGACATTGCTTTCAAACAAAGGCTGGTTTAATGCTCTGCACATAGTAGGTGGTGCGTATGATCTTTAATGACACAGGTGATGTTACTTTGAAATCTGCCTTGTCTGGTTCTGCCTCGTAGCCCAAGACATAAAGGACAGAGAACAGGCACTGCTTGGAGACATAGTTATATTAGCAGTGACCTGGAAGATTTCTTTTGTGATAGGTGCCGTTACTCTAAATATCCCTGTGCACCTTCATAATAACAAGTGAATCATGATACCTCTGTTAAGCAATGCCTGGAAGTGGACCCAACTCAACTACTCAAACATAGAACCTGAAGATTTGGGTCCATGGGTTTACCTTGGTCTGTTACAGAGGAAGAAGTGAAGTGGAAATTCAGGTCTGTGCTGAAGACATCCTGTAGCCTGGTTAGAAGAAAACCAGCACATAAATCAAGGCTTAACGCAAGCCTCAGGTTAGTTAGTGCTATTGAGTTCTAGTTCTTATATGTGCTTTTCACATTTTAAATGATGTCAGCCTTAATGTTTATGAAACTATGGAAGTGCTGAGTTGAAAACATTCACATTAATAAAGAAATGCTGGGAAGTACTGAGATTGTGCCAGTGTCAACCAGTGTTATTAGGCTAAGAAGTTTTTTGGCACTGCTGAACTAGAGAAGATCATACCCAATTTATCTCTTGTGGTTAGTCATTTCATTCACAGCTTTTGATTCATGTCTTTGCCTTGAGCTGAAAAAAAAAAAAAAAAAAAAAAAGCTTACGAACTTATCGAATAGCTAAGATTAAAAAAAAAAAAGGTTTCTCCGTATTTTCAAATTCAGGCCAACTCATTCACCGGGAATGTATCTTAGTAGCATCCAATATCTTACCGATATATTACTACATTGTAACTGACTGCAACTCTGGACTGATTTTAATAGCAAAATTTAATTTTCTGAGGCCCTGCAGAGATTACTGCAGCATTACCGTTGCTCATCTTTACCACTGGATATGTTTTTTAAAAGTCAATGCTCACAACTCTGCTTGTTTCCATATCATGTTGCTGGGAGGATCCTGTTTGCTTGGTAAATACATGAATTCCTTTCCTTGGGTGTTGTCTTCAGGTGTTTCACTAATGGAAATATAGTGTCCCATGCGTCTTTGGAGTTTCCTCATTGAGGAGACTATGACAGAAAGAAGTAGTTTAGTCAGTGTTCTAGTCTTTGTTCAGTGTGCAAAATAAATAAAAATAGGTGAATGAAATAACCATTCTTCATCTAATTGTTGATGACAGTTAAAATGAATCCATTTGACTTGAGGAAAAAGCAATCTTTCTCTTGTAATGGGAGAAGTCTATTTATTAATATTGCTAAAGAGCAGCTGTAGTTTCTGAGTGATAGGCAACTCACAGCCCTTTGTCACTGTTTGTTTTTGGATATATCCCTATTGTTTCCCACATGTGTTTTTCAGTGGTCACAAAGCTCTAGAGTAAGATGCAGTAGGAAGATATTTTTATTGTTGTTTCATAAAGCAGCTATTTTCATGCATGACTCTGGGGCAGATGGAAGCTCTCTGAGGCTTTTCTGATCTATGTTTTGAAGGTGGTGCACTCCCTAACATAACATATTCTGCATAACTCAGCCAAAAACACCCAAATGAGAGAAGAAGAATAACAGTTTTATCTACTAATGCTGACTGGACAGCCATATAAAAAAAGTCTCATTTGCTGCCATTTGGATATGCTTAGAAAGCCACTTTGACAAAAAGGCCCCCAAAGACTTGCTTAAACCTCATGGTTTTGGCTTCTTTTCCTTTTTTTTTTTTCTTTTTTTTTCTTTTTTTTTTTTTTCCAGTGTTACATATCATTTGTCTAAAGAAGCTTGAAAGCATTGTGGGTTTGGACCTTCTTTATGCTTAATCCATCTTCAAGTCCCTCAGTCCTGCCTTCTAGAAATCCTGAGCTAAAGGACCCAATTTCACTATTTTGTGGTTCCAGTTTTACGCTGGTGCAATTCCTCTGCAAGAGACAGCAGCACAAAAGTAGGGCGAATGATCACTTGCTCCCAGAACAAATACAGCCTTCAGAAGGATGCAAGTATGAGGCTCCTCAGTACAGCTGGGCTTTTCATCTTTGATGACATTTCCTCTTGGTAAATCTCTAGGCAAATAAACTGTGTAACAAAAGAGAGAGGAAAAGGTATGCATTTTCACTGATATGACTTTTAAGCAGAGTTTAGTTTGTAAAGTCAGGTAGCCCTGTATTTTTGGGAGAAAAAAAGACTGGTTTGGCTGCAGTGGGGATTGCCACAATTACAGTGAGGAACATTTGGGGTTGGGTTGGGTCGTTGTGTAGGTGGGTGCCAAAACAGACCAAGTCTGCTGATTACAGTGGGATCATGCCAGATGTGCAACAGTCTCTGCAAGTGTGTAATTTCATGTACACTCTTCATATTCTGGTGCATGGCAAGCTGTTTTTTCTCTTCTCTCAGCTTTCTGTGTCTAGCGTTCATGATGAGCAATTGTCTGCTCCTTGTAACTGGGAGGGTGTTACAACCCATGAACGCCTTTGTTGCGGTGGGCCACTTCCTCTTCGTGTCTCTTACACCCTTGCTTTGTAAGAGCAGGAAAAGCGCCGTTCCACATCTGAAAATAGGACAACATCAAGTTTGCTGCATCTGTCCGATTGAGCATCTGCAGTGGCTACTATGGCATAGGTAATTAACTTGGTCTGGCACCAGAAACAATGTATTTGTGCCCAGGATGCCCTCAGATGGAATTGGATGTCAGATCACTACACATGACACAGACACAGGCAGACTGCTGCAGCTTGCCACAAGCTTGTAGTTTGTTTACTACCTTTAAAAATATGCAGCTGGTACTTCTCTTCATGAAACTTACTGCACAATCCATGATACAAAGGCCAGATATCCTTGTCCAAGGACTTTGTAATACACTGATTTAAGCTGCATTTTAGTTGAAGCAATTGCAAATTGCCTTATACAGCTTTTAGCAATGCAAATGTTACTCAGATTGGGCCTGTTTCTGTGGCCAAACACAGAATCACAGAATCACAGAATGGTTGAGGTTGGAAGGGACCTCTAGAGATCATCTAATCCAGCCCCCCTGCTCCAGCAGGGACACCCAGAGCACGGGGCACAGGGTGGCATCCACGCAAGTTTGGAAGATCTCCAGAGAAGGAGACTCCACAGCCTCTCTGGGCAGCCTCTTCCAGGGCTCTGTCACCCTCACAGGAAAGAAGTTCTTCCTCATATGGAGATCAAAATTCCTATGTTTCAGCTTGCACCCATTACCCCTTGTCCTGTCACTGGTCACCACAGAGGAGAGCCTGGCCCCATCCTCCCTACGCTCACCCCTCAGGTACTTGAATATGTTGATCAAATCTCCTCTCAGCCTTCTCTTCTCCAGGCTAAACAGGCCCAGCTCACTTAGTTTTTCCTCATACGACAGATGCTCCAGTCCCTTAATCATCTTTGTGGCCCTACGCTGGACCCTCTCTAGAAGCTCCACATCCCTCTTGTCCTGGGGAGCCCAGAACTGCACCCAATACCCCAGGTGCAGCCTCCCCAGAGCTGAGCAGAGGGGCAGGATCCCCTCCCTCGCCCTGCCGGCAACGCTCCTCCTGAGGCAGCCAGGAGCCCATTGGCCTTCTTGGCCATGAGGGCACACTGCTGTCTCGTGGGTAACTTCTTGTCAGCCAGGACTCCCAAATCCCTCTCCGCAGACAGAGCTGCTTTCCAGCAGGTCAACCCCTCATCTGTACTGGTATCTGCGGTTATTCCTCCCCAGGTGAAGGACCCTGCACTTGTCCTTGGGGAACCCCAGGAGGTTCCTCTCTGCCCAACTCTCTGTCCTGTCTAGGTCTCTCTGGATGGCAGCACAGCCCTCTGGAGTGTCGGCCACTCCACCCACTTCTGTATCATCTGCCAACTTGCTGAGGGTGCCCTCTGGGCCCTCGTCCAAGTCACTGATGAACAAGTCGAACAGCACCAGGCCCAGTACTGACCCTTGTGGGGCACCACTGGCCACAGGCCTCCAACTACACTTGGCCCTGTTTATCTCCATCCTCTGGCTCTGCCATCCAGCCAGTCCTCAACCCACTTCACTGTCCACTCGTCCAGCCCACACTTGGGGAACTTTCCTATGAGGATGTTATGGAAGGCTGTGTCAAAAGGCCTTGCTGAAATCAAGGTAGACAACATGCACTGCTCTCCCATCGTCCACCCAGCCAGTCACCCCATCGTAGAAGGCTATCAGGTTCATCAAACACGACTTTCCCTTGGTGAATCCATGCTGACTACTCCTGATCACCTTCTTTCGCTTGACATACCTAGAGATGGTCTCTAGGATGAGCTGCTGCTCCATCACCTTTCCAAGGATGGAGGTGAGGCTGACCAGCCTGTAGTTTCCCGGGTCCTCCCTCTTGCCCTTTTTGAAGACTGGAGTCACGCTGGTTTCTTCCAGTCCTCAGACACGTCCCCTGCCCTCCACAACCTCTGGAAGATGATGGAGAGCGGCTGAGCAAGAACCCCCGCCAGTTCCCTCAGCACTCTTGGTGCATCCCATCTGGGCCCATAGACTTCGGGGTGTCCAGTTTGCCTAAGTGATCCCTAACCCAATCCTCCTCGAGCAGCAGAAAGTCCTGCTCTCTCCTGGTTAGCTCCCTTGTCTCCGGGTTCTGTAGTTCATGGGGACCGGCCTTAGCAGTAAAGACAGAAGCAGAGAAGGCATCTAGTAACTCTGTTACTTGAATATAACTACAAGACAAAGTATAACTCACTGGAATGCCTCAGCCAGCCAGCGAGTGCTGCCAGAGCAAGCGCCACCACTGCAAGGTGCTGAGCAACCCTTGCTATAGACCAGTGGCAAGAGGAAGTTCAGGATGTTGTGGGAAGTGCTTGAGGTATTGCAGTTTCAGGCTGCATGTCAGCTACCCAGATTTTGAGGAGCAAAGCTCCTATTTTTTGTGAGTTGTGTGGCCCTGTACACCTACCAGTGAAAGTGCTAGCTTTGTGTCCCAAATGTGAACCTTGCTTTTTCTACAGTCTTCTGCAGACCTTCTACAAAGAGGCAAGGGCTGCCCGTGTGGTCTGTGGATCACAGACTTAATGCTTTTGCAATAAACTTATACTTCAGCTTCCAAAAGAACAAGTGACTGGGTTGAATTTGTCTTTATGCTGAAGACTGGTTAAGATGTAAGATTCAAGTGAGATTGAAGTGACACCTAGGTGTAATGTTGGTTCGTGGTAGGATTTTTATCCCATTTCCCTGATTTGTGAAATGGTTGTATGAATAGAAAAGTAGTGCTGAAATGAATGGAAGAGTTTTACCTGGCAGAGTTAACTGTGTGGCCCATACTTGAGTTTCGCCTTTCTAGTTCATCTATCTTGAGTCTCTCATTAGGCCAGACATGGGTTGTGCCCCACATTCCTCGTGGAGCCCATACGGCCCCTGCGGCTCACCCTCAAAGCCTAAGGACAGAACGAGCTGAATGACACTATTGCTCTTTCCTGGCAGACCATGGGAGAGCACATCCATTCGTGCTGGACATCCAGGGAGGGCTGTGGAAGGATGAAAGGACCTTTAGCATCTAATTTACATACACTGTAACAAGGTCCTGCTGTAGACTGAAGAAGGGTTGTCATTAAATGAGTGTTACTCTGTACCGGTCAGATATCGCTAAAACACCACTGCTTATAACTTAAAGGTTTTAACATCGAGGCAGCACTTAATTTAATGGCACATGCTAATTGTTGGATATGTTAATTTTGCAAGACAAGATATTAGTGATGATTTGAAAAAAGAAGGGTAAGGAGGAACCTAGTGCAGCAGGATTTACTCCACAGAATGCATGCTTACTTTTTCATTGCACCAAGCGAATTCTCTAAAATAAGCAGAACAACCAATTTAAAGCAGATGCATGGAACAACAGTCAGGTTTCAGCTCTGGTTTTAATCTTTTTAAACCACAGTATTTGGCACTCAGAGCTCAAAGGACCTTCAGGCTGTATCAGGAGTTTGCTGTAACTCAGCAGTGTGATGGAAGCAGATTTGTGGCTCTGTAACAGGGAGAGATGAAACAGCTCTGTTCAAATAACCAAATTATAATAAAATATGCAAGTGCTGGAATCTGGAGACAAATGAACATCCAAAGTTCCTGCCCATGAAATGTTATCAGATACAGTCTAGGAACAATAGAATTAAACAGTAAATGGCCTGCTCAAGTGTGGCTTCTTAAGTGATGAAACAGTGAACTCGTGAGTTTTATTGGTCCTTGCTATCCTCTGTGCCACAAAAAATGAAATGTGGAGTGAATCAGTATTATGTGAAAATGGGACTTATGAATGAAGAGTAGTATGATTCATTTTTTGTTTCTCTTAGTGACTTTTGGGAGAGCCATCTTTTTCTTAGCAGGGCAGTAAATGCAAAAAAAAAAGAAAAAACAAACACCCTCCTGAAAGACACATGAGCCCGATTTCCCATTTTCCTGCCCACTGTGTGTCAATGTGTAACCTCAGAGACATCACTTTGTGTGACTGCCCACGAGTGCTGATCCCATGAGGCTGAAGTCATTCTTCAAACAGCAGCTAGTTTTTAAGGACTTGGTAGAGGGGGACAGAGAATAGGATCATCTGACACGGGGCAGGACAGCTGAAGTCCACACGGATGTGCCTTGCACAATACAGAAGCTAACACTGGAAATTCCTTGGGGATGTTGTGTTGTGCCAATACGGGCACATTTTCAAGGCAGTGACTGTTGTGGGTGCCTCTTGACAGCCTGCTTAAGACTGTAATACAAAGTAGGGGTAATTACCTGAACATGTTAGCATAGGGTCGCCAGGGAGAACCACTTTCTCTAAAAGCAGAGAAGTTCATCAGATTTTTTTTTTTTTTTTAATGCAGTTTGAAGTGATAATTTAGATATTTTAGCTCTGGGGCTTGTAAGCCATTTTAATGACCTTTCTTTCAAAGACCAACTCGTGCCTGATGCCCAGGTGGCTCGCAGGAGGTCTGCGGTGCCCCGCTGCTCAGCGTGCCGGCCACCGCTCCTCTGTGCCAGCGAGCCATGGGCGGCCAGGGCCTCCACAGAGCAGGCTGAGCCCGCGGCTGCTGCCCTTGGCAGAGGGGTCCGCGCAGATTTCAGAAAGGGGTTATTACACCTCTCTCTTCCTCACTTCATGTCACGAATGCAAAGCATCCTGGAGACAGGGAGAGATCTGAAAGTGAGAAAGAGCACAGGGCGGCTGCAGCTCGGAGCTCGGAGCGGAGCAGGACAGTAAGGGATGGAGTGGTGCGCGTTAGGGTACAGCCTAATCCTTACTTAGCAAGCAGGCTTTCTCTCATTTTGCTGTGCTGACTCCCCTGTGTTTCTACTTCTTTCTTTGCTTTTTGTTTTTATATCTTTTTGAGGGATTTATCTTTAAGTCTCCCTATAAGACAGCAAATAAAAAAAGTCTGAAGGCATCTATATGGCATGGTGCCTTACTAACCACTACTATCCCATAGTAAAGACATCTACCTTGTCATGTTCCTTCAAGGGTCATAGCCTGATGCAGACTGTGGTTTACAGATCTTTTTTCCCTGGATTTACAGCTCTGGACTATGAGATCACAGCACAGCCTGCTATTTCTTATCCTTTCCAAATGTCAAGAACGACTCCCTCCTTCTTTAGCGAATGACATGTGTTTAATTCATTTGTGTTCATGGCCTCCCATTCAGATCTCCAGTCTTTTTAAAACAGCTCCACTCTTCCTCCCCCTTTGCCACTGCTTACGTGTTGTTTCAGCATGCTTTAGTCTATTTCTGTATAAAAAACACTCGCAAAACACAGCACCAGAAATTATGAAATCACTTAAGCCTTCAGACAAAAAAAATCTGAAACTGTTTATATTCACAAATGGTACCTATTTAAACAGTTTTGGAACTATTGCTTCCTCTGGTAGCAAGTTTAATAAAAAAAAAATGAATTTAATTCCAAAAGGATAAATATGACAGCAGATATTTACAGAAGAATCGGAGTGTTTTTATGAAAAGCGCATTTTCTCCACTGCCTTCCAAATGAGATCTAAACAACCGGACTTAAAAAAGATTAAAACACAATCTATCAGTCCAGCACAGAAAAAAAATATAACCCCAAGCATTCTTGTAATAACAGCATATTACTGAGAAACAGAGCAGAGACTACAATGCCATTTGCTGCCCCATCATTCTGTTGCATCTTAGTAAACTTTTTTGCAGCACAAAGAGACTCAGTGTTACATGAAGTAGGAGAATAATTTCCCTATCATATATTTTTTTTAAATATGTAATTTGAGAAAATGCCTGCGCTTTGCTTGTAGCAAAGGCACTCAGCCCTTGGGAAACCCTGGGAGTGCGGAGTGATGGGGCAAGTTTTCCAGTGCAGGGCTTGCACGCTACGGCCTTGCCCACCGGGCAGGGGGAGAGCCGAGCAGTGCCACTGCGCTCTGCCTTTGAAACAGGAGAAAATAACTACTCGAGGGCAGGCCAGGAGACAGGCAGGCGGGGGGCATGTTTGCACATTCTGATGGACATGTTGACAGCCTTGTCAAGCGATGGGAGCTCTGGGCTGAGTCCCACTGAGATATTTCAGTAAGGCAGGGCTACTGGCTTCCGGGGTTACGTGAATCCTTTTATCCCCTTCTTCAGAAACAAAGCACGCAACTAGAGAAGAGGCTGTGTTACTGGTTATATAGGATGGGAAGGAGCGAAAAAGTCACCTTACTTTCCAAACTCCTGGACTGCAAAAGCAGTTCCCAGCTCCGCAGGGCCTCTGCAGGCTGGTGGTTTTTTGCCACCTTCTCCAAAGTGAAGGGGCTGGCTGAGTGGTGGGTGTCCCCGATCCCTGCTGGGGATGCAGCTCACACATGTGAGCTCCAGCTCCAGGTGCCAACAGGAACCATGCTCACCCTCCACCCATCTCCAGTGTCCATCCCTGTAGGGTTGGAGGTGCTTTCCAGCCTTTCTGCGCCCCAGCTCCACATCCAGGCGAGATCTGCATGTCTGCTATTCTTTCTTCCTCTCCCCTGTTGCTGAGCCCACATTTCTCTGAGAAAATAACCTAGGTTTCTGGGTTTGGGGACAGTAGTCTTAGGGGGCCTGAGTCCTCCATCTAGATGTCTAGGGATCTGGGACTCTGGGCACGCTTGCCACCTGCTCTGCCTATAGCCACAGAGAGGGGCCTTATGCCTCCAGTAACACCTTCCTTATTTACTGAGACCCAAGAATTGATGTAGCTTTGGAAGAGGCACTCTGTGCTCCTGGGACAGGCCCTCTGGTGCTCTCAAAGATGGACAGCTTGGCTGTGTTCTCAGCAGCAGTCAATGATTTCAAGTATGTGTGGACTAAGTTTATGATGTAGGGAGACTTATTAAAGAACTGATACGCAAACACAGGAGAGCTGATTGTAGGTTCTGCAGCTTATTTTCCCACTAATTTGATAAGCAATCAACTTCTGAAAATAGTAATTTATGTTTATTGGTTTTCCTTAGATATTCATTTCTATGCCTTTTGCATATTTGGGCCAGTTCTAAATGTTCTCCGATAGGAGCATTGCAACTTTTACTAACAGCTAAAATAAAGATTTCTTAAAAGCATAAACCTTATTTTCTAAGCTTTTGAGCAGCTCAATTCATTTTATTTGTAATTGAACTCTTCTATAATCCCCAATTTTCAAAACTGATCTAATTATCATTTAGGGCTAGATTCTTCCATCTCTCCACAACCTTCAGTTTTCTGCTGGTTCTTATTCCTTCTGTAGGAAATGATAAGACCGGGAAGAACAATGAAGAAATATAGAAGCCAGACTGTGCAGTTAAAGTACTCTATCTGGAGAGAAATCAAAATAAAACAAGAGAAAGCTCAGCAACTTTAAGGCCCCACACCCTGAGCATGATGATAAAGTTTTTTGATAGAAATGAGAAGAGCCCTTTTGTCCCTGGTGACTCTAACCACTTCCAAAGCCCTTAGGCACCCATGAAGTTTGCCCTGTCATTACTCTGACATGCCTTTGACAGACAGAGGAGTGTCTTCACTCTAAAGGCATTTGACCATCTAATTCTTGGGGCTGATCCTTGTTGCACCGCATGACATCATTCCAAATGTTTTAGTGGTTACCAGCTGTTTTGCTGGACAGTAAAAGAAGCTGATCAAAGCTGAGTTTAAGAGATATGTTGATGATATATATTTTTTGAAGTGCTTCCCCTAACCAAGTCCCGCATTCTCCTCCAGAGTCAACACAGGCGTTATGCTCCATAGGTCTGCAAAATGAAACTGCTTCAAAATTTTTCCCAGGGAACCAGCTTGCTCTGAATATATCTTTGTCCTAAGCACAAGAAGAACAAAGTGCTAAATATTGCACCCTGGTACCCAGTTTGTGCTGGAAGAGCTGTTACAGAGAGAGCAGAGGGCCTTGGCATTTTGCGCATTCCATGTTTGCAGTCAACTCAGCTTTAAAAGATAAAGTACAATCTGCTGCCTGCTATCAGTCATGAGAAATGAAGCCTGATAATTTTGAAGTAATGTTTAGCTTGTCATTCTTGGGCCATTAGACTGAGTTAGTAATGCTAGGAGAAGGGATTTATTTCTCTCTCTCCCTCTTACCGTAATAAGTCTCAGATTAATAATGCTGCAGCCTTCAAAGTCTGTTTTGTTCATAGCTGCTGGCTGGGGAATAGGCAAAAACAAGGATCAGATTTGCAATGAAATGGCATTAAATCCCTTCAGAAATTGTCTTTTGGCACAACAGTGTAGAGCAGTTAACAACATTACTGGATGACTGTAGAAAAATAACAAGTTTTTATAAATGGCTATAATGTCTTGGATTAACTACCTGACAAATAGGTGGTTTCAGTTTGTTTAGGGCCGCATTCTTTTTACTAAAGCTGCTTTCCATTGTTGCTTTACATGAGTGTTAAAGGCCCTCAGTTTATACGGAATTAGGCCTTCAGGAATCAGACAAGGGAACAATCCTGGCACACCAGGGCAATCTGATCAGCCATGCCTGTTTTCCCAGAAAGAAATGGGAACCAGCAGTCACAACATTTGATAGCATCTACAACCACAGCATTAAAACAACAACAACAACAACAACAAACAAAACAAAAACCCCAAAGTGAAAAAATAATAGCTAATGCTGAGGATTCCAGCAGTAGACCCCATTTGGTTCTGAATAGCAAATATCTCTTAGGTGTGAAGATCCAAAGCATCTGAATGGAGCTGTGTTAAGCTCGCCACTTGCTTACGGCTGATCTGCTGAGGACTGCTGGCTGCTTTTCCCAGATAGGTCAGGCAAAATTTTCAAAATCAACTTAAGGATTTCCTTTTCAAATTTACATGATTTCTCTTAATGTCTTTAGAGACATCATTCCGTGTGTCTAAATAAAGAGATGTGTGGTGCAACATTGAAAACCCTATGCTGAAATTTTTTCTGTGACTCATGCAAGGAGCTGTTTTAGTTACTACAGTCATTGTGAGTGCCTGCTACAAAGAAATTGGACTGGGAATTGCATAAAACAGTTTCAAGTTTTAAGCTTTCCAGAACATCAGCTAGCTCATTCCCAAAGTGTTAGGTGTTCTTAGACTCTTAGATGGAGGCATCACTCTCTATTAATACGGAAATGAACACTTGCAAAAAATATGCCAGTAGTAGCTGTGTGACTAGACAGTGAGGAAGAGAATGAATGGGCTATCTCAGGATTTAGCGCTTTCCTTTTACATTTTGCAGCACCCAACAAGTTCAAGACCCAAACAGTGAAGCAAGGAAGAAGAGGAAGCAGGGTCATGTTTCTTCTCTTTCCTGAAAGGTGCTATTCATGCAAAGTCACCTTCAGACAGCTTTATCTGTAGAAAAAGAGTTGTATGCAGTGTGTTTATATGATGTGAAACTACTTATTCAGCTCATGCATATGTAGTCCAAGAAGCAGAACTGTGGTGGAAGAGGAAACATAGCAGACCAAGGTAGTCATGGGACTTAGGATGCGGATCACAGGGGAAGTTCTGGCATTGCCCACAGCTGACAAGACAGCACAAGACCTCTGAAACAGCAAGCAGGAAGAGCACAGGAAGGTCATGGAGTGATCAAGTTTCTAAAGAGGGAGATGCCAGAACTATGGACCTGGCCAGAACATGCTCACTACACCCTTAAGAGGCCTTTGCTGCAAGAATTCTTGTTGGGGGGTAGGATATTTCTTGCTTCTGCTTACGGGAAGAGGTGGGAAAGAAGGATGTTTGTGGGAGTAAAATGTTCTGCCTTGGTCTGACCAATCCCTAACATCACTCATGGGTCTTGTCTAATTCTTCTCTCTGGCAATGCTGTTGTCCATCTGTGTTTATCTCTACTCTGAGTGTCCCATTGGCTTTTAAATTTGTGGATGTGCTCCAGATTTACTCATGAATTTGTACTCTATGATATTTATATCTCCACCCTTCCCTGACTGTTGCACAAGATTTTGTGTTGGGATTTCTAATCCCAGGTTTTTAAAGAGGGTTTATTGATTTAGGAGGAAAAAAAAAAAAAAAAAGAGTATTTTATTTTCTAGAAATGAAGAGCTCTCTGGCAGCAGAGAAGAATAAAGCTAAGGAGGAGGTAGTTAACTTTTAACTGCATCCTAGAGAAGATAGGCCACAGCAGAGGGTGAGAATCTGAGGGACTTTCACTGTGGATGAGCTCTAGTTTGGCCCTGAGGATGGAATGAACATAAGAAGGTAGAGTGCAGAGGGCATGTTTGAGTTTAGTATCATCTGAAAGAAGTCCTGCTCATGCATTCCAGGACCACTCCACAATGTAGAGCAAAGTGCAGTAAGTGGGGTTATCAAAAAATTTTGCTTCAAAAGTGCACCCATGATCCATATTAAAATGAAAGTGCAATGGTAGGTAGACACACCTATCCTGACCTGGATTTAGCCCTGGATTTTAGAAAGTGAGAGCTGACCAAAGGCAACTGAGAGCGCTGTGTAATGAAAAAAGAATTGTGAGCTACTTTGCAGTAAGAAAGTGTGAAAGGGCTATGTTATCTGAAAAAATGGATTGTTTAGACTAGGGTCATGCCCACAGCAGCCAAGGGCTAATGTCATTCTGATCCCTTTTCCAAGCTGCCACCACCTCTAATGCTCTCCTGATGTAAAGGCCAAAAAAGGCATTGAGTCAATGATGTCATCACATATCTAACCTGGGAGATCTCTAAAAATCTCCATGTCTTAAACCATCAAAGAGTCTGTTTTCTTTCCCTCAAAGCATTACCAGGAACTAAGTACATCCTATTGATGTTCCACATCCTAGTGAAGACCAGTGGATCAGATCTTTGTTACAGATAAGCAGCATTTTCTGTTCATCTATGGTATTGAAGAAGTATCAGAGTTTGGTGCCATGATAGTAAAAGAATCAGTCAATATAGCAACTGCCAATAGATAGAAATGAAGACTGTAATGAAATGAAGATTGTAGACTAGAGCTACATTTTCCTTCCCCAAACAACTCCTCTAGAACAGCATGCATAGGTCAAAAGGAGAGGAAGTACCATGAATCATGGTCTTCATGGGCTTCCAAACCCCCCCCAGTTATTGTGTTAGACATTTAGTATAATGAATTTACCAGACCAGAAATATACACCAGAAATATGAATAATAATGTACCCTCATAGCTCTGGAGCAGTTTATTTTGGGGTTTGCTTTTATTTTATTCACTTGCACTGAAGCTAGATTAAAGACATCAAAGCAGGACTGGCAGTTACAAACTTCTGACTGAAATTTTTTTTTCTTAGTCTGTCACAGCCCTCTATTTTTAGTGAGTTGGAGCAATGACAGGGTTATTAGGATCAGTAATTTCTGGTGTTTGTGATGCATTTTCCAAATGTTACCGAAGAGGAAGTATTCCCAAATATTTTACTTAATCTATTCAAAACACTTTGTGAGTTTAACCTTTTAACTTTTATTGCAGCTACCCGTAAAAAAGACTGAGCATGATCATATGCCACTGAAGTTAATAAAGTTTAAAGCTGTCAATACTTTTGAAGATCAAACTGTTTATCTCTCTGCTTAGGTTTTCTTGAAGTAATTGGTATTGAACATACTTGCCTATATCCTAGGAATGTTCTAAGATTTAGTCTGGTAATGAAAACATCTGAATGCTTTGCTGGGAGCAGTGAGTGAACATGGGCAAAACACAGAATCATAGAGTTATTATGGTTGGAAAAGACCTTCAAGATCAGTGAGTCCAGCTGTAAACCCTTCATGTAGCTGCACATGGCATCAGCACCCCTATACAACAGAGCCCTGCGACTGCTGACCTTTGTGCAATACATTGTGCTTTGCGTATGAAAAGCATTCAAGAAGAAATGTGTTTTTCTTGTCGCTATAAAAATACAAAGATAGAAATGGTTACATAATTGAAAAAAAGTTAATCACTATGTTGAGGGTTAATTTAGGCCTCCATCTTGAAATATTTGATTTAGCAGCATCTGTCTGATTCTATGGAAAATGTAAACTGTCTTTCCTCTATAAAGTTTTGCATGAATTTACACTTTGGCTTGATCATACAGGTTTTTTGAACATTTGGAGGCCTGATCCAGTGAATAAGTTGAAAACTCCCATAGAATCCTAAGAACTCTTGAACAGATGGCAAGATTTGCAATGGGAAGAGAATGACTAATTGACATATATGTCAGGTAATCTGCTTTTAACCAGAGAAATAACACCACTAAAGGAAGGAAAAGCATGCGAGAGCACGAGTGTGAGCGTGTGGACATTAGTTCACACTTGATACCAGGGTGTTTGCATCTTGCCTATCATTTTTTTTAATGGTTTCTTAAGTGGAATAATTATTCCTAATGAGCTGGGTACAATGAGAACGTGATGCAAAACACAGCATTCAAATATTTACACTTAGGTTAAAAATTGCTTTTGCTTGGTATATTTGTTTTACTCTCTGTATGGCAAGGTATCTGAGGAGACAGCTGTCAGTAGCCAAATATATTCTGAAAAAAAGGAAGAATCTGTGGATTGAAGTCCTTTTTCCTCTGACCACCATGTATTCCAGTGCCATTAAAATCTTAAGAGTGCTTTTCCTCTGAGCAAAAATTAGCCATCCATTAAGAAAAGAGGAGGGACAGAGGGGAAGACATCAGGGAGAAGAGTTGCGTTCAGGGCTGTGCTTTTCACTCTGCAGCTGTGTCTTTCAGTGATCACTCATTTTCTATTTATAAGAATTCAGTAGTAGCTTTTTAATTGTTGTAGGTGCTTTGTAGTGCTAAATCCTCTGCAGCTTTGTCTTTTCAGCTGCTATGGTGAAATGTGACTGTCCTTTATTTTTCTGTGGCCTGCTGCAGGTGCAGAGCATTCTTCCACAAACTCGTAAGTGAGGGCATATTTTTAACAAAGCAGGATGAAGTTATTCAGGGAAGTCCAGAAGAAATGTTAGTGGTTGTGTCAGAATCACAAAAGAGGGACACAGCAGCATGAGTAGGTATCTTTTCAACTGCAACTTAGAGAAGTAGTTTTGACATAAATGGTGTCACAGAACAACATTTATTGCAGGCAGAAGATATTAGACATCCTGTAATATCAGGGAGAAACACCCTTGAAGTTCAACCCAGTAGTCCTTCCCTCCCGATACCAGGAGTCTCCTTCCCATCCCAGAGACGTGGTAAGCAATTTTGGTAAAGCAGCTTGCACTGACTCCCTATGCTATTGCTTTCATTTATGTGTGAAACTTGCTCTTTGTATTAACTCCATTTCAGCAAAGTGTGATGCAGGGAATGACAGACAGGAGTAAGAAGAGAGTGGAAAAAATCTTGAAAAGGAATGAGGAGTGGGAATTGGATAATATTTAAGTATTTTTCTATGCCTGCCATTCTTCATGTTTTAAGGGAAATGTGAAGGACCAACAGTAAAATGGGAAAAATCAGCAACTTCACAGAGCTGTGCATGAGCAGCATGGGTGGCTATAGATCAGATAGATGCCTGAAATACCACAGGAGACAATGCAGAAAACAATGCAGAGGCCTCATTGCTAATCTGGACTCTCCCTTCTTTACAGTTCACAGGCAGTGAAAGGAAGAGCACAAATGCTGAGGAAAATGTTGCCCACTAAAATCACAGCTTCTGTTTTACAGTCCGTGGACTCTGGCTTGCAAAACAGGGACAAAAATCCTACCAGCAATTGAAGTCATTTGGAGAACATTACAACATCTGTACCAAAAATAATATGGGCCTGTCTGTTTTTTAATTTAGTTAAATGAAATAGAATAGTCATTCCAAAAGCACAGATATGAACTGAAGTCTTATTTTTAAAGTAATTTCGCAACTGTTTCAGCAGGCAGGAACCTACGGGCATGTCCACCATTCACAGCAGTGCACAGAGCCCCACATAACCTCTGAAAAGGCTGCTGTGTCTCCACAGTGCAACATGGGGATATGAGAAGGTGTCAGCTACAATATAGGTGGCTTTATGTGGGACTACACCCAAATTAATAATCCCTTTTTTGAAGCAGGGCCAATTAGCAGTTGCATCACATCTAGCTCTGGAAATAGATGGCTCAGGGATCTTTGCCTCGTACTCCCCTGCATGAAGTAGACGTGCCTGAAATCACAGCCCAGTGCTGAAGAAACACTGACTCCTACGTTGTTTTTTTAAAGGCACCTTTAAAATCATGATGGGTGGGGGATCCTTCAGTTTATTTACTATTGTATTGAAATATATTGCTGAAAGTTCTTCGAGTCATCACAACTTCCTTGTACAACGTATGATTCATTAGGGCTTCCTGTCTAGGAAGCAGACAGGGCTTCTGAGCAGATACCTATGAGCCCTAATGTGGCAGATAGGCCCATAGGTAGGTTAGAAACTGGGACAGAGACCCTAAGAAGGAGCAAGGCTGCTCAGGGAGGGGAGGAAAACCAAGACATTTTTCTCCAAGCTCCATCAGGATGAGTTGTTTCATTGCAAACCATCCTCAGAGACAAAATGACCCAGTTTCAGCTTCCACCATGCATCTCTACACTCATTTACACCACTGGCATTAACCTCATTGAGATTCATGTCTTCCGTGTGCTATACTGGACTCTGTTTCTGTAGTTTCTGTTTCCACAGCTGTAGGGAGTGCCCAGATGAGGTGCTGCCCAAACCCAAAGGGTGCCATTCCTCTGAGCAGAAATGAACCATCCGTTAAGGAAAGGGCAGGGACCGACGGGAAGATGTCTGGGAGAAGGACGGGGTTCAGGGCTGTGCCACACTCTGCAGCTGTGTCTTTCAGTGATCATGAAGCACCCTGCTAACCTGTCGCTGCACCGATTTCCCCGTGCGAGCTGAACGCGCACCCCAAGCAGGGTCTGACGGCAGCGGTGCTCACGCACAGTGCTGGGTGAGCCGTGTTGCAGAAGCATGAGGGCCCTGTCTAAGCCCCAAAAGACTTGCCTGGCTGTGCAGCTGTTGGCATCGATTCCTTCTGCAAACTAAGTAGGTATGGGAGTGGGCTTTGGTTGTCAAGTCAGGTAGTTTTGCACAGTAGTCATACACACTTATGGTGAGTGATACTCTAATTATTTCAAATGTGCTTGCACATGCAGTTTATAAACCGTCTTTTCTAATGTGACTTTTTTGTTACAGGGGAAAATATATGTAAAACTGCACTCAGCTTTTTATCAGTGGAGCCTAAATAAATATTCATAGTATAATTTACTTAAACATGCTATAATTTCATGGACTGTATTTTCCCTTCATTTTTACTCACAAATCATGTTGGTAGCATGTTTTTGATTCTACTATCATTATTCCTGCTGACACAACACTGGCTTTGCTCCACTGATTTCCAGTGATTTACTCCCTTACACACTTTTTGTGGGATTCAGCTTCAGACAAGAGATTTTGACTCTGAATTGCTGGTTATTTCTGGATAGTTTACATCTGAGTGCTCTCCCCTACTTGCTTTTGAAGCTCCCATTTCTATTGTTAAAGCTGTTTGGACCAGAGTTTTCTCCTTCCTGGCCAGGATTCGCCCTTAGCTCAGCGATGCCAGGAACTCCTAATCCCGTGCTCCTGACATCACAGTCTGTTACTATGGGGATGTCTGAGAGCCGCACATTCAACGACCCTTTTTTTTTTCTGCTGAAAATACATAGGCAAAAGGATGAATTTACGGCAAGTACTGCCATTCATGTGATGTACGCACATACAGATGCTTGCAAAAAGCAACTGGAGGAAGGATGGATGCAAAAGTTAGAAGCCCAGAAGGGGTTTTGTTTGGTTGGTTTTGCATTTAAGACATGGGTTTGAAACAGAGGAAAATGTTTCTTGTGGGTTTCCTGAATTCCTAACTCGTGGTCTTGTTGTGAACATGGGTACTATGACTTCATCCTCTCAGCATACTGCCAGTGACTTCTGTTCATGGGTATTAATTGGTGGCAGGTGGGTTTATTATTCGTTATTGTTTTTCATTACTTTTCCATTATTTTTTTTCCAAATTGCATAGTTGAAAGAGTTAACAGAACAGACAACACAGATTTAACCTTATTTATTTATTTATTCATTTATTTCCTCTAAGTGTTCTTTAGTTTTAATACTCAAACAAAATAACTCCGTAGCCATTGGAATGATTCATTCAAATTACACTGCACTTTACCTTTCTTTTACTAATGTTTGGTTCCTGTTCAATTGAAAATATGGGGTAATATCTTTTCAGTTGTTAGGTAATTTCATACTTCTTATACTTAGTTGCCCACCTATCTACATGTCTCGTCAGGAAAAATGATTGTGCTGAAGCTTAGCTGTTGGCATGGAATTTCCTTTGTTAAATTGTACTGATTTCACTAACTGCATAAATGTAATCCATCATATTTTAGTTACATCTCATCCATAATTAATTCATAGAAAGAAATAAAGGTGCAAATAGCTTTAGTCATATGTCATTTGGATATACATTATGATGGTGAAGCCTATTACATATTACAAATTCCTTACAGTACAAGCAATGTACAATCTTTTAAGAAATTTTACATTGCTGTCCCACACATGAGGAAGATTCTGTCTGTGAAAAGCTATGGAAAAGGGCATGACAGGTCACTCTGCTTTTAACTCTTTTGTCATGATCAATGGGTGCTTATTCGGCATTGATATTTGAGCTTAAATCCCTGAAAAGGGGGGGGATTGGTTGCTTGCTGCTTGTGACCGTCAGTGTTTTTAGTACTGGAGTGCACAGCCCAGAGTAAGGCAGTTGCATAAGATATATGTACACATAGCTGACAAAACTAATTTCTCCCTTAAGAAAGAAGCCAACCTGCAAAATCTGCTCTCCTTTGAAGGGCAGTTTACTCTGCTATATGGACTGAAGATGCAACGTCTTTGATGACAACATTTTATGTAAGCTGGTGAATGACTCCCTGCCTTGCCAATTTATGACACTATATCCCTGCGGGCATCCCTTTTGGCTTGTCTGTTACTGCCAAGATATCTGAATTGAATCATCTGGTAGTAGTTGAGCTGCTCATCTCACCCCAATAAATGGCCAATGGTCAGGCTGACTCAGCTGTTGCTGTGTATTACACTTCTAAGCTTGTTACATTAACTTAATTAATTCATTCCTGCTCTCAGACGTTAGAAGCTGATAAGCAGAGGTTGCCCTTAGCTCAGTTCCTATTTCTTAACTTAAACATTTGATTAAATGTAATAATAAAATTGTATTAGTCCTTTGAACTCCTATCTCTCCTTGATTTAAAGGATTTAAATAAGTTAATCCAATCTTTTAAGGAGGTTTTTGAAGTTTGGAGAATATCTTTCTTCTCAGGGGCACTCTTTGTTGTCCTTGCCCCATTTCTTTGTAATTTTCTGTTCACTTCGATTTGTAAGGCTTGAATGGACTGTTGCAGCCATCTCCTCTGTCTGCTGCCTGCCCTGGACCCTGGAGCTCACCTATGACTTCCCACACTGGGGGGGTTATTCAGTTTTACTTCTTAACGAGTCCTGCAGCAAAGCCCCCACAAAACAGATGTGCTGGGGAAGACAAATGTAATATATGCTTTTTCCTCATGTTGTCTTTCACTTGAGTGGACTGACAACCATCAATAAGCCCTGTATCTCCATCTGATTCACGAATGCTGTGGAGGTTATATTTTGTTGGCTAAGCACAAAAGACTGAATATCCCTAAATTCCTCAGATGCCTGATGAATTACCACAGACAATCAACAAAAGAGAGACCTTTCCCTCCTCCCACCAAAAGGCGCTTCAAAACCTGCACCTGCCTGTAATCTTTTCTACTTGAACTAATTGCTATTTGCAGGGGCATATGGAACAAGGCTCCTTTGGCTAATAGTGGCATTTCAAGCTACAAAGAGACTTCATAATAGAGCTTGTTCAGTTGTAGGATTGACAATATTTTACAGTGATTTTCCTCAAAAAGTCTAGTTTTTGAGAATCTGAAAGAGAAAAAGAGCACAAAAGACAAGTGACTCTGACGAAGCACAGGAACTTTCATACTTAGAGATCCTGAAAGAAGGAGCAGAAAACCTCAGATTTTGTTCACCTCTTTGAATAATTCAAATATATGAAAATCTGGAGGAGACCCTAGTCTAATGTAGAAACTTTATTTAATTTTAAGCTAACAGGTCAAATTGAATTTCCTTCTGTTGCACAAGGCACATAATGCTATTAATATTTTATCAATAAGCTTTTGGCAGACAATTAATAGCTGTTTAGGCCAGGAGACATCACTGTGGTCACCTGTTCAGAAGTCTGGCACATCATAAGGTGTAAGCCCAAAAATTCTGCAGTGGAAAAAAAAAATTCTTTTCAAATTTGTTAGTTAAGTGTTAGTTAAGTTTGGGGTTTATGTTTTAGGAAATCATTCAGTCTTATGTGAAGATAAACAACAATAAATGAACCATTATAATAAGCTTTGGAACACTATTTTTGGCTGCTCCAAGCTGGAAACTCTCATCCTTTCCTTGCCCTATGATCCACTTCATTTTTAGGAGGAGCTGATTTTTCACCCTTTTCATCAACAGCATGGTGATGTGGGGATTCAATCAGGCAGATTCAAGTCCCTCCAGAGGGTGTTTGGCCCTGCATCTTCTGTATCCTGGATAAAGGCTCAAATCTGCCTTCTGAGTTAGAACCGTTGCAGTTTCTTTTGTGGGAGCAGTTCCACTTTGTGTGTGGAATAACTGAAGTTTTGGTGGAGTAGCACTAATTTTATCACTTCCAATTTTTTTATTTTTTTTTAGGAACTGTCTTGGGCACAGAAATGAAACCTCTGCCTCTCCCCATCTATTTGCGCTCTAAAACCCTTGGGATATGGAGTAACTCTGTCTTACTCTGCCCAATGAGTGTTGAAATAGTTAAATTAAATCACATAGCTCCTAGAGCATTGGTTGGCAGACCCCCACATAGTGCTGGATGACATTCCCTCAGGAAGGTGGGTGATGTGCCCAGGCAGACGCCTGTACTGTACCAGTTTTCTGAATGAACAGAGATAACTAACTGCTGAGGTCTTGGCTAAACAGCAGGCAGACCATTTATTTGTCTTTTGAAAGACATAGAACTATTTTTGGTTTATGAAATAAAAGATTTAGAACTCTGGCTTCAGGGGAAGAGCCAAGGTTTTAAAGCACTAGCAAAGAAGGGCATAGCCCTGCAATTCAGTTTGGAGCGCGTCAGACACGGAGGGTGAGGCTTGCTGCTCAGTCTTCCTTTCCTCATTTCTCTAAAACCTTTTGACACTGAGGTAAGATGAGAAAAAGAGGCAGAAGTTTTAGCATCCTTGCTATATACTCAATTCCTTCATAGCCAGGATGGCTGCCCATTTCCATGTCAAAGTAAGCTCTGTTTAAAAGGCTGAAATAACCCTTGTTGAGCTGCTTCTGTCAAGGGTGACATTACATACAGTAGAGAGATTATCCTGATGTTTCCCATCTGCTAATATGCATTATTGATGTAGGAGGGATTGATCTGATTTTATTTCCCATCTTTAGTACAAAGGCTGTGCAACTAGGATAGCTGCACTCCTGCATGGCATCTGAAACCCTCACTATAGTAATATACACAGCAGGGACTAGATTTAATTTGCGGTTCTTATGATTCACCTGTTGCCAGAAAGAAAAAAGAAATACTGGCCTTGGCCGGTATTTTTTTAGTAGATAGATAGTTTGAAGCATTACCTAGTGAATTTGGCCTATAAAAAGGAATCCTTGTCGTCATTAACTTAATATCCAAAAGAGAAGGCTTTTGTTTAAAGATTATAGATATGTCTTTGTGAATTAGGGTTTAACAGAAAAAAAAAATCACAGAATTCCTCATTTGTTCCATCCCAAGTCATGCAAGGCACTAAGCAAAGCAAAACCGTATCTTGTGGAAATTACTCAGCACATGCAGAAAGGGAAGATAATTTAGAAGGCCTTGGCACACAGCTCAGTTTAGTGTCATTCACTAAAAATGAAGGAATAGATTTAGTGGAGTTGAAGAAGTTACAGAAGAGCTCTGGCACAGCCTCCTGTAGTCAAAGAGATAGGGAATTAGCATTTTTCAGAGGTAGAATTCAAAGTATATTTTTAAATCCCCTTCGAGTATTCTGCATCGGGTGCTGGCTTTATTCAATGCCCCATGAGTCAAAGGGGAGGTTGTTACTGACTTCGCTGGGCTCCTAATGAGACCTTTCCTGCTTGGATGTCTTTGATGCCTTCCTTCCTCACCTACTGGCTCTAGTTATCCATGGCAGCTGCTCTTGCTTTCTGCTAGCTCCATGGTTTGTATACACAAACATGGCAGCTGAAATACGCTGACATACAGTGGCATATCCAGAGACCTAAAAGCTGACAAAAGGGAGAATCTGTGTGGCCCTCAGACCAAAGACATCATCAGAGTAATTTACGCATAGCATGGCAGTTTTGGAAAGCTAAGGCCATGCTAGAAATTTTGGGTTGGTAAAGTATATGACGAATTACAGTGTTTTTCGAAGACTGTGATAGTTAAAAAACAGTGCAGCAATCCAGGAAGTGGCTTGAATGAGAATCTTCCCAGCTATAAACACCAGGAGTTCTTTAGGGAGAAGTAGGGCCAAAGTATTTTATTTGAACAGCAGCAGGTTAGGAATAAAATCAGCTTTGAGAGCAGGAAGAAATAAACATAGAACAAAGAGAGAAAGCAGGGGAATCCAGAGGAGACAGCCAGCCTGGAAAATTGAATTTTAGTGCAATCTTTTCTTGGTATGGGGGTTATTTGCCATGACTACATGTATTAGGCACTGTGGTTGCATGCATAACTTTGTGTAAACTGTGAAAATAACTTTTTCATGTTTCATTCTTAGCCTTTTCTCTTAGTAAAAAAAAAAAAAAGAAAAAAAAGAAAAAAGTTGTTTTTCTATTTAAAAAAAAGAAATGTATTAGCGAGGACAGCTAAGTTTTGTATTGAAATTTTAGTTTTGTGTCACCCAGTAGCAACATACATCCTGTCCATGGGTCTTGGCTGTGTCAAACTGAAATAAGTAACAAAACAAAAGAGCACTGCAGATACTGTGCAGGCAGACACCCAAAGCTCTTTGGTCTTTATGGTATCCACAGATGTGCTGCTGTTGTCTTTCCTTCCAGCTCAGCAGCATTTCAAAATCACATGTTTCTGTCTGGTCAGATCCCTTTGAGATACCAGTTTGGAATTCCTTTCAAATATCTCTTTTAGCCTTAAGTTCCATAAAAAGACAAAAGATGTTTCTTCTTGAAGGAAACAGGTTTTCCCCAGGGGATTATATGACTGTTGTTATTACCTCCCCCTCTACACCTCTTTCCCAACATCATATTTCTTGTAATGTTTTAGGGAGCTTGAAATGCTCGTTTCCGCTTTGACATATTCTGAAAAAAAATACCATAAATCTTTGCTCATGAATAATGAGATTGTGAGACCTAGAGGGACACATGTATGAAAATGTCAAAAAACAATGAAGGATCTCTGGAGCAACTGATTTTGGAACATTTTTCTTCCTCTTTTTTACAAGGCTAAAGCTAACAGAAGTTAAAACTTGACACAACCATTGGGGACTTAGTAAAAGGCATAAATTGGTAGTAGAAGAAAACCCTTTGTCCTCCCTGGCAAGGATCTGAAATATATAAATCAGATGAAATCAACAGATAATTTAATCAAAACATGTGTTGCATGTTTTGCACATGTAGTTTCCATTGGTTTTTGTTTATTTTTTATTTTTATTTTTTACAACTGAGCCTAACATCACAGGTGAGTTCAGAAGTGAAAAGGCTTGGAAAACACTTAATCTCTGCCCTCAAAGGTTCTTTTAAAAAGATGCATCAGCCACACAGTCTTTCATAGTGTCTTCAGAAGTGAAATGTTGATAGGAAGATGTTCTGGGAAGAATTGCCTGGCAAAATAACGCTGCAAAATAATGCTATTACACTCTCCAAGAGCAAAAGAACTTGATGTTCAGCTAGAACATCTACTGCCCATGTTTAGCAGGAGCCATTCTATACTGCTGGCTCATAGAGCTTGCAAAGGGCTAAGCCTTACCACAGACTTGTTGAAGACCTCCTACAGATAGTTTCAGTGCTACCTGAACACAAAAATCCCTGCTTCACCGTGTATTTTTCAAAACAATCTTTTGCTTATGCCAGGCAAGCTCTGTGTACAGCCCGTGAGGGAGAGGAAGATTTCTGACCACAGAATGGGGTTCCCTCTCTCAAAAGGATCCTTGTGTTGCGTAAAGCGGTTGGCATTCTTGTGTCCTTTAGAACACATTTAATGGGAATTCAACATCTCAGCTTTCCTGGTGAATAGATAAGTGTGTCAACAGCTTCTGACTACCATATAGCTACAGGTCATATGGAAATGAGAGTACATAATGTGAGAAGACTTCAACAGCAGTAGTAAACTCATGACAAGGGAGAAAATATTTTTTCTTAGTTTTCGGCTGCTTTGAGTTGCTTCCCACTCCTCCTTCCCTCTCAACAAGGAGTTTTATGGTGCCTCAAACACAGGTGATCATATATGTGCATTTGGTTTCAGCACTCACATGTAATTTTATGTAAATTAACTGTGTTTTGAGTCAGGCCATGTAATTACAGTGAAGGGTTTTTTTTTTTTTTTTTTTTTTTTTGACTTCAGGATAGTTAATCCTGAAAAAGCTGTATAATCAGACATTTCTCTATTTTTCAAATGATAGAAGCTGCGAACTGCCATAAATTAAATGCACCAGCTTTTATCGAAAAACGCCTCTACTCTGAAAAGCCTTGCTACTTTATTCCGAATGTAGGCTTGTCACCATAGAGATAAGATGAATTCAAGGATTTAAGACTCACCAGAAAATATTATGTACCATGTTTAAGATAAAGCTTGCTTGCTTAAAACAGCAGTGGAAGCAGAAACTGTAAAAGAGCATCTAACAAAGGAAGACTGACAAAAACAATTCACATTCTTCAAATAAGCTGCTTTTAACTAAGAAGGCTGTAAGAACTGAAGCTCTGTTAGTCCTCAGACTTCTTTAACAGCTATAGTTATGCTGTGTCTTAGTGACTTTGTCAAGTAAATATTCTATTTCCTGCACATTTCATCCTCCCTCTCTCCCCACTTCACATATAAATATTTTATTTTGTTTTGATTTATCCCTTACCATGCCTTTAAATCTATATGGCCTTCTTTTCAGACCCAAAATCTTACCAATTCTTT
This sequence comes from Nothocercus julius, assembly GCA_013398735.1. Lineage (NCBI taxonomy): Eukaryota > Metazoa > Chordata > Aves > Tinamiformes > Tinamidae > Nothocercus > Nothocercus julius. Next base: position 4,245,410 of record VZSV01000032.1, read on the forward strand.
TTGGTGACATATAAGGTGATATCTTTGGTAATATGATTTTGTATATGATATGGTATCATATGGTATCATATGATATGGTATCATCATATGGTATATGATGATGATTTTTGTTTGTTTGTGACAGTCTATTTCTAGAAAATATTTTATTGCATCCAGGTTTCAGATCAGTATCTCAATAAAGAAATATAGTGCACACCTACTATATATGTATTTGAATAATTTACTACCTTATATTATACATGAAACAACAGCTAGAATTTTCCAAGGTGCCTTGGGAACTGAGATGCTTCTGTAAATGTGATTTAGATTACTGAAGCCTATGAGTAACTATGAGACTTTTGAAAATGAGCTTCTAAGGCATTTCAGTACTCTGGAAAATGCAGGACAGACACCAGGCGCCTTGAGGTGAAAGAAGCTCCAAGGCAAAGTTCTCCAGCAGGGTTTGGAGCCAATAGAGACAGCAGCGTGTGGGCACTATGAGGAGCATTTGGTACCCAGAATAGCCCCTCTCCTGCTCAGCCCATGCAGGTGAGCACTGGGGCCTGCCGCCTGCCCGTCCCGCTGCTCCTGCCTGGTACCTCTCGCAGCGGAGGTGGAGGGATGGCCGGGCTCAGGCCGCGTTTGCCACCAGGCGACAGGGTGACTTACGCGTGCCATCCAAAGATGTGCAGCCAGAGGAAGGCATCCCCAGCATGGTGGGTAGCAGCAGGGCCTCCACGTGAGAGGTAACTACTGCTATCAGTGTTACTAATTTCTAGCCTATTTAGTCTTTTCTTGTTCAATGAATTTCTTTGGAAAGGCAGGAGTGCTTGCTATTATTGCTGTTATTATTAGAAGTCAATACTAATAATTAAAATTAATAATGACTGTAGGAACAAAAGCAGGAGATTCTTATCTATTATCCAAATAGTGCCATAGATACCATAATGTACTCTAGTAAATATGATGAAGTCCCCACATCAAAACTAGGGGCTGCCTTTTAATCACAGCAGAACTGTTTAAGCAGTCTTTGGCAAGCTGAGCAACAATGCAAATATTCCAAGTGATGCAATATGTGTTTAGGAGAGAGGAGGAAGGGTTTAAAATTCATTTAAATTGAAAAACAGCAGTCATGCATTTCTCTAAACGATTGTTTTCAGTACCATAAGCCACATCCTTTTAAATTTCCTCTGCTTGGCCACATCATTGGAATGAAGTGTCATAGCTGGTTAAGTCACTTTGACATCATCCTGATGATGTGTCAAGCACAGGAAATTTGAAAGGACAGCGCTCAGTAAGGTCTTACCCTAACTTGCCTTCTTTTGACAATTCCTCCCTCCCACCCCACACTCTCCCTGCTCCTTCTTTTGGCTTCGGTGTTTCTGAGCTCAGTTAACTCTTAAAATCCCTACAACAAGATTAATCCCACCACAAGCATTGACATGGCATTCTGCGGGGCCTTTCAAAGCCAGCATTTTCAAAGCAGCTATGCAGTTATCATGGGTTATGAGTGGAATCTGTTATGTTGAAATCGTCAGAGGAAAATCTATATACATGAACCCCAGCTGACAAGATCCTCAAATCCTGGAGACTGGAAGAGACAAGACCGTTCAGGCTGTAACTCCACTGCTCATACACATCAGCAGCCATATAGGAACATACATTGCCTAAACTGATTAACAACCAGCCAGTAAGTTTTCTTTGTTTGAACACTTCTATTGGGAAAACGTTCAAAAAAAACTTATAGCTATGATCAAGACATAGTTTGGTACCAGTTCTTCAATCAGTGGTCATTCAGCTTAAATTGCTCTTCTTCCTCTAATATATCTGCAATGGACTTACAGAAAATAATCCCATCCCTTCTCCAAGCTTCAACTTACTAGGCTATACAAAACTGGTTATTTTCTCACGAAGTAGTCTCTCTCTCTCTCTCCACTCTTTCAAGAAGCCCCTCTCTGAATCATTTCTATTTTCAATACTCCTTTCTTGATAATAAGATGACCAGGAATGAAAGCAATATTCTGTCTGCAGTCTTTCCACAGCTTCGCACATAGTCCTATTATTTCCCTTTTGCCAACGAAAGTATCTCAAGAGTCTAATAGCTCAGACTCCTCCTGTAGTTCATCCGTGTACACAGATACTTCTTTCCAACATAAATTCCTGTTATTAGAGTCCAGGAGGGCCTGTTTTTGGCCTGCATTTGAGTGCCTAATACTCATTCATTACCTCGGCAGGCTCGAATGAGGCAGCAGGAGACAGAGCGAGCTGTACCTGCCTCTCTCATCTCTCTGAGCCAGGGCACTGCTCTCTTTTCTGTTATCTATAATCTTATTCCCCATGCAGCAGGCCCCAAGGTTATCCATTTCTTGCTGCACAACATTCTACCTCTCCTGAAAAGTGGAAATTGGAAAATTTCCCAATGCACCCCAATTTTGTGTCCTCAATAAGTACCTTTTGTTTGCAACTATTTTCTGTACCAAGGTCACTGATGAAACCATTAAACAAATAGGGCCTAAGGTCAATCCTTCAAACAATAGGTTTCCTCACACCTGATAATTTCCCTTTCACAGCCTGTTGTGAGCTGCCCTTTAGCCAGTTCCCTGCTGACCTTCTAGTTATTATACTAATTCTCAGCTTCTGCACATAATGTAACCTTTTTCCTAATGGCTTCATATCAAATATTTACCTGAAACCCAAGTAAAATGAAATAACTACATTTCCTTTGTCCAGGAAAGGATTTTTATCACCAAAGAAATGTACTTGCTTCTCCTTGCATGGCTTAGTTTTGGTAAAGCCTTTATACATTCTTTCCTTTGAAATTCACTCTTAAATTTTGTAAGCTATTAAAGTCAGATTAGTCTCTAAGGGTCAATGAGCTATTTCCCCCTCTTCGTAAGCAGCAGAATTACACTAGCTATCTCCAGCCCCAATGTACCACGCCAGTTTAATGTAATCACCACAGAAATTATTACCTGCTCTCCAGTTTGAGATGCCGGCTGGCTCATGGATCCAGAAGGGAGATTGTCTGGCCCAGCTGGTTTCTGCTTCCCCTTCAGGTGTTTCCATTTATGCATTCTCATTTCACTAACTACTCTGCTCAGCTTTGTCATCTTCATTAAAAAACAGGGTAGAGGTTTAGGGCTGTACCTGAATTATCACTCATTTCTACTCTATCTTCACTGCAGTGTGGTTTTCCCCTCCACTGCCTTTTTTTTCACTCTTACATGTATGGTTAAATGAATTTTTGCTGATTGTCTCAATTTCTTTTTCAAGGTCTGATTTGGCTTGAATTTTATTGACTCTCACTTTACCCGTATGTTTTCTGACATCTAAGCATAGCCTTTTTTGCTGATTAGTTCATTTTTCCATTTCTGATTCTTATAGCTAATAAATTCTTTGAGGTGGTTATTTATCTCTTTCTGTCTGGAGCCCTTCCCCAAAAGTATACAAAGATTTTCCCTTTGCTTATGATATAGATTCCAGATAGGTTTTATTCCTTTGACTTTGAGTAATTCTACATTTCCTCTGAACTCAGGTCCTTGATTTCTTTAGGGCGGTTGACTGATTAGGTCCCTTCATTTTACATTCTCTATCTTTTTGAAATCTAAAACCTTAATTACAAAACTGCTTTTGTTTATCCTTAAATTGTATTAAACTGAAACAAATCATGATTCATTTGAAACAAGTTTTCTTTTTTCTCATCACTTCTAAAAACAAAGTCTAATTAAGGGTCTCCTCTTGTTCGCTCAATGAATAGTTGATAAAGAAAATCATCTGTTATCATACTCAAAAAATCCTGGACCTTTTTATTAATACCAATATTTGTTCTTCCTACAATATTTTTGCGTAGCTCAGTGCACTGTACTTCTGTACTCTGAATATTTTCCCTGTAGTGTTAGCTATGCTTACTTCTTCATGGTCTCTCACAGCATAGTATATAACATTATTCCAGCACATTCAATTTCATATTCATGTTTTCATCACAAACTCTTCTCTACCCCCATTCCCTCGTCCTTGCATCTTATCCCTGTTGGAGAAAAGTGATTTCAGATCCTCGGATATTTGTTCTCACTCTCCATGTCATTAGGGCCAGATGGGCTACTTCGTTTTTCCTTAGGGATCCCTCTCAGTTTAGTAACCAGACCAGATACAGCTCTTTCGCTAATGCTGACTTCATTGGGATGACAGTTTTCAGCATTAACCCTCCATTTTTCCTCCCTTCCACTGTTTCATTTGGGGAGTGAGGAGGATTTCTGAATTTGCCACTATTTTATAACCATGGTGTTCAGACATGGGGGCTGAGGAAGACAGGGGCTGTCGTGCGTGCAGCTTTTCTTCCCTCCCTGGGGTACTCCACTGAGGACTCCCTCCGTGCTTGCTCCTCCGCCTGCCCTTGTACACTGCCCTTGGGCATGCGTAATCCTGTCCCTTGCCTTTTATTTCCTTTGCCCAGCTGGTGTTTCTTCCATGGTCAACTGTCCATACCATCAGCTCAGCAGAGCACTCAAAACGACCGAGGGCTGAGGAGCAGCCTGGAGAGGACCACAAGCAGCACATCGTCTGCCATCGCAAGGGATGGACAGCAGGCCTGATTATTCCCAATTTTGACATTATTTTGGATTAACACCAATAATTCCTTGTAATTTCCATCCACATGACGGGGTTAATCAGGGCCAATATTTTCAGGTACAAGTAGAGATACTCACTTTCCTAAATCATGATATACCTAGCTGCAGACTCTATGTTATAGGTGTGCCTTCCCTTCCCTTCCCTTCCCTTCCCTAATTATCACCAATTATATTATTAAACCATTCTGATGAGCGGGCTATATCCAACTGCTCTATTCAACATGCCCTCCGCCTGAACTCTTCAAACCTGGCACAGAAATTTCTGGTAAAGTTTGCAGTACAAATGGTTTGTGGAAATAAAGTGGCACTAGGAATGTTTTCACTGGCTGTGCCAGTTAAAACCCACATAAGTCATACATTGAATTGTTATGGTTTGCAAAGAGCTGTTGGTATTTTATTTTTTTTAAGCATTAATTAAATGACATATAAAGCTACTAACAACTTAGGTCAGTGAGAGTGCCAAAATGGACATTATAAAAACGTTCCCTTTTGTATTAAGCCCATGTTTATGGGGCGTCTCTTGTCTCTAAAACCTCCCTAGACCATTATTAATCATAACCTATCAAGTACATTTATCACATATTTTTCCTGTCATGCACCAAAGAATGTCTTATTAATTAAAGGGGTGAAAAATTGGAAGGGTTCCTTTTCTTTCCTATTGTTTTGCAAAAGAGGAAGTGATAAAGTTCAAACAGTAAATCTGCTTCTTTCCAAAAAATGTTCTTATTGGGAAAATAGACTTCAGCCACAGTAAAAGCAAAACTATTTTACAAAGGTTGGCCCAAATCTGGCCTTCACTGCTTGCTCATCTAGTTCTTCTGGCTTCAAGAGCACCGCCAACACAGGATTGGGCCTTTTAGCACTTGTGCTGCAAAATCTATGACTTTTATTAAAGGCATTTTAATTAAACCCAGCATTAAAGCTACATTTCTTTCAAACCATCTATAACCAATAATTAGCAGCAAGAGGTTTTTCAAACCTCAAAAGAAATTGTTTGGGTGATACGCTATATGTGGTTTATAGATTTAAAATCCCTGGGGTTCTGTTTTCTGGGAAAGAAAAGACAATCTCTGTTTTAAAGTTAAACGGGTTGCTTTTTCTGCTCATTCCCCACTGGACAGCAGTCCACATCTCAAATGCTGAACGCAGCCTTAATTCATGACAGCTGTTTTCTTTACAAAGGAATTGAATTTTATATAGCTCCATCCATATTTGAGGTGTCCTGAAGTACTTAACAATAAGGAGTCGGTGCCAAATCTCGTGGTCCACTGCAGACAGTTGAAGTTCTGCTCGATAAAGGTGCCCGAAGTCCATCCCCATGGCTGGTGGCAACGCAGTAACCATGACCGCAGCCACGCTGTGCCCAGTGCACCTCTCTGAGCCACCCTGCAGCCTGCGCTTAACCTTGCGGCGCTTCAGAGAGTGGAGCAAAATGCCCATTTCTTTAACCTCTCAGTCAGCCTTGCAGACTTCTCTGCTGTATCCCCTGTATTTTCCATGTTTTCTGTCTAATCTATGAGCCACCAACATTGACCCTTGGATCTGCTGTGAAGCCTGAGGTGAAAAAAAAGCCTGGCTGCATTAGCTCTTTACCACGTAGAAGGCTGGGCAGCCCCAAAAGGGATCCTTTTGCCCTCCACAGCAATGATGCTGTCATATTACGGAAAATCCTGGGTTAGTCACTGCCCGCTTATCAGTCAGTCCATGCGTATCTGCTGACCATACCATTTAGATCCCTGCATCTCTAAGGTTAAAAAAACCATCTTAAGCCCCATTAAGAGATAACTGCTTAAAAGCTGCCATCCTACATCTTATATGTGTTTAAAATACCAACTTAAAATGTCAGCAGCGAAAACATGTGTAAATCTTAAGATCTGAAAGCATAAAAACTTGGGCCAAGAAGTAGGAGGAAGAAATGTCTCCTCTTAAGAGCACGTATACTTGTAACTGGGAGTTCAGTCTAATACAGGATTTCTTCGTTCCCAAAAAGGAAAAATCTGTAACTGAAATACCTGAGAATAGAGGTAGGAAACTACTGCTGAGGTCATCAGGACCCTGCTACTGCAGACAGCTGCTTTGTAAACCAGCTCTGCAAATAGGTGAGAGTAGTTGACGCTGCGTGTCTTTAGAAAAAACAGACCAACTTTCCCATCATCTATATGCACACACTTATTAACATAAGTGGGATTTATGGATCAAATTTGGTTGCCTTTAGGTAGATGACTTATTCAAATCAGGATTACAAAATGGATTTGCCCTAGAAAAAAAAAAATTGTTTTCATGAAAATTCAACAAAAATCAAGGGTTTGTTTGCCTTTTGAAGCAAGGAGTTTTTCTAGACAGTCACAGTGGGGTTAGGCTAAGTCTTTTGACCTGAATACATAAATTACAGGTTCACAAATTACGTCCCAGATTTGAAACTGGAAAAAGATGACAGCATAAACCAATGGATCTAAACTCTTCCACGTTGTGATTCTGTGAAATCAGCGAAGGTATGCTAGAGTTTTGAAATATAAGTCCTATAGCGTAGGAAGTAAGTTCATCTTTAGATGCTGCAGGTGGCTTCCAGGTATCATGAAATAAACAGTTTTCAGGAATGGGTATGCAAAGTGGATTTTCTACAAAACAGCTGAGGGAAGCTTGTCTCACCACCATGTGCTTAAAATAAATCAACACAATGAGGAGCATGATTAAAGACAGGCAGAAATTTCATGGTGTGGAACAAGCTTTGGAGACCGTGTGATGGTGAAAACATGAGAAGGAAGGGAGAAAAAAAAAACAAGGTACAAAACAAACATCGAGTAGTTTCATGGTAGTTACTGATCTTCTAGCCTGACATAACACACAAGGAGATTGTAGCAGAGAAAGCAGACCTGAGCGTGGGATGGAATAAAAAAAGAAAAGCGAGAAGCATAAAGAAACAAGCTGCTTTGAGCAAACAGAGTAAGAAGAAAGAGAGGTCTCGGCAAAGGCATACATGTTACAGAGCCTCCCAAACACACATATTGCCCAGGGCTCCCACTATTTTCCAAAAAAAATTTTTCCCGTTTCCCTCGTTAAGCTGAGGGGTGCAGAATGCACCATTAATCTTAAAAGAAGCTACTTCTACTTCCAGGAACAAAATTGTCCAAGCTTGGCTCAAAGACTGAGAATTCTTTTAACTGTTCCTGTTGTAGGTAGGTTTTAGCGGGTGATGACATTCATCTGTTGTAGCGAGGGATAAGTAAGATTGTGCATTGCTGTTTTTCTCAGAGGAAGAAATCCTGATGTGCCTGCCTAGTATTATCTTTACTCTGATTCTAAAAAGAATCAAAAAATCCCATTCAGCTCAATAGCTTGCCTAGCTGGTGCAAGGTAAAGATCTAGGCTGTATCAGAGTGCAAAGCAGTTATATGCTGTAAACCAAAAAACTACAGGTGACATAAATGTAAAGGAGCTACTGGTCTTAGAGTAGGGCTCTGCTCACTCTCTCACGTTCCTGCTCACTTTAACCACCGACTGGTTCTATGGTTTTCTCCCGGAAAAATCCTCACATTTTTGTCTCTCTGGTTGAAGTCAGCCCCACAAACTTAAACACATAAAATCTGGTCATCCCAGTCTAAATTAAACCTTTAAGCTCTCTCTATAGGAAAGAAGGAAAAAAAAAAACAAACCCTTTCTCAGAAGGTGATTCACCCCATCTGAGCACAGCCACCCAAGATAGCTGGGATATATTGCCCTCTGGGGGTGTTAAATTATTTTTCTCTACTGTTTAAATGGGAAACATAGACAGTTTTTAGATATATGAACATAGAGGAGATGAATCATGCACTTTAAAAGTGCTATCTTTTTTTCAGATGTTCTATGCATGTTTCTCTCCTGACCTTTTCTAGGTTTCTCATGTCTCTGGTGCTTAAGCTGTAGAAGATTTCAATGGCTTTTCTGGGAGAAAGAAAAAACTGCTGATTGCTCCCCACCCAGGAAAAAAAAAAAAAAAAAAAGTAACTCAACCATACAACAACCATACAACAATCTATATCACCTACAACCATGCAGCCGTGCAGCTGGTACGGTAAGTAGCTTTTAAAAAATGACAGATAGATACAAGGCAACCTTCTGTCTCTTGCATGGGGAAACAGATAACCACTTTTTCATGTTGTTAGGGGCCTTACCCAGGAGCAGCGTCAACTTTTCTAGCCCCACCGAGTTATTCACAGCTTTTAAGGCATTCAAGAACAGTTATGGTAATGACATCCACAGGCCACCAAATGTAGAAATACCCCATCCAACAGTGTTATAATCTTTTCGCTTAACATTGCAATCTGCTTTCCCTAGAGGAAAGAGTAACAGGCAAAGCTGCAGAACTACCACTGCCTACACTTGCCTCTGTCCCTGCAACGAAGCCTTCACTTCCTTGGCACCTAGGTCCCTGCATAAGTCCATGATTAACTTTAATCACCTGGTTTAAGTCCCACTGAAATCAGTGATAAGGAACTCGAGTACCTGTCTTGCCCTCTGCCCCCAGGTATCTGCCACTGAGTGCTCTCAGGGACAAAACACAGGACGAGATGGGCTTTCGGCCTGACTCAGCAGTGCTATTTTTATTCTCTGATGCATTTTTGTGTTGTTGATTCAGAACGTCAGGATGCATTTCATGATTTCAAGCTACTGCCAATGAGAGATATATTCTCCTTTCATAACATGAAATTAAAGCAATCCTTCTAATTTAAGGCTATAGTTCTGAATTAAGTTCAAGAAGGAGAAACATAGTGTGATATAACTTAATTATCATCAGCTGTGCATTGCTGAGCATCTGGACTTCGGTGTTTTCAGTAGAAGCTCCAAGTTAATTACAAATATCACCAGAATTGCAGTATAGCATAATTGCACTTGCCTCCTAGGCTTTGTTTAATCAATTTTAAAATCCTAATATACACATCGTGAAATTTATTGGTAATGTTAATTGGCTAAATCTGTCATTGGAAACATGCAGCGAATTGGCTAATTTAAATAGACAATAGAATTTTAAAATCCAATATCCGGATAATCCTTTTGTTGCTGTCACTGAACTTCTACTCTATCCTTTTTCTTTTGAAAACGTTTTTGCAATTAAGATTGATTATATAAGACTGATTATTCTAAGTCTGATTACTTTCAGTGCTGCACGGAGAGCTTTTCCTCCCTCATCTTCTGCTGACGTGTGGCAGAAATGGCATTAAATGCAATTGTGAATTCAGAAATGTTTATGGAAGGCAGAGCCTTCAGATTTACATGACACATGGAATTTGTGAGCTGTTAGATTCTGTTTCAAAGCATTAGGGTAGGATTTCACATTTTGATTTCATAAAATGCAAATACGTTTCAGTTGCATTGTTATTAAGATGAATTGGAAATGCTAGTTAGGAGTTGGTATAGAATCCATACTCATTAGGAAAATGTTGCATCCTGGAAAGGGCATTTATTTATCTTTCTCTTTTAGGATTTCTCCCAGATGCAAAGCAAGCTGCTACTGTGAGGCCCTCCAACCAAAAAGCAAGTTGGCTCACTACTGAGGAAAAAAAGAGAAAAAGGGAAAAAAATGAATGAACCAAGTTAGCTTAGTGCTCAGTGATCAGCAGGAATTGGTCTGCAAGCCACAATATTCCCTATCATGCAGCCGCACAGAGGCCCCCTGGACTGCTCTAGAAGAAAGTTGGTGTGGCCTGTGCCGTTGCTTGGGATTGTCACTAGCAGATCTCTCGCCACCAGACGGCAAGCAATACCACAGCTGTTATTTAAGATGTCAAGGTAGCTTCAACTGGAGGCTCTGAGGCAAAATCTCAATCTGTAGAATAATCAAATATCTCAGTTCTCCAACAGCGAAGAGCTACACTGACTATAGTAGCTCATTCCAATATTGTAATTTTTAATCCTAATGTTAACAGGGTTTTTAAGGGGATGCATGAAAAAGCCTGTGGATTTCCAGCAACTTGCATGCAACTCTCAGCATCCTAGCTTTTCCACTGGTAAACAAGAAAGGTAAGAGAAGTGCTTGAATTTCTTGCAACCTGTGTCTATAAATAAAAGAACAGACACTTCTTTTTCTAGTCAGTTGTAACCGATTGCTGCATATCTTGGACAAACATTGTGCTAGTTAAGAAGACTGAAACAACCACTAAGACTTGCTGGTCCCTAATGACATGTTTGCAGTGATGTATGTACATGGGTTAGGAAGGAAGCATGGCTGTTTCTATGGAGATTGGAAAGATCAGCTCTTGTTTCCTAGGCACAGCTGTAATTAGCAAATGCTTGAAGTTAGAAAGACCTGTTTTATTTATTTATTTTTACAAGGACATTTTGTTCCAGGAGTGCTTGTGTTTTTCTCCCTTTAGTCAACCTGGGGGAGGCTGAAAGACCAAAGGAGTCCTGGGCAAACAAGAGCTTTCTGTCTCTCTCTCACACAAACACAACACTTGAGCGAGACTTAGCAGGCTACAAAGAAAGCTGGAATCTAAAGCTGCTTTTTCAGAGTAGATTCAGTACAATCAGGAGAGTTTGCCCCAGAAAAAAATTCATCTCATTTAACTCAAAAGGTTCATTCCTCAGAAAATAAATAAATAAATCAGGACACATTTCTTTGACCTTTTTCTGAGCTTACCAATGAAAGAGAAGAAGAAAAGGTTAATTAAGAGTAATTTTGATGCATCTAGGTATTTATAGATGCCGTCAGAAAGATACATGTTTATATCCTGTTAAGATAGGAACCTGTAGCCTATTTAGCTTGTTTCAGGCACAGCATCAATCAGCCTTTGTTATCTGCTACTAAATGCTCCTCTGATCTTGCTGAATTGCACTGGGGTAGAACAGGTGATCTGAGGGAAGGAAACCCCTTGAAATCCTAATGCAAATTCCCTGAGCCTTAGGGAAAGGAGATGGTATTTCTTTAAACTGTGCTTTTTTAAAGCATATTATGATGCTGTGTCTGGATGGGATTGGTTATGTTCAAATGTGATGTTCCTAAATGAAATTTGTATTTTCTATTTTTCCCTATTGCCATGGGTTTACATCCTCAGTCCTTAGTTTGATAAAATCAGTTCTCCTTCTTTGTGCTTACCAGGAAGTGCTTTTTCATAACTTGACTCCTGGTTATTTTTTATAGTCTCAGGATGATACAGAGTGCCAGATTCTGCATTTAAACACTGAAGAAATATTTTAGCAGACTCAAATGTTGTATTCTGGTGAACCAGGGACATGTACATGTAGACCAGAAATATTTTGTTGCACTCTTTGAGGTGAGATGAGACACAGTGAGTTTATTCTCCCTACCACATTGTTTCTTACACTTTATACCCAGACTGAGGTATTAAAAATATCAATATTAAAATCTATAATAGCTCTCATTGTTGCTTCAGAAGTCCTGCCTATCCAAAGTCTTAATTATCAGCCAAGCTTGCCAGATACATACATCTCCTACTCTCTGGCTGCATTTTCTAGCCTCTTTTCAGAGAAATATGTTATTTCAAATATTTCACAGACTCTGAATCACAGAATGATTGGGAATGGAAATGATCTTGGATATCATCTAGTCTAAGCCCCTGCTCAAGAAGGGTCACTTAGAGCACATTAAACAGGACTGCATCCAGGAGGGTTTTGAATATCACCAGCAAAGGAGACTCCACAACCGCTCCGGGGAGCCTGTTCCGGTGCACAGTCACCCTCACAGTCAAAAAGTTTTTTGTCAAGTTCTGCAGAACTTCCTGTGTTTCAGTTTGCCTGTTGCCCGGAGGGCCTGTTGCCTCCTATCACTAAGGCACCACTGGAAAAAAAAAAGAAAAAAAGAAAAAAAACCCCACCTTCTAGACTAATGAATTTCAACACCAGGAAATGCAGTATCTTGCACACAGGGAGGAGCAACCCCATGAACAAGCTCCGGGGAGAGGGACCTGGGAATCCTGATGGAAAACAAGCTGATCGTGAGCCAGCAGTGTGCCCTTGTGGCCACGACAGTATCTCGGTTGCTTTAGGAAAAGCATTGCCAGCCGCTTGAAAGCAGTGATTTTCTCCCTCTACTCAGCCCTGGTGAGGCCCCATCTTGAGCACTGTATCTGATTCTGGGCTTTCCAATACAATACAGATATAGAGGTACTGAAGCAAGTCCAGTGAAGGGCTACTAAGATGATCAAGGGACAGGAGGACCTCTCTTGTGAGGAAAGGCTGAGGGAGCTTGGACTGTTCAGCCTGGATAAGAGGAAACAGAGAGGAGATCTTATCAATGTGAAGTATCTGGAGGCAGGGTGTGAAGAGGATGAGGCCAGACTTGAACTTCTTGAAGTTCCTCTCCACCCATCTCTCCAGCCTGTCCAGGTCCCTCTGGATGGCAGCACAGCCCCCTCGCGTATCAGCCACTCCTCCCAGTTTGGTATCATAAGCAGATTTGCTGAGGATGCTCTCCCTGCCCTCCCTTCATCCAGGTCACTGATGACCAAGCTGACAGGAGTGGACTCAGCATTGACCCGTGGGGGGCACCGCTAGCTTCAGGCCTTCAGCCATCCTGCTCCAGCGGTCATAGCACTCTGAGCGCTGCCGTTCAGCCAGTTCTCAATCCACTCCACTGTCTATTCAACTAATTTGCACTTCCTGAGCTTGTCTGTGAGGATGTTATGGGAGACAGCGTTGAAAGCCTTGCTGAAGTCAAGGTAGACAACACCCACTGCTCTTCCCTCATCTACCCAGCCAGTCATCCCATCATAGAAGGCTATTAAAGATTCTGGAGATGTCTCTGATATGTTGCCTGGGCTTGCCCCTGCTTCAGGAAAGGAGCTTTGCATTTGGACCACACCAGCTGAGTCAGCACAGGTCTTGTCAGCATGGGTCAGGGCTCTTGTACCCCAAAGCCTCAGATTCATGCACCTCTAGGGAGAATCTTCATTAAAAAAAAAAAGAACCATTTGGCTCATGGTCTTGTCCTGCTATGTCCTTCAGCACTGATAGTGATCAAGAGACAAGAATGTTTTTGGCCTCAGTCATGCACCTCTGCTGTTCCCCTATGTTGCTGCTGCAGTCCTGTAATGGACAAAAGCGCCATTCGTAAAGATCTGTACAGTTAGCCCTTGCTCTCTGCTAATGTCCTATTTCTGATACCTTTCACCAGGGCATCAGTGCTCTTTTGTATTTTAACAGCTCTGGAATGTAAGTAACTTCCTGGCTGCTTTTATGGGGCTCTGAGGAGAGCTGCTGCTGCACGATGATAACATTTAGTGGGTTTCCCCAGAGGCATGCAGCCTCAGGCGCCAAGTAAATGACCCACACTAGTACAAGTATGATAAGAAATTTTCCCCAATGCATTTTGCAGCCTGCTTTAATATTACCTCTTTCATCTCCTTCTGCTTTCTTTAAAGCTGTGTGACTTGCCTCTGTGGGACGTGTGCGGTGCTGGGTGGCCAGTGCAGGGCAAGGGAGAAGGCAAGAAAATAACCGTGCTCAAGTCCACTGCCACATGGGGCTAAGCTGCTGTGGAGCCTACGCAGCAACTGCTGAGGCTGTAAAACCTTATTCTCCTACCATGTGTAGGCAGAGATGGAAGCTGCTGGGATTTCATGTGACTGGTGCTCTAGTGTTTATCTTTCAGAGGTGCATAGGACTTCTGCCTCATGGTGTTCTGCCAAATAGACATAAAACTGTGTAAAAGAAGAAAGAGTGGAATTTTATATTCATTTTCTGCCCTGAGGTGTGTCTTTCCAAAGGTGCACAGGATTTTGCCTTGGCTCTGCGCAGGACCATTTTATTAGATGGGAGGAGGCGGTGAAGAGGAAGTTCATTTGGCTTGTGACAGAGGATGTATGCTACACTGATTCACAAACATTTCCCATTTGCTTTTTCTCATGCAGGGTTTCTGTTTCTTTCTTTAGTTATCATAGATGCAGGACCCCACCAGTATTTCTGCAAATATTACTGTTGTCTGTGCTGGATGTCAAATTCAAACAAACAAAAGACAGCGATCTTCAGTAGTGATCTTAATCTGCAAGAACACTTAGCTCTAATATTGATTAAGCTGATGATAGCATACGTTTAATAAGAGAGCTCAGAGTAAAGAGCCCAATGCAGTTTCTCAGCACACTGGTATATTAGAATCTGGATTATGCCTTGTAGGAAACTGTCCTTTATTTAAAATGCTGCAATAGACTGTCAAGCACATGTTTCCACCCAAAACAAAGGCAGCTCAGGAATTCGAATATTGTGGGAAGCCGGGCTTTGTCTGGGTATTATTTTGGGAAAGGAATATGTGTGGGTGGATGAGAGACAATTCAGGTGGGGAAGGAGAGAGACAGCATGTGGGAAGCAGACAGCAAGGGGAACTGTAGCACAGCCAGAACGGCATGAATGTGTGTCCGGGGAGAAGCCTGAAAGGCTGGAGATGGCTGGAAAAGATTTGCTGCTGTGAGAAGAGAAGCTTCCTCTGGTTGTTTGTGTCCTACTGTGCTCATGAGAGCAGAGTCGCTACATTCTTTCAAATAGAAAGCATTGAATCAAAAATGCTTGTCTCCATTATTAATATCTTTACTGGGAAAAAACTTAAGGGCCTGAATTTTGTGCAGCTGGAATGATGTGCAATTGGCTGTATTTTAATGTGGCACGTTTTCAAAACAAGCTTTTGATTTCTCCTTCTCCCTTTCACCTCTCAGTTCTTCATTGCTCCTGTTGTCTCTGCCCCTCTGGGCTGGTATCATGGCACCCTCATGGAGACTCGTAGCTGTTGTACTGAGACAGAGGTCAGTGGCATTTTGGGGCTGTCTGGTGGCAGGAAATGGCCCATTCACAGGGCTCAGCTGTTTTGCATTAAGAGCTGATATTGACACCTATAGAAGATACTTGATCTTGGCTATATAACAGCGATCCACCCAAAGCAATGTAGGAATTTTATTGATCCATCCGGTTGTTTGTGCTTCTGATGGATTCCTTTGACCCAGATGAACAGGTTTCCAAAAGCCAGGTATCAAAGCAAAGGTTTATATGCAGGCTTTATGAAGGAACATAAGTACTTACTGGTTGAAAAATATCCCCGGAGTCTTGCTGGTTTGGTCAAACTGAACTAAGAGTGCTCACAGCAGATGAGAACATGAGGCACTGTTTGCATATCGCTGCTAGTTATTGATCTGGCCAAAGTCCTCCTAGTCAATGAGCATATTTGTCAGACTTATTGACTTCTCCTCACAGCTGAGCAGGCCCCTGTGGTTGTTAATAACACGATAAACTGTCTGGGGAGCTTTTCTGCGGTGTGGACTGTTCCTGAGCCCCAGGAGGAGAACAGCTGCACAGTCACAGGCATCTCCTAGGGCAGTGGTGACACAGATCAACAAAGGAGACACCTGCACACACCATGTTAAAATGGGCAAACATTTCACCTTTAAAATGACACCTGTCAAAGAAAATACGAATGATTGTGAAATCTGGCCAAAATAAACCAGCCAAAAGTTGGCCAGAAGTCTCTGGAGGTGATTCTGGACTTTACTATAGGTTAGACATAGCAGTAATAAGAAAAATTCTGAGAGCAATGTTCGTACTGCTGCCTATAATTGTCACTGCCTAGGCAAAGCATACTGAAACTTGTAATTTATATAGAAAATCCCTCTGAGCTCCTTCTTCCTACCACTCCTGGTCCTGGGGAGGATCACGGTCTGGGAGGTGGCACAGTTACACCTGAGAGTTTAAAAGCAAACCTAGCAGCTAAAGAGGTCAGCTGCTAACAGCGATGCTGTCTTACTGGGCTTCTCTAATTGCAACCAGCAGTCAATCCGCTGACATCTTTCAGGACTCTGGCTGCAGCCGCCAGGGAAAATAAAACAGCAGCCACTAAGTTTCAAAGAACTTTATGCAATCTGGATCGTGCATTTAGACAGTGTTTATTTAAAAAAGCTATTATCTACCAGCTGCTCATAAACTCTGTTATGCCCTGCAAGAATCTTTGTGCTGTGTAATTGTCTTGCCCCTTTCTAAATGCATATTCCACTGGTTTGAATTAACTGCTAGCTCATAGTGATTATGGTCATCATTCATCTAGAACAATTCAAATTAGATTTAGAAACAGTGACATCACCCATACATGGGTAGTGTCTGTACATTAGGGGCGCAACATCCTCCACATAGGCCAAACCTGTCTTATATTTTCCTCTGGTGTCTTACAAAGTTTATGCAGAAAAACCTTTCCTTCTTTCATTGCAAGAAGAGTGTATTGCAGTTAGCATCATTTGGCACCTGAATTGTCATCCTCAAAACTCTGCCCCTGTGCACACACCCTCAAATGGATTTTCTGTTTAATGCATTTAAAATGCATTTACAGAGAACATTCTTTATATCTGTTATGTCTGTGGACATCTCCCTTTTAACATCTGTGACATATTATGCAATGTTTCTTCTGGCTCTCTAGGAAACAGAAACCATATGAAGGTTCAGTGTCAGTGCTCCCTCGGACCTACCTGATGCTGGCCTTGGTGTTAAGGTTGGAGATGTACTCAACAGTAAAATAAAATGTAACTTGTATATACATGTATGAGGCATTGTGTGATGCAACTTGTATATAGAGGGTTTGTAACTTCATTTTAAAAATGGCATACATGTGTAATTTTTTTGAAGAACACTGTGTATTTCTAAGACAATAGAGAGCTGCAAGAATGCTAGAAAAAGATGCAAAGGCTTCTGACATAAAATTTCTTGATATGAGAGTGACAAATAAAAAGAGAGAATTGTGAAATTTTAAAGATATCTTACAAAGATTTCTACTATTATTCAAATTCTTTTTTTTTTTTTTTTTTTTTTTGTCTGTGTTCTGACAAGCTGGATGCCAAATAACTCAGCAGGATAAGAAAAACATCTTTCACATAATATATGCTCTCTTATTAAGCAGCAAAGCAAGTCAACAGCATGAATTTGATGGCATATGAGTCCAATACAATAAAAGGATATATCTGTAACTAACTTATGCGTTTTCAGAAATCCTTCCTGTATTGAGAAGATATCTTCTGGAAGGCTTGCATATTAATAAAAAAATCTGGATTGCATTTTTACTTGTACTGATCTCAATATGAATAGGATTTGTCAATAGGGATAGGGTTTATTTTGTACTGTGGTAGCCTGGGCAACAGCTACCACTTAACATCTTCATGCTTGAAGTTGGCAAGTAATTGCTGTTACCAGGTTGACTAACACCAGATTCTCATCAGTTATCAAGCAGTTAAGATTAGGTCTGTCTACAGCTTAAATGCTTCTTCCGCATCAGCATTCCCTATAATAGTGGTAACTATTTGCAGTGCCAACAGTATAAAAATACAAAGGCTGGTCATGCTAAAAAGATCATTTGAACAGTCCATGCATGATAGAAGGTGCAGAACCTCAGTTTTAAGTGAAGCATTAGGCATGGGGAGGAAAATATAACAGCGTAGATGACGGATAACAAGGGATAAAATTATCTTTGAAGGCTTTGGAATTAGTTTTTTTTAACATTCACCAGCACTCAGTTACTTGAGTCTGCTTTTTAAAATCCTGTTTATTTTAAAAGGACATTTAAAAGTATTTAACATCTTTTCAGGAGTGATTCTGAAAACTGTCTTTCTCCATGCTTCTGAAGAATATTCATGTACGCGTTAGGCCCTACTGAACAAAAAGATGTTAGCCCAGTGTCTGTAGGGTAAAGTAAGGACCAAGACTGAGTAAAGCTCATCTTTAGTGTGTCTGAGGAAAATGTTTGCAATGTAAAAGAAATAGTGTGGCATGCTCACTTTCCCTTACTCTTTATTTTGGTGTGGATTGCCCATATAATTAGGATGACTCATTTCTCATTTATGCAATGAGTTGTGTTAAGCAAAATGACAACAGCAGGGATCTAGAGCTTCAGATGTGCATTTCTTGTTTTCTGTTGGCTCATCAGAGCCAGAAATACATATTCTGCAGTTTTTGTGACTTACAAGAGTGACATTCACCTTCTGCAGTTTTTGTGACTTACAAGAGTGACATTCACCTTCTGCAGAAGTCCTATGTCTCACTTCAGTCCATTTATGAATCTGGCTTCAAACAAGACAAATCTGGTTTCCCATCCAGAACCGTTCTCCCAGGAAGCTGAAGCAAACTCACCCAACCACACTAAGTCAGCGCTCGCGAGCGCTCTTATCAGTAAATTGTCGTCATACAGCATCAATCAGAGAACAGGCAGCCATACAACACTGTAATAAAAAAAAATTATTTGACATTTTCTAAACTATTTACTGTTTTATTGAATACTATGCTGTTCTGAATGATGACTGCAAATTCCAGGGGACAACCCAGCCCACTCTCCCTTCAGCACTGGAATTTTAATGGTTCTGATAAGAAATGGACATCTTTCGTCAGATATTGTTGTGTTTATTTTAGCTTTTTGCCTCTTTTGTGGCAATTGCGTCTGCACCCGGGCCTGGAGTATCAACTAATGACAGTCAACCCTTTCAAAAGCCTCACCAAAGCACGTGAACCATCCATTATGCAGGGTAGTGTGAGATAAATTTATCAGAAGCCTTTGCACAGGGCTTCAGCAGAGGAAGTGATATGTTGCGTATATTGTCTATAGTCCTGACAGCATAAACAACGCCAAATGATGAAAAGATTGAGTCTGCAAGAGGGGATTGCTCCCTCATTCAAGTTTGCTTCAAGTTTCCTATGCACCGAGTGAATTCCCTGTGAAGGTGGTGCCTCTGTGCAAATGTAGGGATGTGGATGAAAAGTGTGGAAGACTCAATTAGGCTTAGTTTTGTTTTGGACTGCTTGTCTTTTGTATCCCTGGAAGAGATTTAGATTTACAAGCACATGGGATTACATGACATACTGTTACTTTTAATATTTCCAGCCCATTAGCTAAACTCTCATATATCAATATATGTTTTCTTTTTTTCTTTTTTTTTCATAAATAGATGCTTATTATGGTCAACCTTGTAATTCAATTTCCCTTACTCTCCAAAGGACGATGTAGAATGATAATAATGGGCAGCTCCAGTATGTGTTGATGGATTTGTTACTAATTTCCTTGAACACAGTTTTTAGTCCTTCCCAAAGTTATCACCTACTGCTTCAAACATCAAAGCATCAGTAAGCATCCCAATGCCTTGAAGCAAGTTCCCACTTTTGGTCATATACTCTTGATCTTTTTGTTACAATTTCTTTTGTGAGCCTGAATCTAGAAGAAAGGTGAAGCAAATGATCATGACAGATCAGCAGTTTGTTGGGAAAATGCTTTCCCCATCCAGCTGCTTGTTGGGAAAACCATGTTTTCCCAAGATGTTATGATGTTGCAAGAGTTTTTATTACACTGGAGTTGTTTTTCTCTGCACCTACTTTCAAAGGTAAATTGGGGCCTTTTAAAAATTCCACTGTACATCTGAAACAAATCCAAAACTTCCTATAGTCCCAGCGGGATTTTCTTGAAGTCCATGGGCAGATTCCTGGGCAGGAGGTAGAAGTCAGGAGGCAGGAAGCCAGGGGCAGAAGGAGGGAGGCAAACTGGGGCTCAGCTTCAGTCTGAATATTCCCAGATGTCGGGCACTTTAAATCAGGGAATTTCAGCAGGCCTCTCTTTAGACCTGCTCAAGGTTATTGTGGCATGTCCTCTGGGAATAGTTGCACCATGGTACGATCACCATGTGCTAGCACCTGAAGGCAGGTTTGGCCCTGGCTGCAGCCTCCCAGTGCTGTGGCCTGTGAACGGTCCCCATGGCTCTGGGGGACAGGAACAGCCACTGCCGGTCCTGACCCCCATGGCCAAACCCCAGGAAGGGTTCACCCAGGGCCCTTGTGGACAGAGATCTGGGTTCCTTTGAAATTAATAGGAATCATGTGGCTAAATCCTCAGGAACATTCCTGAAGGTAGAACAGGAGGTTAGATATCCCCCGTTCCATTTGCTTTCAATTGCAATTAATGTCCTAGCTGTTTCTTATGGCTTTGGAAAGTTCATCCCACAAAGAACAGGATTTTCCAGTGACCCTAAACAAATGCAGAACGTCTCCAAACACCTAGAATTTCTCCACTTCCATGCAAGTCCCTCATTTGTTTTTCTAGCAGTTGTTGTGATAATTTATGTTTTCTGAACACTGATATAGAAGCCTTAAGAAAAATATAATCTGCTGGATTTTCCAGGAGGACTGGAGCATTCAGTACGTGAGCCATGAACTCTGGAGAGCACTCCCCTAAGGTCAGCCGCACCGAGCGCACCGGGGGATGTGGGATGCACCTCAGGTTAATGACTTGCAATTGCCTGTAATCATTCCTAAAGCTGCACGTATAGTTAATGCATATCAGAAGTCAGTGAAACTATTCAAATTACTTCAATTTCCCCATGATTTATGATGCACGTTTTTGACATCTTCAGTTATTTATCTATCCTCCTAGTGTTGCTAGCCAAAGCAAAGAGGGGAGAAACAGATGCAGTAATATGATGTTTGAGCAAAGGGTCAAATTTTTTCAGGGGCAGAATTTAAATAGAGCGGCATTAAAGAAGTTTAAAGTCAGAAAGCTAGTGGAGAGATCAGTGTAGTGTAGAGTCAAAGCAGCTGAACCAGCCTTTCCTCATTCTCCTTCTATGGTGAATCATTTCCTGCCTCTGGAAGATGGATTCTGCTCATTTAAGTAGTTTTCCAGGGTGTATTTTATATTGTAGAGTGGAAGTTTTTTACGATATGCCACTTAAGACTTTTCATAACCCTAAAAAAATGGTTTTCTTTAGTAGGATAAAACCCACTTCACACATGGCATTTATAATAAATGGGCCAAATTCTGTTCTCGGTTACAGCTATGCAACCCTCAACCTTAATACATGTAATAACTGAGCTTAGCAGAGGTAGTGGATTAAAGACCTGGGGTTCCCAAATCCACACTCAGATGCATGTGTGTGGCTAGGACTGAAATCAATGGGAGTCCCACGTGTACATGCAGGGTAGACTTTGGCTTGTGATTTTTATTGTTTGCTCTATTGGATAAAATTGATTCCAGCATTACGTTTCTCAGTCAGTTATTTCAACATCATGCATCAAAATGTTGGCTTCAATCTTTTCTTCTTGATGGTAGCTTTGAGGAGTATTTGTTTTCTGGTTAGTTTGGGCCCAGCATTAATCATTCTCAGGCTTCCTCCAACCTTCTTTTATTATTTTACTGATGGCAGATTTAACTGTTGGCTCACCTTTATTTCCAAACCAGATGAGTTTTATTAGTCTCTAATATTAACCAGATCCAACCGGTTGATAGAGTTAAACCATCATGGACCAGGCACTCAGCTGGTGACCTGCAGCCGCCTGATGCTTATCACCCTGCACAGGCTGCTCAGAGGGTAGAGGCTGCACACGGGCAAATCCTGGCCCAGCTGATGGCCAGCTCGTTGGGCCCCTTCAGGTGCCCTGCAAAATTATGAGATCTAGTCAATCCGCTGTTTTGTAACCAGAAAGAGGCAAGAGGCTGTTATTCTTTTTCTTTCTTTCTTTCTTTCTTTCTTTCTTTCTTTCTTTCTTTCTTTCTTTCTTTCTTTCTTTCTTTCTTTCTTTCTTTCTTTCTTTCTTTCTTT